>OY728123.1:969807448-970356131 GCA_963277665.1 Viscum album | reverse complement strand
ATACGAGCAGGTAGAGGCGGCTCTGGCACAGATGTACCTAGGGGTAAAACCCGAAAACACCGCTTTGAGCTAGACTCGAACGGGAACTGGTGCACGACAACGGGCCTTGCTGCACTCTTGGTTACGACACTCCCGGGGGATATGCTTAGGATAATTCTCATTTTATTTACAAACCACTATGAAGGGTTATGAGTATATACTTTCTCAAAGAAAACATTTCTTTTTATGATTATGGATTATATCCATAAATAGTTCAATTTATGTTAAGTGTTTTATAAGTATGGAATTATGTATTTTGATTCATAAACTAATCTAGTTTATGCCATTGTTTAGAAATGGCGCCTAGTGGAAGGAATGGAAACCGTATCAATGCACGAACTCCGTGTAGGGATTGCCCTCCTGATCAAGATAATTATTGTGGATTTGGAGATACAACTGGTGCTGATCAACTTATTACCATACTTGGACAACTCACTCAGGTTATGAATAATAACCTTACTCGTATGGAGCACCCTGATCCGCAACGTGGAGGATCAATGTTAGACCGCTTCATGAGGCAACAACCACCAACCTTCAATGGGAGTACAAATCCTATAGTAGCTGAGCAATGGATAAATTCCTTAGAGAAAATATTCCATGCCTTGGGGAGTAGTGAAAGGGAGAAGGTTGTCATGGCAGTTTACCGCCTCACTGGAGATGCCGATCAGTGGTGGTCACTAATTCGAAACACAAAGGAAGATGATGAAGTATCGAATATGGAATGGAGGGAGTTCAAAGAGCTTTTCTTAGAAAAATACTTTCCTCATGACCATCGAGCAGATATGGAAAGGCAATTTCTGAGTTTGAGGCAGAAGGAGGATGAGAATGTCGCAAAGTATGAGGCTAACTTTACAAGGTTAGCGAGGCATGCTGCCGATTATATACGTAACCCAAGGAGTAAGATTGATCGTTTCTTTGATGGGTTAAAACCATTTCTCCGTCGAGCTTTGGTATCACAATCCTTCTCATCATACGAAGATATTGTCTCGTGTGCTATCAAGACAGAAAAGGAATTCTCTAAGTCTTATGACAACAAAGTAAAGCAAGAGAAGAAGATAACGGTGGAACAAGAGACAGATAATGGGAAAAAGGGAAAGAAGGATTTTCCATTATGTGATAATTGTGGGAAGAATCACCCTGGTACTTGCCTAAAAGGAATGGGAGTTTGTTATAAATGTGGAGAAAAGGGTCACCAGGCTCGTGATTGCAAGGGAAAGAAAGAGGCTGTCAAAGTCGAATGCTATAATTGTAGAGAAATGGGTCATTATGCAAATGAATGTCCTAAGCGTCATGGAAACTTACCTCAGAAAAGGCCAAGGGATCAAGGACAATCTTATGCTGTCACTATAGTTGAAGCAGAATAACTAATGTATTGGTGCTTTTGGACTCAAGGATTATATTCTGGTTATAAGAATAATGTAATATATATATATGGATTGTACTGCAGTACTTTTTGATTTCAGTAAGGTTTTAATATGATTAAGGTAATCATATTTTTAGTATGTGACAATAAGAGAAACTAATATTTGTTTGGGGAATCTGATAAATTGATTTTGGAATTAAGAGACCTTTTAGAGAAAGTCTGGATAGAGGTATTTTGGATAACTATAAAGGTTGGAGTGGATTAAGTTGAACCTTGGATAGTAAATTTAAGGTTAAAAATTTTCTGGAGATTATTCTTGGAATACTATAGTTTTATGAAAAGGACAACCTGCAGGGTGGGGCATAACCTGTCGAGTCGGACAAAGCTGTAGGAATCGAACCCACAATCATAGTGCGACAGGCCTTTATTTCCTACCACTAGCCTACAGGAAGTCCCTAGTTATTACAAATAATTTTACTAATTTAAATGGTATGTGTTAACATTTGGAACCTTATACAATTAGGATAAGTATAATATTTTTGAGTTCTATTATCTTTTTGAGTGAAAGATGATTTGAAGGTTGAAACTTTAATTGTCAAGCATAAATATATATATACCTATCTCTTATTCAATGAATAAATTAATTCTTAAACTTTAGTAAAGGGATATTAAAACAAAAAAATGTGTTATCCTAATACCTTATGTCTGGTTGAACTGATGATATTTTAAATCAACATAGATTGAAGGCTTTGAGGCCCTCAATTTGACAGTTGATTGTGATTGATGACCTCAATCACTCCCTACAAATATTTACGTTTTTCCTCCAATTATATGTCTTTAATTGCCACCAATGTTCTCCTTATCGAGATCATAATTTGGTGGTGACTTTCTTATTTCCATTTTCCCTCTTATTAAGGCTAAATTTTATTAACCTTATTTCCGATGTGGGTTTTCCACAAAGTTATTTTCTATTTTCAACATCTTATATCAAATTGCGAGGACGCAATTTATTGAAGGAGGGGAGAATGTAACACCCCGAGCTTCCACGATACGCCTCTCTTTCAATAATGCAATAGCTTGCATTGTACGCAAGTTCAAGTTCTAACACACCGCAACTAATCAAAATAGCCGTTATGAATAGTAATAACCACCTTTTAAATTTATAGAAATTTTATATTTCAAAATGGACTTCATTTTTGTATTCCTAATATTGAAATTAGCCTATGTTGAATTTTTTGTAATTTTCCGAGAACTTCCAAATTTTTATGAATAGTGAAAAATACTTAAAACAACTTTTTTAATCAAAATAATTCATAGTGATAAATTATACTATTGAGTGGTTTTAGAGTATAATTAGAATATATTTTTACCATTTTATCCAATGGTGGTCATTAGAATTAATTTAACATTGAAATTGGACATAAACAATTGCCAATCTTTTGATATAAATTGTTTCTTAAAAACACGCTATTTGTTGTAACAGCGGGAATTAATTATAAAATTAATTAATGCAACTTATATGTTTGGAATTTTGTAAAATAGGCATCATTTTTGAATTCGGAATATCAATTATAGCTTAGGGTGAAATTTTGGCATTGTTCTGAAAAACTTCAATTTTTGATGAATAGTGAAACCACTAAGTGGTAGTTAAATAACTGATTTTTCGTTTAAATGAAATATTACCACTTCTGTGATTTGATTTTCAAAAATCCGACATACATGGTTGTCATTAAGAAGTAAAATGTGGTTCAATGAGATCAAAATAATTTTTTTGGTGAATAGTAACTTTTAAGTTCTTAATCGCGATTAGAGGTAATTAGTGTAGTTTAAGGTAAAAACAATGTTTTATTAATATGATATGAGCTTGACACTTGTCCTACTCCTATTGGATGAGTCATGGCCGACCAAGAAAACCCATGGGTCAACTTGGGGACCCCGTGGAGCCACTTTAGTTGGAAAATGACATTAATATATATTTATTTAATGTTAAAATTAAATTGACACAAACATGAGTTGTTTTACTAAAACAGTTTTTAAGTGGGGTTACACAAGTCCAAATTTTGATTATAAATATTCATTAGAAAGCTAAAAAGATTTCCTACATCATAGTATTTTTTTTATAATTTTTAGACTTTAAATAAATTAAATTATGTATGACATCATGATGATGTAGTGATGACCTCATTATTTAACGATTTAAATAAAATAGGAAGATAATGCAAAATCCAAGGCTTACACTTGTCCAAAGCCAATTGGATGAGGCGATTTCGAACCCTTATCACCTTATCCTCGAGTTATATAAGTGTGGGACCTTTAGAATCCGAAAAGCATTGTGTAAATAATGTAACATTTCAATCTTTCCAAAAGAGCCCCTCCTCTCCACTTATAAAAGGCCCCCACCTCTCCCACCTTATTCACACCTTCAAGCCATTTGGCTCGGCCAACATCTGCCCAAATACTCTCCCAACATTCCTCCCTTACTCATAGAAACCTCACTTTGGGCAGAACTCTTCCCAAGGAAGCCTTTGGCTCAAATCAAAAAGAGTTACCTGATTTTGAGGTAATGTATTTTCTAATGTTGTTTTGTTTTATTTTTCTTCTCCAACCCCCTAAACTCTTTTTATTCATTTCTTTTGTAACAAAACCAGTATCCTCAATATACTAGGATGTTGTTATAAGAATGATTCGAGCTACACTTACACACACCTACATCTAATGGTTAAAGAACATACGGTTTCTGTGGATGGCGAATTTCTGCCTCACGAAACGATGATTGTTCAACACTCATATAACACCTTCAAAGGTGGCCATTAAGATGTCACTATATTTATATATGATATATAATGTGTTTATGTTTTACTTATGCTTCTGTATTTCTCATTTATGGCTTAATTTATGATTTCCATTATGGGTAAAACGCGATAATTTCATTTTAGGAAGTGCGGACTACCGCCCCCTCAAAGTGATTTGAATCGTTAATGCCATATGTGGGATGTATAAAGGATGGAGTAAATGGTATTATACACTATATTATACTGGAATTATATAATACATTTATATCATTATGATTTAGTTCCATTAAATATGAAATTGAAATGAAAGTAGCGTTCATGCGTACGTACGGCTTACCGTCTCCATGAACGGTGCATTTCATTTCTTACCTCTAAATGTTACGTAATATTATAAATGAATGTATATACTGGATATATAAGATATATATGACATCTAAATCATGAATATAATTCTGGATATAATGGATATTTCACCACATAAACAACTTGTAATTATAAGAAGCTTGTTGTTGACTCAAGTACCAAAGATCGACAAAACGACCGTTATTAACTTAAATAATTACATAATGGTCATATCATTGTAATAAGTGATATAATAAGGATAATGAAATTTAAAATGGTTCTTAATAATGTAGATATTAACTCTAGTTTATTATTCAGGAGATTAAAGAACGGTTGAGTCAAGTCGGACACAAGGTAAGGGAACTTCTTAACCCAATTTCCATTCTTTGGGTTAATCTCCTACTTTCAAATTATGTCATGATGTTATTATGTACTATTTTGTATTTTTACTTTCTTTATGTGTACCTATAGTGAATACACATAATATATCTATTTTATTTTAAAAATGATCTTTTTAAGGACTTCGTCTCAATCTCCTTTCATTGAGGCATATTTTGTTTTATACACAAACTTCTTTTATACGGTGTATAAACCCCTTTGACTTTTACGTTTATTCAAAAGGAATCTTTTTTATACGAAGTGTTTTACTAAACGACAAAAAGGGAATGTTGTTCTTTCCGTACATATGCGGCGACAATGACTTCTCCGCCGCCGTGACCATTATTTCAGTTTCGGCTTCCTTTACAAGCCATACCTTTTTTTAAAAGAAAAATAAATACAATGTTTTAACTTTCTTTTATTTTGGTATTGAAAATGGTATTAAAAGCATTTTTTTTATATATCAATGTGTTGTATTGAAATCTTGTGATTGAAATGTGGAAATTTTATGTCTCCTTTATGCATGTTTTATGTGATACGATTATGTTATGGTTTATGATATGTTTAAACCTATTCATATGAGGAATGCATTGGACTTAATAAGTGACGGGTGGAGCCCGCTATAGCTCGTCGATGCATCGGCAGGTCTCATGAGACAAACTAGTGTCTTGGCACGAGGCCTTGACAAAATCTTATTTGTGGTCTTGGCACGAGGCCTTGACTACGTGGTTATGATAGTCTGGCATTATGCATTCCATCATTATGAAAGTGGTTATTGTTATTGCATGTGATTATTCGACCAGTAGAATATCCATGTGAAGAAGTGAATGGCATTATCTCATTTTACTTTTGCCATATTATGTTGAAGTTCATGTTTAAAAAGGCTTTTGTTTTAGTTATACATTGCCTTAAATGTTTATGTTTATTTATGAAAGCTTCCGCAATATTGTTATCCCTACTGAGCATCTGAGCTCACCCCTTTCAATGTTTTAATATTTTCCAGGATGTGAAGAAGTATTTTATGAATGTCCTGCAGGGATAGTCAGAAGAGGATATGAGTGTGGACTATGGAGACTTTGTTATTGTAGTTTTTCACTTTATGATGTAATGTAACGTTTACAAATGTATCTAGTGTTTCCAAGGCTACTAAACTAATCGGTCTTTCGAGACTTGATCTTTTGTGATCATGCCAATGTTACGAAGTAATGCACCGACTCTGGGTAGCTGGGGTCGGGGCATTACAGTTGGTATCAGAGGCAGTTTAGTACTAACCTTGGAAGCTAGATTTAGATAAACTCTGATTAGAGCACATAGCCCAAAGATAGACTTTGAGGATTAGTATAGAAGAACTTCCTAGAATTTTGGTATTGTAGAGATGTTATGAGTTTTCCGAGCAATGCATCCCTGTCTGGATACGAGCAGGTAGAGGCGGCTCTGGCACAGATGTACCTAGGGGTAAAACCCGAAAACACCGCTTTGAGCTAGACTCGAACGGGAACTGGTGCACGACAACGGGCCTTGCTGCACTCTTGGTTACGACACTCCCGGGGGATATGCTTAGGATAATTCTCATTTTATTTACAAACCACTATGAAGGGTTATGAGTATATACTTTCTCAAAGAAAACATTTCTTTTTATGATTATGGATTATATCCATAAATAGTTCAATTTATGTTAATTGTTTTATAAGTATGGAATTATGTATTTTGATTCATAAACTAATCTAGTTTATGCCATTGTTTAGAAATGGCGCCTAGTGGAAGGAATGGAAACCGTATCAATGCACGAACTCCGTGTAGGGATTGCCCTCCTGATCAAGATAATTATTGTGGATCTGGAGATACAACTGGTTCTGATCAACTTATTACCATACTTGGACAACTCACTCAGGTTATGAATAATAACCTTACTCGTATGGAGCACCCTGATCCGCAACGTGGAGGATCAATGTTAGACCGCTTCATGGGGAAACAACCACCAACCTTCAATGGGAGTACAAATCCTATAGTAGCTGAGCAATGGATAAATTCCTTAGAGAAAATATTCCATGCCTTGGGGAGTAGTGAAAGGGAGAAGGTTGTCATGGCAGTTTACCGCCTCACTGGAGATGCCGATCAGTGGTGGTCACTAATTCGAAACACAAAGGAAGATGATGAAGTATCGAATATGGAATGGAGGGAGTTCAAAGAGCTTTTCTTAGAAAAATACTTTCCTCATGACCATCGAGCAGATATGGAAAGGCAATTTCTGAGTTTGAGGCAGAAGGAGGATGAGAATGTCGCAAAGTATGAGGCTAACTTTACAAGGATAGCGAGGCATGCTGCCGATTATATACGTAACCCAAGGAGTAAGATTGATCGTTTCTTTGATGGGTTAAAACCATTTCTCCGTCGAGCTTTGGTATCACAATCCTTCTCATCATACGAAGATATTGTCTCGTGTGCTATCAAGACAGAAAAGGAATTCTCTAAGTCTTATGACAACAAAGTAAAGCAAGAGAAGAAGAGAACGGTGGAACAAGAGACAGATAATGGGAAAAAGGGAAAGAAGGATTTTCCATTATGTGATAATTGTGGGAAGAATCACCCTGGTACTTGCCTAAAAGGAATGGTAGTTTGTTATAAATGTGGAGAAAAGGGTCACCAGGCTCGTGATTGCAAGGGAAAGAAAGAGGCTGTCAAAGTCGAATGCTATAATTGTATAGAAATGGGTCATTATGCAAATGAATGTCCTAAGCGTCAGGGAAACTTACCTCAGAAAAGGCCAAGGGATCAAGGACAATCTTATGCTGTTACTACAGTTGAAGCAGAATAACTAATGTATTGGTGCTTTTGGACTCAAGGATTATATTCTGGTTATAAGAATAATGTAATATATATATATGGATTGTACTGCAGTACTTTTTGATTTCAGTAAGGTTTTAATATGATTAAGGTAATCATATTTTTAGTATGTGACAATAAGAGAAACTAATATTTGTTTGGGGAATCTGATAAATTGATTTTGGAATTAAGAGACCTTTTAGAGAAAGTCTGGATAGAGGTATTTTGGATAACTATAAAGGTTGGAGTGGATTAAGTTGAACCTTGGATAGTAAATTTAAGGTTAAAAATTTTCTGGAGATTATTCTTGGAATACTATAGTTTTATGAAAAGGACAACCTGCAGGGTGGGGCATAACCTGTCGAGTCGGACAAAGCTGCAGGAATCGAACCCACAATCATAGTGCGACAGGCCTTTATTTCCTACCACTAGCCTACAGGAAGTCCCTAGTTATTACAAATAATTTTACTAATTTAAATGGTATGTGTTAACATTTGGAACCTTATACAATTAGGATAAGTATAATATTTTTGAGTTCTATTATCTTTTTGAGTGAAAGATGATTTGAAGGTTGAAACTTTAATTGTCAAGCATAAATATATATATACCTATCTCTTATTCAATGAATAAATTAATTCTTAAACTTTAGTAAAGGGATATTAAAACAAAAAAATGTGTTATCCTAATACCTTATGTCTGGTTGAACTGATGATATTTTAAATCAACATAGATTGAAGGCTTTGAGGCCCTCAATTTGACAGTTGATTGTGATTGATGACCTCAATCACTCCCTACAAATATTTACGTTTTTCCTCCAATTATATGTCTTTAATTGCCACCAATGTTCTCCTTATCGAGATCATAATTTGGTGGTGACTTTCTTATTTCCATTTTCCCCCTTATTAAGGCTAAATTTTATTAACCTTATTTCCGATGTGGGTTTTCCACAAAGGTATTTTCTATTTTCAACCTCTTATATCAAATTGCGAGGACGCAATTTATTGAAGGAGGGGAGAATGTAACACCCCGAGCTTCCACGATACGCCTCTCTTTCAATAATGCAATAGCTTGCATTGTACGCAAGTTCAAGTTCTAACACACCGCAACTAATCAAAATAGCCGTTATGAATAGTAATAACCACCTTTTAAATTTATAGAAATTTTATATTTCAAAATGGACTTCATTTTTGTATTCCTAATATTGAAATTAGCCTATGTTGAATTTTTTGTAATTTTCCGAGAACTTCCAAATTTTTATGAATAGTGAAAAATACTTAAAACAACTTTTTTAATCAAAATAATTCATAGTGATAAATTATACTATTGAGTGGTTTTAGAGTATAATTAGAATATATTTTTACCATTTTATCCAATGGTGGTCATTAGAATTAATTTAACATTGAAATTGGACATAAACAATTGCCAATCTTTTGATATAAATTGTTTCTTAAAAACACGCTATTTGTTGTAACAGCGGGAATTAATTATAAAATTAATTAATGCAACTTATATGTTTGGAATTTTGTAAAATAGGCATCATTTTTGAATTCGGAATATCAATTATAGCTTAGGGTGAAATTTTGGCATTGTTCTGAAAAACTTCAATTTTTGATGAATAGTGAAACCACTAAGTGGTAGTTAAATAACTGATTTTTCGTTTAAATGAAATATTACCACTTCTGTGATTTGATTTTCAAAAATCCGACATACATGGTTGTCATTAAGAAGTAAAATGTGGTTCAATGAGATCAAAATAATTTTTTTGGTGAATAGTAACTTTTAAGTTCTTAATCGCGATTAGAGGTAATTAGTGTAGTTTAAGGTAAAAACAATGTTTTATTAATATGATATGTGCTTGACACTTGTCCTACTCCTATTGGATGAGTCATGGCCGATCAAGACAACCCATGGGTCAACTTGGGGACCCCATGGAGCCACTTTAGTTGGAAAATGACATTAATATATATTTATTTAATGTTAAAATTAAATTGACACAAACATGAGTTGTTTTACTAAAACAGTTTTTAAGTGGGGTTACCCAAGTCCAAATTTTGATTATAAATATTCATTAGAAAGCTAAAAAGATTTCCTACGTCATAGTATTTTTTTTATAATTTTTAGACATTAAATAAATTAAATTATTTATGACATCATGATGATGTAGTGATGACCTCATTATTTAACGATTTAAATAAAATAGGAAGATAATGAAAAATACAAGGCTTACACTTGTCCAAAGCCAATTGGATTAGGAGATTTAGAACCCTTATCACCTTATCCTCGAGTTATATAAGTTTGGGACCTTTAGAATCCGAAAAGCATTGTGTAAATAATGTAACATTTCAATCTTTCCAAAAGAGCCCCTCCTCTCCACTTATAAAAAGGCCCCCACCTTCCCACCTTATTCACACCTTCAAGCCATTTGGCTCGGCCAAACTCTGCCCAAATACTCTCCCAACATTCCTCCCTTACTCATAGAAACCTCACTTTGGGCAGAACTCTTCCCAAGGAAGCCTTTGGCTCAAATCAAAAAGAGTTACCTGATTTTGAGGTAATGTCTTTTCTAATGTTGTTTTGTTTTATTTTTCTTCTCCAACCCCCTAAACTCTTTTTATTCATTTCTTTTGTAACAAAACCAGTATCCTCAATATACTAGGATGTTGTTATAAGAAGGATTCGAGCTACACTTACACACACCTACATCTAATGGTTAAAGAACATACGGTTTCTGTGGATGGCGAATTTCTGCCTCACGAAACGATGATTGTTCAACACTCATATAACACCTTCAAAGGTGGCCATTAAGATGTCACTATATTTATATATGATATATAATGTGTTTATGTTTTACTTATGCTTCTGTATTTCTCATTTATGGCTTACTTTATGATTTCCATTATGGGTAAAACGCGATAATTTCATTTTAGGAAGTGCGGACTACCGCCCCCTCAAAGTGATTTGAATCGTTAATGCCATATGTGGGATGTATAAAGGATGGAGTAAATGGTATTATACACTATATTATACTGGAATTATATAATACATTTATATCATTATGATTTAGTTCCATTAAATATGAAATTGAAATGAAAGTAGCGTTCATGCGTACGTACGGCTTACCGTCTCCATGAACGGTGCATTTAATTTCTTACCTCTAAATGTTACGTAATATTATAAATGAATGTATATACTGGATATATAAGATATATATGAAATCTAAATCATGAATATAATTCTGTATATAATGGATATTTCACCACATAAACAACTTGTAATTATAAGAAGCTTGTTGTTGACTCAAGTACCAAAGATCGACAAAACGACCGTTATTAACTTAAATAATTACATAATGTTCATATCATTGTAATAAGTGATATAATAAGGATAATGAAATTTAAAATGGTTCTTAATAATGTAGATATTAACTCTAGTTTATTATTCAGGAGATTAAAGAACGGTTGAGTCAAGTCGGACACAAGGTAAGGGAACTTCTTAACCCAATTTCCATTCTTTGGGTTAATCTCCTACTTTCAAATTATGTCATGATGTTATTATGTACTATTTTGTATTTTTACTTTCTTTATGTGTACCTATAGTGAATACACATAATATATCTATTTTATTTTAAAAATGATCTTTTTAAGGACTTCGTCTCAATCTCCTTTCATTGAGGCATATTTTGTTTTATACACAAATTTCTTTTATACGGTGTATAAACCCCTTTGACTTTTACGTTTATTCAAAAGGAATCTTTTTTATACGAAGTGTTTTACTAAACGACAAAAAGGGAATGTTGTTCTTTCCGTACATATGCGGCGACAATGACTTCTCCGCCGCCGTGACCATTATTTGAGTTTCGGCTTCCTTTACAAGCCATACCTTTTTTTAAAAGAAAAATAAATACAATGTTTTAACTTTCTTTTATTTTGGTATTGAAAATGGTATTAAAAGCATTTTTTTTATATATCAATGTGTTGTATTGAAATCTTGTGATTGAAATGTGGAAATGTTATGTCTCATTTATGCATGTTTTATGTGATACGATTATGTTATGGTTTATGATATGTTTAAACCTATTCATATGAGGAATGCATTGGACTTAATAAGTGACGGGTGGAGCCCGCTATAGCTCCTCGATGCATCGGCAGGTCTCATGAGACAAACTAGTGTCTTGGCACGAGGCCTTGACAAAATCTTATTTGTGGTCTTGGCACGAGGCCTTGACTACGTGGTTATGATAGTCTGGCATTATGCATTCCATCATTATGAAAGTGGTTATTGTTATTGCATGTGATTATTCGACCAGTAGAATATCCATGTGAAGAAGTGAATGGCATTATCTCATTTTACTTTTGCCATATTATGTTGAAGTTCATGTTTAAAAAGGATTTTGTTTTAGTTATACATTGCCTTAAATGTTTATGTTTATTTATGAAAGCTTCCGCAATATTGTTATCCTTACTGAGCATCTGAGCTCACCCCTTTCAATGTTTTAATATTTTCCAGGATGTGAAGAAGTATTTTATGAATGACCTGCAGGGATAGTCAGAAGAGGATATGAGTGTGGACTATGGAGACTTTGTTATTGTATTTTTTCACTTTATGATGTAATGTAACGTTTACGAATGTATCTAGTGTTTCCAAGGCTACTAAACTAATCGGTCTTTCGAGACTTGATCTTTTGTGATCATGCCAATGTTACGAAGTAATGCACCGACTCTGGGTAGCTGGGGTCGGGGCATTACAATAGGTATTGGTTTACATTTCTTTTATAGATGAATCATAAATTAATAGAAGAAGGAAAGCACCCTTCGTGTCATCAATCACCGGCTGATTCTATTCAAGTGAATGGTGGGTGATGGATCTATTTTGGTATCATAATCATTGGAATAGACATAATTTCCTTATGAGAATGTGTATCTAGAACAAATTTTTATGAATAAAGGAAATATCATACTTAATGATGTTCCCATTGTAAGGGAATATGATGAATTTTTTCCCAATGAATTTCATGGCCTTCGTCCATGCTGTGAGGTTGAGTTCTCAATCAATTTTATATCAAAATCCTTGAAAATATGAAAGACTCCAAAGATATTGTCTATTGATAATCATGAAGAGATGAAGAAAAATAAAATGATAATCTATATAAAGTGTTAATACACCCAAGTTTATCACTATGGAGTTCATTGGTGCTCCTAATCAAGAAGAAGGATGGGTCATTATGTCCCTACATTTAATATCGTGATCTCAAAAAGTTCATGATAATGAAGTGGTATTATGACAACACTGCTTTTATTACAAACTTAAACATGATTTATTACATAAAACATAACTTGATACAACAAAGAAGATCGAGCAGTTTAGTGTCTTTGGGGATTAGGATCATTACATACAAACTTAAAACATGAAATACAACATCTTTACTAAAAACATCATTCACATGACCACTACGTTCTATCGTACTTAGCATTGCATGGGATATCCTGAGGACGTGCATAAGAAAAGGGTGAGCTATAAAGCCCGGTAAGGGAGTACACATGGAATAACATGAGGAGTACAATACATGTTAGACAATAGGTATATCAATAGAGAATAAAAGAAACATGAACATAAAGGCATGATAAATCATGATAATCATAACATTGAAATGTGGCAA
The DNA here is from genome assembly GCA_963277665.1 of Viscum album. Classification (NCBI taxonomy): domain Eukaryota; kingdom Viridiplantae; phylum Streptophyta; class Magnoliopsida; order Santalales; family Viscaceae; genus Viscum; species Viscum album. The sequence continues at coordinate 970,342,738 of OY728123.1, read as the reverse complement.
CAACACTTAACAAGGAATTAGCATGAGCCAAGGATCATTGCACATGGAGCATGAGTAAACCCTCATTGCACATGAATCACGAGTAAACCCTCATTGCACTTGAATTAGCATGATTCAACACTCATTGCACATGACGTATCCTGATACTATAGTTTACCCAATGTATTGGAGCGCTATAAGGGTGCACTCATCTTAAACATTTAATTTCATGCATAAGTGTGCCACATGGATCATAAAACATGGATTCATAAAACATAATAATTTATTCCATGATATAGGAATATGGAATTAATACATGAAAATTTATAATCAATAAGTAAATTTGTATAAAGGTGCATACCCATGATGTAGAAATTGGCATGGTATTCACTACACAATGGAATTGGCTTAGAAAATCGGTGCGATTTCGGCCACGAAACGGCATGACATAAGAATACATAAAAATGGTTGATGAGAGAGAAATGGGTCTCTCATAATATTTACATGTAATGGATAGTAAGGAGGTTATATAGATACATGTCCCAACAATTGTAATGGAATTTAGATTCATGATACCAAAGTATTGCTTGAATGTAAAAGAGGAGATAGAAGTTCATTTCAGAATTTCGGCATAGTAACGGGTGTACATGGGAGGCATATAATGAGAGAGAAAGGGGTATCCCATCATTCAAACATAAAGAGGGATATATGAGGGAGGTGAAAAACCATACCCCAACATTCATAATTAAAATTAGAAGGGAAAACAACATAATGAAAATTTAACAAAAATGAGAAAGGAAGAAAAAACCCTTATGTGGAAGTGTGCTTCCAAAGGCTAGCGAGAGGCTTGTGAGAGGATTCCTGGGAGCTTGGGGAATCTTGGGATGATTATAGAGAGAGTAGGGTAGAGGTTTAACGAACTCTAAAGGCTTTGAGTGAGGAGGATGATGGAGCTTGGGTTGGTTTATATAGGAATGTTGAGGGAAATCTTTATTATTTAGGTTTGGGTCCCCTTATGTTAAATTAATCCAAACCACAAACCAGCCCACGGATTTTTCCGATGGTTTTTGGAAAAAGGAAGAGGAAAAAAATATTTTATAAGGCCAAAGTCTGATCTTCTTAAAATAATAGGGCTGCTTATGTGGATGTGAGTCACAGTCCCATGGAAATTAAATTAAAAAGAAAATGTGTTTAATAAGTCTTGAGGGGTCCATTAATGCTTTTAAAAGTAAGTAAAACAAACCCAAAATCACATTATTTTAATTTTAAAACATATATTGGACGAACATAAAAATTATAGTATTTTTTTACATCACTATTGGTTCATTATGATGTCATAAAACACATTATATATTTAAACTGTATTTAATTTTTTCCCAAAAATCTGAATGTCTCAGAAAGTTATGAAAAATTCACCGTTGGATAATTTTGACATCATGATTCCAGAAATGAAATTTATTTTATCTAAATAATTTTATAAATATGTTAATTTTCACTTTTAAAATAAAAACGGACATTTATCGAAAATTCACGGGTTTTGACAAAAATGGCTTTCAAGCCTTAATAAAAAATACAATTGCTTTCATAAAATTATATGATCATTTATATATAATAAAAATTAATTCAATAATAGTAATAATAATATTTTATTAAAATATTATTTAATTCAAAAATCCCTTAATTTAATAAAATAGAATTATTAATTAAATAATAGCTAAAAACAAAATTTGTACTTTAAAAACTATTTACAATGTATCAATAATGAAAAGGAGGTATATTCATTATTATATACAAAAATAATATACATGTACATAGTACTAGCGATTTGTTACATAAACCCTTAAAACAGCCGCATAAGACCTAAGGGTAAGGTGTGTGATGGTGACAGACACTTGGGGTGGCTCAGATAACATCACTCGAGTGGTAATCTCTATCAATTTCAACTTTTCTCGTAGACGGTCTCATTCGAGCTTGACATGATGAAGCTCAGCTTGGGCTTGGTCAAGAGCGAATCCCAAGGACGCCACCTCTTTTCCAATCTCCAATAAATGGGCTTCGTATGGGGCAATTCTACTGGATGAGTCCATCGCTTCTTTTGTCTGAGTAAATTGGATTTTTTAAAGCCCTATATTTATAGTAATCATGTGATCACTGTTCAATAGCTATATTAGCAACGGTCAAAATTCGTAACATAAATCCAATGAAGTTGAAATTTAACTAGATCAAGAGGGATTTTCCATTAATGAAACTTTGGGTCGTTAAAATATTCCCCCCTTAAGAAATTTCACCCTCGAAATTTTCTTTTCCCACACTAAAACAGATGTGGGTAACTCATCTTCATCATTTCCTCTGATTCCCAAGTCGTTTCTTCAAACTTGTGGTTTTGCCACAACACCTTGACAAGGGGCATTGTCTTATTTCGTAGAACTTTTTATCTACGGCCTAATATCTTCACTGGTTACTCCTCATAAGAAAGATCATCTTCCAATTATACCACCTCAAAAGAGAGTACATGTGAAGGGTCTGGTATGTACTTCCTTAAGAGGGATACATGAAATAAATCATGTACTTTGGCCATGGTAGGGGGAAGTGCTAGTCGATAGGCCACATCACCAACACAATCAAGAATCTCAAAGGGGCCGATGTACCTTGGACTTAAATTCCCTTTTTTCCAAACCTCATGACCTTCTTCCACATAGATATGCATAAAAACACCATGTTTCCAACTTTAAACTCAAGGTCTCATCGATGATTATTTGCATAACTCTTCTATCGACTCTGAGCTGCCTTGATATGATGCTGAATGGTTTTCACCTTCTCAACCATTTCCTTGACCATTTCTGGTCCAATCAGCTTACATTCAATGATCTCATCCCAACATGTCGGTGTTCTTCACCTTTTCCCAAACCGGGCTTCATATGGTGCCATTTGGATGCTCGAGTGGAAACTATTATTATAAGAGAACTCAACCAAACAAAAATTTTGATTCTATCCTCCTTTATAGTCCATTGAGCATTCTCCCAACATGTTCTCAAGTGTTTGGATATTCCACTCGGATTGGCCATTAGTTTGAGGATGATAGGCCGTACTGAAGTTCAGTTCAGTATTCAGAGCATGTTGAAGAATCTTCCAAAACATAGAGTTGGATCTTGGATGTTGGTCAGAAACAATAGATAGTGGTACTCCATGCAACCTTTCCACTTCCCTGATATATATCTGTGCCATTTGATCCAAATAGAAATCCTCCTGAATAGAAATAAAGTGTGCAGTCTTTGAAAGACGATCCAAAACAACCCAGATTGCATTGTTGCCTTTTGATGTCCTTGGATGTCCGGTGACAAAGTCCTTGGTGATGTTCTCCCATTTACATTCTGGTATGGGAAATTGTTACCTCATCCCCTTAGACTTCTACCTCTCTGCCTTCACTTGCTGACACACCAGGCACTTTGATATATATTCAGCGATCTCCTTCTTCATATTATCCCACCAAAATTTTTCTCGGAGATCTCGATACATATTTGTTCTCCCTAGGTGAGTAGAGAAATTTAAACTATCTGCATCATCTAAAATATCCTTCTTTAGCTACAGACATGATGGAACACATGTTCTTTTCCCAAACCACACAATTCCTTCTTCATTAACATTAAACTTCGAGGATTTCCCTTTTTTGATAGCTTCCACTTTTTCCTGAATTCTCACATCATCCTTTTGAGAATAATTTAACCTTTCCAAAAGAGATGGTTGAGCAATAATTTGTCAAAGGATTGATGATGTTACCTTCTTCATGATTCCCATGTCCATATTCAACAAGTATAAGAATATTGGATCCTTCTCAATTCTCATCATTGATAGAATCACTAGGTCCTTTCTACGTAGGGCATCTTCCAACTTGTTCTCTTTCCCAGGGTGGTAATGTATTGAATAGTCATAATCCTTGATGAGATCTATCCTAATTCTCTAGCACATATTATGCTCTTTCTGTGTGAATATATATTTAAGACTCTTTTGGTCAGTATATATCTCACATTTCTCCCCATGGAGATAATACCCCCAGATTTTCAAGGCTAATATCTCCACTCCCAACTCCATATCATGTGTTGGATAGTTTCACTCATGGATTTTCAACTGCCTTGAGGAATAGGATATCACTTTATCATTCTGCATCAGCACACAACCTAATCCATTCTTCGAAACATCACTGAATACCACAAAAATTTCCCCACTTGTGGGTAAAGTGAGCATGAGCGTAGTGATAAGCCTCCTTTTCAACTCCTTGAAGTTTTCTTCGCATTCATCACTCCAAGCAAACTTTACTCCCTTCCATGTTATCTTGGTAAGAGGGATGGACTATCGTGAGAAATTCCTCACAACTCTTCGATAATATCTATCTAACCCCAAGAAGCTACGGATATCCATTACCGATGTTGGCCTCCACCATTCCTCAATTGCATCTGTTTTGGAGGGATCCATAGATATCCCATTTCTTGTGATGATTTGTCCCAAGAATGAGACCTCCTTCAACTAGAACTCACACTTGTTATACTTTTCATAAAGCTCTTCCTTGCACAAAGACTCTAGTATAGTTCTTAAATTCTCCTCATGATTCTCATTGGTTTTGTAGTATATTAGAATAACATCTATAAAGACTATCACAATTTTTTCGAGGTAATCTCTAAAGACTCTATTCATTAAGTCCATGATGATATCTGGAGCATTAGTGAGTCCAAAAGGAATTACTATGAATTCATAGTGCCAGTATCTTGTGCGAAAAATTGTCTTGGGGATATCATCTTTCTTCACCCTTACTTGATAATATCCCAACTACATGTCCACCTTGGAGAAGTATTGTTCTCCACGCAACTGATTGAACAAGTCATCAATTTGTGGGAGAGGATACTTTTTCTTTATCATGATTTTGTTGAGCTCACGATAATCAATGAAAAGTCGCATTTACCCATCCTTCTTCTTGATGAAGAGGACTGGTGCACCCCATGGTGATGCACTTGGGCGTATAAACCCTTTATCCAAATTCTCTTATAGTTGTTTCTTAAGCTCTTCAAGCTCTACAACATCCATTCTATATGGAGTCTTGGATATTGGTAATTCCCCGGGTAAAAGTTCAATTGAGAATGCAACATCTCTTCTAGGAGGAACACTGGACAATTCCTTGGGAAACACGTCAGTGAATTCCCTCACAATAGGCATTTCTTCAAGGATGGTTTTTTCCTTGGACTCAATCATTTGAGCCAAATACGCATGCTCATAGGGCAGTAATATCCATGCTTGAGATGATGTAGCTAAAAGAGATTCATCTTCCTCCTTACACTTGTAAAGAATCGGGGGTCGATTCTCCATATGGAGTGTGATTTCCCTCTCCCGAAAATTTATGTTGGCTCTATATAAGGAAAGACAATCCATGCCAAGAAATGCATCCAATTCCACCGGAGGGAGTATGACGAGGTTTGTCGAGAAATTAAATCCACATATTATAACAGGGGAGGACTAATATTCATGGGATGATATGATTTACCCATTTTCCATACTCACCGACATCTTCACTTCCATGATTTGTGGTGGTGCAGGGATTGTTCTACTAAACGTTCAAGATATAAAAGAATGCATAGAACCTGATTCAAAAAGTGTGTTTGATATTCTTGAATGAATTACTAGAGTACCTATCACAAATTCATTGTTGGGGTTCACTTCAGCAGAAGTGATGGAGAAACCTCTTCCTCACTGCCTTGGAGATGGTTGGATGCCTCCTAAAACCCTTGGATTAGGGCACTGATTGGAAAAATGACCTGTTTATTTTCATTTCTAGCATTGAACAAAGCATTGAGGTTCGAACGAAGTGTTCCTCTCCTTTGTCACAGCCGCAGGTCTTTCTTGCGGACATTTAACGGCTAGGTGCCCTTCTCTTCCACACCTAAAGCATTTCCTTGTCCCCTTGAGTCAATTTCCGGGGTGCTTCTTTCTGAACTTTTGGTAGGTGGGGTGCTATATCTTCTTAGCACCGTTGGATTTATCCACCAGACCACCAGCATTGAAGTCCACCTTACGCTTCTTATCCCCATGATACCCCTGTGATTCTTCGATCTCCATTTCGACCTTGTGGGAACATCGGACAATTTCATCATAGCTGTCAAAGTCACATATCGCCAATGCATTCCACAAGCTAGGATTCAGCCCACCAAAGAAGCTGTAAACTTTGCACTCGGGGGTAATGAAAAAGCCGGAGGCGTATCGTGCAAGCCTTGTGAAGTTTTCCTCATATGCTCCAACAGATTCATCGTCTTTTTGATTGAGGGAATAGAAGTCCCATTCCATATTAAGCCAGAGGGTGCACAGAAAATATTTATTGAAAAACATCTTCCGGAAATCATTCCATTACAATGCCTTGATCTCCTCCTTAGGCTTCTAATTTTTGATCAACATGCACTATTGATCAGCTTCACCCTCCAAACAATAATCCACCAGGAGAAAAATCTCTTGTTCAGAACATTTAAGGATGGAGAATATCTTTTCAATGGTGTTGATCCATTGTTCAGTGATCATGGGATCAGATGATCCACTAAAAGTAAGAGGCCTTTGTCTCATGAAGCTCTCGATAGAGAGTTGTTATTTTTTAGGGGGGGGGGGTTGAATGTTCCTCTTGACCCGTGTTTGTATTCAAAACTTGAGTTAGCTGAGAGAGAAGCGTGAAAAAGTTTGTGATTCCCGCTCCCATTGGATTGGGCTTCTCATTAGTACAGTCATCACACTGATCTTCACAACATTTTTTAGCCTGAGTCCTCCTATTACCGTCCATTAGCTAGAATAAAAGGAAAGTTAGGGGTAACACATAAAGGGTAATCCAAAAACAAAAGTTCATGACTTATAAATATACTTTTATTTCCTTAACTTATGAATCTATAGTCTGTAATCTAAGATTTTCATGATCTACTTTCTAACAAATATTCTTATGGTCATTTTTTTATTCCCTTAATAAGGGTTCATACTAGGCTTATGAATTTACCAAAGCATATCCCTCAAGATTTTCATAACCAAGAGTGCAGCAAGTCCCGTTGTCGTGCACCAGTTCCCATTCGAGTCTTGCTCAGAGTGGTGTTTTCGGATTTTACCCCTAGGATACATCTATGCTAAAGCCGCCTCTGCCTGCTAGTATCTAGACAGGGTTGTATTTTCTCGATAACCCACTTACTCAATACACACCAATACTTAGGGACGTTTTTATTGTACTTAGTCTTGTATCTAAGGATTTACAGGGGTTTTCTAATCCAAATCCCCAAAATAACTAAACCTATCCTCTGATACCAACTATGACAAACCTACTTTTATTACAAACTTAAACATGATTTATCATATAAAACTTCACTTAATACAAAAAAAAAGAATATCGATAGGTTTAGTGTGTTTGGGTATTAAGATCATTACATAAAATCTTAAAACATGAAATACAACATCTTTATATAAAACATCCTTTACATGACCACTACATTCCCTCGTACTTAGCATTGCATGGGATAACCTGATGAAATGCATAAGAAAAGGGTGATCTATAAAACCCAGTAAGGGAGTAAACATGGAATAACATGAGGAGTAAAATAAATGTTAGAAAATTGGTATATCAATAGATAATGAAAGAAACATGAACATAAAGGCATGATAAAGCATGAAAATCATAACATGGAAATGTGGAAACAACACTTAACATGGAATTAGCATGAGCCAAGGCTCATTGCACATGGAGCATGAGGAAACCCTCATTGCACATGAAGCACGAGTAAACCCTCATTGAACATAAATTAGAATGATTCAACACTCATTGCACATGTCGTATCATGATACTATACTTTACCCAATGCATTCGAGCACTATAAGGGCGCACCCTTCTTAAACATTTCATTTCATTCATAAGTGTGCCACATGGATCATAAAACAAGGATTCATAAAACATAATCATTTATTCCATGATAAAGGAATGTGGAATTAATACATGAAACTTTATAATCAATATGTAAATGTGCATAAAGGTGAATACCCTTGATGGAGAAATGGGCATGGTATTCTCTACACAATGGCATTGGCTTAGAAAATCGGTGCAATTTCGGCAGCGTAATGGCGTGACATAAGAATTACTAAAAATGGTTGATGAGAGAGAAAGGGTTTGATCATAATATATACATGTCATGGAAAGTAAGTAGGTTATATAGATACATGTCCCAACAAATGTAATGGAATTTAGATTCATGATACAAAAGTATTGCTTAAATGTAAAAGAGGAGAGAGAAGTTCCTTTCAGAATTTCGGCATAGTAACAGGTGTACATGGGAGGCATCTAATGAGAGAGAAGGGGGTCTCCCATCATTAAAACATAAAAAGGGCAGTATGAGGGAGGGGAGAAACCATACCACATCATTCATAATTGAAATTAAAAGGGAAAACAACTTAAAGAAAATTGGACAAAAATGAGAAAGGATGAAAAAACCCTTACTTGGAAGTGTACTTGAAAGGCTAGAGAGAGGCTTGTGAGAGGATAATTGGGAGCTTGGGGAACCTTGGGAGGATTTTAGAGAGAGTATGTCAGAGGTTAGAAGAACTCCAAAGGCTTTGAGTGGGGAGGAAGTGGGTGCATGGGTGGGTTTATATAGGAAAGGTGAGGGAATTCTTTATTATTTAGGTTTGGGTCCCCTTACATTAAATTAATCCAAACCACAAACCATCCCATAGTTTTTTCCAGTGGTTTTTGGAAAAGGGAAAATGAAAACAATATTTTATAAGGCCAAAGTCCGATCTTCTTAAAATAATAGGTTTTCTTATGTGGAGGTGAGTCACACTCCAATGGAAATTAATTTAGAAAGACAAGGTGCTTAATAAGTCTTGAGGGGTCCATTAATGCTTTGCAAAGTAAGTCAAACAAACCCAAAATCACATTATTTTAATTTTAAAACATATATAGGACGAAAATAAAGATTAAAGTATTTTATTACATCACTATTGGGTCATTATTATGTCATAAAACACATTATATATTTAAATGGTATTTAATTTTTACCCAAAAATCTAACTGTCTATGAAAATTATGAAAAATTCACCGTTGGATAATTTCGACATCCTGATTCCAGAAATGGAATTTATTTTATCTAAATAATTTTCTAAATATGATAATTTTCACTTTTCAAATAAAAACCGACATTTATCCAAAATTCATAGGTTTTGAAAAAATGGATTTCAAACCTTAATAAAAATTAAAATTGCATTCATAAAATTATATGATCATTTATATATAATAAAAATTAATTTAATAATAAAAATAATATTTTATTAAAATATTATTTAATTCAAAAATCCATTAATTTAATAAAATATAATTCTTAATTAAATAATATCTAAAAACACTATTTGTACTTTAAAAACTATTTACAATGTTTCAATAATGACAAAGAGGTATATTTAATATTATATACAAAAATAATATACATGAACATAGTACTAGTGATTTGTTACATAACCCCTTAAAACAGCCACATAATACCTAAGGGTAAGGTGTGCGATGGTGATAGACTCTTGGGGTGGCTCAGATGACATCGCTCGAGTGGTAATCTCTTTCAATTTCCACTTTTCACGTAGACAGTCTCGTTCAAGCTTGACATGATGAATCCTAGCTTGGGCTTGGTCAAGAGAAAAGCCCAAGGATGCCACCTCTTTTCTGAGCTCTGATAAATGGGCTTCCTATGGGGCAATTCTATTAGATGAGGCCATCGCTTCTTTTGTCTGAGTAAATTGGATTTGTTAAAGCCCTATATTTATACTAATCATGTGATCACTGTTCAACGACTATATTAGCAACAGTCGAAATTATTAACAAAAAACCAAAGAAGTTGAAATTTAACTTGATCAAGAGGGATTTTCTATTAATGAATCTTTGGGTCGTTACAGGTATCCTATGGAATAGATTTGTGAATAATTTTTCAATCTAATATATAGATAATAATACTTATCTATGGTGGATCTTTAGATAGGATATTATGATGTATAGGTGAAGTAAGATATCCTTGATACATTTTTTGTACATGGTATGGGCACTACAAGTTCATGGTGATGGAATTTGGACTCAATAATGATCTTGATATATTAATAAACATAATGAACACAATATTTTGGTATTAACTCATTCAATTTTTGGTATTGATTATAGAAGATATTATTATCAAATACAAAATCAAGGAGGAATATTAGGATCATTTCAGTGCTTCACTAAATTATATACGGAAAGAAAAGTAATCCTTAATGTAATGTAAATCCATGTTTCGGATGGGGAAGAAAAATAATTGAGGCATGTTATCACTAAAAAAGAAATATTTTTTGATCTTTTATAAACATAGAAAATTTAAGAATGGTTAATACAAAAATATTTAAGGGATATCCATAGTTTCTGTGTATTATTAGTGTTGAATTGGGTGATTCTCCTCTAGGAATGATATCATTGGATTCCCACCAATTAATGTTTCATGAATATTACTAACCAATGCATAATCTTAAATTTGATTAAATGATCTTCACATTGATGATTTAGTGACATTATCTCTACAAGGAGAATTGTGACATATAAATGGATATTAAAATAATCAAGTATATATTGACATAAAAGATCCCAACTTGCGATTATTAAGGAAGTTGGATCTGAGGGAGGATTAATATTGACCAATACTTTACCATCATTGGAAGGTGAAAAATATAGAATATTCCATGTGTAAAAGGATCCAACAACCCTATTCATGATGAGGATTGAATATGATCAAATATTAATTAAAATGGAATGGTAAAACAATATAATAATAAAGGGATCTTCGACAAAGGTTATTCCTATAAATTACCTACCATCCAACCATGAGAGGATAATTATAAGGGCCCACTATTTACATATATATTTAAAGGAAACCATAATGAATATTTATTACATAACATAAAAAAATCCATGCCATAACCGTATAAGTTTTATGACTTTAGAAACTAGGGATCATAAACAACTTGTTCATAAACATCTATATTATCTCATGCTTATTTCATCATAACTAGACTACTTTTTTTCATATCATCCTTAATACTCATGACCTGGGGAAAACATATTTAAGGGTGATCTCAAATGTTTATTAAGGGAAATTAATGGAAATATCAATCTTATCATAATAAAATGATCATAAAATTTGAAAATATAATTCTGTATATAAAAGATCATAATATCATGTCATGGGATAAATCATAAAAGAGAAATTTAATCCTAATAGTCCTAACAGAAGACATGAAATTTCATAGAATACTCACATATGAAAAGAATGTAATTTCATATTATACAAGGCTCATTTCCCATAAAATAAAAGTAGACAATGTCCATTACTAAACTGAGTTCAGTCTTCATTCCAGACCTAGATTACTGAACTATATTTAATTATTATTCCAGTCATGTCTATATCATGAGATATAAATCATTACCAAATTAATTTTAGGTAGATATATTTCCCAAACATCGCTTAATGAAACAATTATTACGTGTTACATAAAAACATAAAAACATTCACAATGGAATAACCCATGAAATAAAATGGGTTTCTAAAACATCAATCCATTATAACTGATATAAAACAAATGGATTTATAAATAACATTCCATTATAAACATTATATAATCATATTAATATCAGGTATCGAAATATTACCTTATTTAAATAGTTTCATCTTAGATGGAAATCAATTTTGGGAAACATTTGAAATTATTTTTTGAGGAAAATATCCTTTCTTCTTTAAAAACCTTTCCCTTCCTCAAAATGCCACATAATTATAGAAGAAACAATTTTATGTGAAAAATTACATTATAATATTGCAGGGGATTCATCAAGTAAAAAGGCATTATGAAAGTATAAAAATCCCTTCATGGTGTACAAGTAAAAAACATTCTTCGTGTACATTTTCTAGAAAAGTAAAAAATTACCTCATACCAAAAACGAAAAAATATATTCCATTCAAACAATTTACTAAAAATTCAAAAATGGGTAAAATATACATTAAAAATTTATAGGAGGATATAAATAATATTTTTAAATACATATTTAGTAAACAAGGATGTGGATGATAAGTATACCCCAATAAATACATACGGATAACGAATCTCAGATAAAAATGAGATTTCCAATGTTAAACCATACCTTAGGTCTGATATGAATCGTATGTATCCGAAACTCATGTATAATGATTTAAATAATGATAATTATTTATTAAATAATCATAATGATTTTGATGATAACATTTATGGTCATATTTTCATCTGTTTGATAGTAACATTTCATTGTTACTCGTTATTTGGGTTTTAATGGCTTTATGTTATTATGCATATTTTGTCATAAAAGTTCTTATTCCTCTTTTTATATTATATTTATATCATTTAAATAATTGTATTATTAAAATATATATCATATTTATTCATTCAATTATTTATTTAATTATTATTTAATGAATATTATGTAGAATGAATCACATCACACTGTGGAAATGGTAAGTCGTACGTACTCACAAGCGACAATATCATTCCAATAATTATTGAATGTTATTGAAGTGGTTGGTGCATATTATAGTAGAATAAATATAATTTTATTTTAATAATATCTATATTTATTATTTACATCATTATAACCATCCATGTAAGTTGGTGGTGATGACTGATTACACCACTGCGTGGAGACGGTAAGCCGTAGGTATGCATGAGCAATAACATCATTCCCATAATTGTGGAATGGTATTGAGGTGGATGGTGTATAGTATCTAAGTATCAATATCATTTTATGTTAATCATATATATATTTATTAATTCCATAATTATACCAATCCATGTTTGGTGGTGGTGAAAAACAAATTTCACCACAACCTGGAGACATTGAGCTATATATACGCCCGCGTGGTGGTTTAATTTTTCATAGGATGGGTAGATGGTGGAATATGGTTGTTTAATAATAATAATAACTTCTCAGTATATAATCAATTTTGGATTTATTAATTTATAATGAAACAAATCATGAGGTGGAATTAGAATAAGAATGAAGTTTGAATGAATCAGTAAATGATATTACATCTTATTTGACGCACCTCCTCTAAATCACCTCTTAGAGCACTAGAGTTTCTATTTGAAGAAAATAAAGACCTATATAATTTTTATAGGTAAGTAGAGAAGGGAAATGGGAAGGGTATGGAAAATAATTAAAACTCAAAATGATGTGAATAGTTGAGTGAGGAAGTGCCCTTTTATAATTTAGGTGAGGGGAACTTTTTGAAAACACAAAAATATTAATTAATAATAAAATCAAACCCCACATAAAAACATAAAAAATTTCCCACTTTCGAATATGAGAGGATATAGGGTTGCAATTTCATTAACCAATAAATTTTAGGCCATTTTATATGTCAATTTATGCATTATCATTTAAATAAACACCATGTTATTCAATTGAATTGTTAACAATGGTAACAAATATTTCGACATTAAAAGTGTGAAATATTTACTTACATGAAGACAATTAGACCACAAATTAACACTTTAGTACATTTTAGACAAAATAATAATTATTCAAAAATTATAAATTTTTTATGATTTTAAAATAATTTAAGAAAAAGTAATTTTGATAAAATATAAATAGTATCAATTTTAACACTCCAATCTCCATCAAAACCTTGAGAGCAAACTTCCCAATTTACTTGTAGCTGTTGAAGTCCATTATGACTAAAGCCATTTGTAGACTTGGTTTTATTCCACTAAAGAATCGATCAATTTAACTCTTAATTTGGATAATAATTTGAGAAGCATACATTGAAAGTCTTGTAAAATTTTCTTCGTAGGTACCAACAGATTCATCATACTTTTGTTTATGTTCATGGAACACCATCCCCATATTTGTTAAAATAATATGGGGAAATCACATATTGAAAAAATAGTTCTTGAACTATTTTGGATGTCTGGAATGATTCATAGATTGAGAATGTTTTGTGAGCATGGATACATGATTTTTCAATCTAACTCCCATAACATTTGGACGCTCGGGGGGACATTCATTGCATTGACCGTTGCATTTAGCATTAACTATGTTTCTTAGTGTTCAAGCCACTGACTAAAACTAGGAATCATATTGATCGAAACACCAATAATATTGGAAAAACCACATAATCCAGGAATAAAAATTCAATTTAGGGAACTTTAGGTTTTAACCTATATTATTCACGAAAATATCTAAAACATTAGGATAGGATTGTAACCTATACATAGACATATCTATAAGGTTCTTACAATGTTACTCTCATCCTAGTTTCCCTAGGTAAACTATACCATTGCTCTGATACCAACTATAAATACCCATAATCTACATATGTATTTTACTTCAACATTAAATAATATTTATTACATAACATAATAAAAACCATGCAAGAACCATATAGGTTTATTGTAGTTAGAAACTGGAAAACAGAAACAACTGGTTCATAAAAAATCAAGTTTGTCTCTTGATAATTTATTCATAATTAGAGACATTTTTGACATATCATACTTAGTACCCTTATTCATGACATGTGGAAATGAACCATATGAAAGGGTGAGCTGAAATGCTCAGTAAGGGTAAAAAAGGGAAATATCAACCATATCATAATTATAATGACATACCATTTGAAAATATTATCTTATATATAAAAGATCATAATATCATGTCGTGGGATAAATCATAATAGTGAAATGTAATCCCAATAGTCATAACATAAGATGTGAAATTTCGTGGCATACACACGTATAAATAGAAAATCATTTCATATTATTGAAGGCTCATTTCTAATACCATCATATCGGACAAAGTCCATTACTAAACAGTGTTCAATCCTCATTCCAGCCATGTATTACTGAATCCAATTTAATTTAGGTCCAGTCATGATTATCTAATGAGAGATAAATCTTTACCCAATGAATTTGAGGGATATATAGGTACCACCCATCTAATAATTAATCCATTATTATGTGTGCCAAAAAACCCATTCAACGAAGCATTACCCATGAAATAAAATTGGTTTCTTAAAAACCATTCATGTATAATGGATAAAAAACAAATGGATTTACTAAATAAAATTCCACAATAAACATAATAAAATCATAATAATAATTGGGATAGAAATATAACCCTATTTAAATAGTTTCAACTTAGATGGAAAACAATTTTTAGAAAACACATGAAATAAAATCTTGAGGAAAATATCCTTTCTTCTCCAATACTTTTTTCCTTCTTCAAAATTCTACAAAATTTTAGAAGAAATAATTTTATATGAAAATAACACTGTGATATTTTATAGGAAGCATCAAGAAAATAAATAATTATGAAAGCGTAAAAATCTATTTATGCCGTACAAGATAAACATAACACTCTTCTCATAGTTTTGCTAGAAAAGTCAAAAAGTACCTTGTACCAAAAAAGAAAGAAGATTCCATTAAAACTGTCGATTAAAAATTCACCATTTGGTATAATTGAATTTAAAAACTTATATAAGGATATAAAGAATATTTTGAAATATATATTTAGGAAACGTGGATGTAGATTGTAAATATACCCCATTAAATACATATGAACAACCAATCTCGGATCAAAATGAGATTTGTAAAGTTATCCATTACCTTAGGTCTGATATACATCACATGTATCCAAAATTTTATGTTACAAATTTATTACATAATCATAATCATTTTTATGATAAAATGTATTATCATATTTTCATCCATTTATTAGTAATATTTCTTTATAACTCGTTATTTGGGTATTAACTACTCTATGTTCTTATGCATGTTTTGTTGCATAAGCTATTATTCCTATTTTTAGGTTATAATTATATAATTTAAATCTTGTTATTAGTGTAATATATATAAAATTTATTCATTCAATTAATTTATATAATCATTCTTTAAGGATTAATATGTAGAAAAAATTACATCGTACAATGGAGACGGTAAGCCATACATATGCACGAGCGACGATATCATTCCCATAATTGTTGAATGGTATTAAAGTGGATGGTGTATCGTATATCAAAATAAATATAATTATATATATTAATAATAAATAATTATTAATTCTTTAATTATAAATATCAATGTAGGGTGGTGGTGAAAAATAGATTACACCACGGCGTGGAGATGCTACGCCGTACGTACACACAAGCGATAATATTGTTCCCATAATTGTTGAATGGTATTGAAGTGGATGGTGTAAAGTATCTCAGAATAAATATCATTTTATATTAATCATATATATATTTATATTTATTATTTCCATAATTATACCCATCCATGTACAGTGGTGGTGATAAACGGATTGCAACACAACAGGGAGACCGTACGTCGTACGTTCACACACATGATAATTTCATTTTTCATAGGATGGTTAGATGATGGAATATGGTTGTTTAATTGTAATAATAACCACTATATTAATAATTACTACTATAGATAATACTTTATAATGAAACAAATAATGATGTGGATGTAGAAGAAGAAATAATAATGAAAGAATCGGTAAATGATATTACCGCTTCTTTGATGTGCCTCCTCTAAATATTGACATAGAGAACTAGAGATTGTATTTTAAGAATACCAGAACCTATATAATGTTTTTAGGGAAGTTTATAAGATAAAAGGGTAGTGTATGGTTGATCATGAAGGATCAAAATGAAGATAAGTTTTGAGGGAGTAAGTACCCTTTTATAATTCATGTGAGGGGGACTTTTGGAAAACTCAAAAATATTATTTTCTAATAAACTCAAACCCCACATAAAAACATCAAAAAGGACCAAATTTCGAAAATGAGATGATATAGTACTGTAATATAATCAACTAATAAATTTTAAACAAGTTTTTATGTCAATTTAAGGACTATAATTTAAATTTCCACTTAGTAATTCTATTTAAGTTTTAACTAGCGTAAAAAATATTTCAACATTAAAAGGGTAACATATTCACTTATTTGAAGCCAATTAGACCAAAAATTAATAATTGAGAAAATTTTAGACAATATAATAATTATTCATTATTTTAAAAAATGTTTTCTGATTTGAAAATAATATAATAAAACAATATTTTGACAAAGTATAAATAGTTTCAATTTTTACACTATTTATTTCATGGATTTTTAATAACATATTAATAAGAAGTGAACAAAGAAAAAAATATTTCATTAAATTCCTAAGGAATCAATGTAATCTATTAAATTTATTTGACATAATTATTATACCATATTATATTTATTGAAAAATTTTAATTTATTTTGATTTCTTCATTAATAAAATAATTACTACCTCAATATTGTGTAATTTATTAATATACATATCTGTTCAATAGAATATTAAAATAAAATAATATGAGGAATATAAATCAATTAGAATTCAGAACAGTACTCATAGTCAAATTTATCTGCTGAAAAACCCAACATTAAAAATGCTATAATCTTTTAAAACATGAAAGTGACAAATTTATATTCACATTAAATAAAATAATATTAGTGTTATAATCACTTTTTATAAGCCACCAAATAGTCAATAAGTCGCCCCTTGAATTATTCTTGTCAATATATACTAATAAAATAAGTTTTTAAAGTTTTTGGGCCTTTTTATGGTCTATAATATTTTAATAAAAATGGTTTTATTGATTTCTCATCAATTAATTAATTTTTTCATCAACCAAGTCTAAGTCTTTATGGTACTTATTTATTTCATAAATATTAAAAATAAATTTTCATGATAAATAAAAAAAATTTATCTTTAAAATGACTTTTTCTAATCTAATATATCTTGTGTATTTCATTATATTAAAAATAATTTAATTTTTAATGTTAGAGTGAGACATATTTCACTTTTCTTTGATTAAATGAAATTAAATTTCCTAATATCATTCAACTGGATTCCAATAGACACCATTTCAACCCAAGTATGTTTTAGATAAAATTATAATCATCCTATAATATTAATACAAGTTTTAGAGTGATTTTATAATATTATTTTTACCCTTAATTACCTAATTTACCCTTTTAGCATGTTAAATTATTTTTACAGAAACCACTAATCAAATTGCCCAAAAATAAAATAAATATGGTTAAATAATTTGGGCCCACTGATTACAAAATTTGAATCCATTTTTTAAAATTCAAAACATATAATTTGTAGTAATTAAATTAAAATTAATCACATCGTCAAAATGAGAAAATGAGTTTTAAAAGTTATAATATTGCGAAAGATTGAAATATTTTTAAATCTGAATTTAATGGAAAATTAATTTCAATAACCTACATTATATTAATTAGTAAAAATAAATTATATTTATACTTTTAAATCATAAAAAAAATATAATTTAACAACATAAATTATTTCAATGAAAACTGTTATTTTGAAATAAAATTAAGCGTATTTTTACTATAAATCAAAACATGAATGTTATGAAAAAAATATAAACAATTCCTCTAAAGTTAATTTTTATATCATTCGTAGAAATTACTAGTTTATGTGGTCATATAATAATTATTAATGTGTCAAAATATTAAATTAAAAGGGTTGCTTTGTTCAAGTGTGTAAAATTAACCATTTAAAAATATGTTTTTATACATTAAATAAGGTTTTATTCATACGCTATATATAAAATATCCATTGGATGAATATTAAAAATATTTTATTAATTATATAATATATATATATCTCATTAATTTCATTACCAAAAGTAAATCACTCAAAAATAAAAATATCTAATTGATTAATATTGTTCATAAATAATTGATAGCCAATAAATTCACAATGTATTTCCATAAGTTAGTTATAATTATTCCAAATAACCTTACAACTAACATATAAAGGCAATTTTATAATAATGGAATCTCACAGTTTGTTTGAACTCATCATTGTATGAAATGGAAGCTACTAATGAATAAAAAATGTTTTGAATAAAATATTTCATAAAAACATCCGGGTGTTACAATATTGGGGGCGCAAAAAGATGATGTCGAGCTATTGAACGTGGTATTAAATATTATGAAGTACATAAATAAATATAACTTCATTTAGTTTGGTTCCCAGATATGAGTCCAATGAGAACCATAATCGATAATGAACTTTTGGATATTGTTCATTGATGTAAAGTCCAGTATTTTTTAACTGGGTTAAAAAACTTGGTTTTTCGAATTTTTTTTGATTTATTGACGGTTTTTTTAAACTGAGCTCCGAAATTTTATTCTGAGTGTTATAACACCTAAAGGTGTCGTTTTTGGACTTACATAATTAACTAATAAATTTAGTGGGTGTCCCAATGAGTTTGAAGAGAACAGAATCCAGGAAACTTCACTTAAATGGATCTGTATGGTTAGTGCACGGTTGTGGTCCAACCTGTGCTGTTTACCAAGTTTAATAAATTGTTTAATTTAACTAAATAACATTATAGGTGAGTTTGTGATTAATTAAAAGAATTTTTCACTATTATTAATGAAGTTATTATTATTATTATTGCGGTTTAATTAAATGAATGATAATGGATTATTTAAACGATGGTTGAATAAATTAATGTGGCTTTTGGTTTTATTGAAGAACCATTTTAATTAAATGAAAAGTTTCAAATTTATTAAAGGATCATTTATTATTAGGTGGAGATTATTGGTTGGTGTTTTTATCATAAATATCATATTAATGATATTAAAACAAATTAATTGTTTTTGGTTGTAATTAAATGACATTTAGAATAATTATAATTATGATGTTATTATTATTATTATTATTTTTATTTAAATCGAAAAATGTTAAAAGATATTAATTTAATTATTAGTGGTGTGTAATACTAATGTGAATTTAATGAGGCTGTTGGGTATCTCGATGAAACACATAATTAAATATGGAGTTTCATATTTAATAATGGAGTGTTGTTATTAAATAGAGGTGTTGGGTTATATCAAAGGTTTGAGTAAAAATATGGATATTATTATTATTATGGTTTTATGATTGTTATAATTATTGATAATTATGTTTTTTATTATTATAAATAATAATAGTAATGAATTGGGGAGTTTTGGTAGGAATTTAAAAATATGAATGTTTTAATAATAATATTAATGAGGATGTAAATATTATTATTTTGTTAATTAAATAAATTCAAAGAAAAATGAATTTAATTAATTGTGGGATAAATTATTTTTATTACTTTGAATTCAAAGAGATTTTAATCTAATTGATCAGTAAAGGAGAGTTTGATTTTTCAAATAAACGTTTCATTTCAAGAAGGATTGATTGGGGCTTTTGTATTTAATCAATGATTCATTTTTTATCATTAATGAGGATGTTTTTTAAAGAGAATGTTATAAATATAATAGTATTAATTACACTATTATGATTATGTTTATTATTATAATTATTAATGTATATTTATTAATCTTTTATGGGTAGTATTAATGTTAGAAAAGAAGGTAGGGTGTAACCTTCTTCTCCGTAGAGCTGCGACCCCCACCACGATCTTCTCCCCTAAGAGGTGTGATGCAACCACTTCTCTTGCCACCTCCTCCATGCATACCTCCAGCAGCATGGAACCTCCCAGACAACCCCCTGTTGCGGCGCGACACCCCTTAGGTAGCCTCCTATACAGCGCGCAATTCCCCTATTCCTAGGTCCTTTGTTTGTGAGATTTTTCTTTGAATTATTACTTGGATTTAGTCCTAAAATTCATGGTAGGATCTCATATGATGTTCCACTTTGTCACTTTTGTGGTTGATGTTGTTTTGGTACCCATTTAGGTTTTTCTGAGTTTAGGGTTTCTATTGTAAATCAATTTTTTTATATTCTTAGGTTCTGGGTTGTGCAACGAGGTTCTTGGGATTCCATGGTCTGGGTTCTGGAAATCGACGTAGAAGGTGAGGAGGTTCGGACCGATTGGGTTTGTCGATGTAGTTTAGAGGTAAATATTTATAACAATGTTTTGTTTTGCACCACCTTTATAGGAGTGTAATATTTTATCAGAGTCCTTGGTATCAAGTGGTAGGTGTGTAGACCTTGCTGCATTGGTTTGGGTCTTCCAAAGTTGTTTTGGTGATTTGTTAATATTTATTGTAGGGCGCGTGCATGTGAAAATATATATTTAGATATATATATGTCGATATATATACATATAAATAATGGTGGTGTGTGTGTGACTGCGTTCCATTTGCAACTAATTTATTCCAAGTACATTAAATTGATGTGTAATTAAAATGGCATCAACCTGAGTTTGGGTCCCAAATCCTTATCACTTTATTTTAGAATTATACATTATTTAAATAAATTCAGAAATTGAGTTTCCTTGATTCTGAAACTGCTATGTTTTCTCGAAATGCTGATTAAAGATAAACAACTGGTTAGTGGTAATGTCATATCATGCTTGTTGTGGTTAGGATTTTCATATGTCTTCTTGCTCGAGATGATATATGATATGTCGATGCATGACACTTTTGATGTTATTAAATGATTCCACTCACGTTAAATAAAATAGGACTTGAACATGTGTTGATTTTAAGCTTGTTTTACTAATTTGGTTAAAGTGATATGAATAAATAGTTAAATGATTTGAATGGTGCAGATTGGGTAATTAGGTAACTAATTGTAGAATTATTTATCAAGTCATGAGTTGGAATAAATTTTTCCTTTTACTATTTATTGAGAATATTGAGTATTTGACATTTTTCTGGATATAAATTGGAAATTGGTAATAATTAATGGATTGATTAATTAGTACATGTTAAATGGTTAATGATTAATTAATTGATGACTGGTTAATGATATATGATTTAATTAATTAATTTTTGACTAAATTAATTTTCCATCATTAAATTGAGATTGTGAATTCATTGTTTGTTACGACTGTTGGCCAAGGGTACCTTTTGATGCGTGTTTGTTTTCAATGCCCTAAGTTGTCTTGGATGTAGCTGTTTAGAAATAAGATATGTTGTGTGAGATGGTTGCTAAATATCTGGGCCTTGTTCAACATGTTTTGAGATAGATATTACATGAATGTAAATTGTTAAAGTCTTAGAAGAATCACTCTTTGAGTGGATGGGTTTAGGCTTGTTAATGAATTTGGATAATTAAATGTTGAGTTAATTATTTAGTTGGATTGCTATGAATAATTACTTGTTGATTAATTATTAACTATTTAGATGTTGAGTGGATAATTAATTGATGTTTTTTATTGGTGATTTATGATGTTAATTAGTTTTTGAATTAATTAACGGATTTTATTAATAAATTTATGAATTAATTAATGGATGGTTTTGGGGTGTTAGGTATGGCATTATACATAAATGATAAATATAAATGTATGATTGATAAATGAGTTGTGAGATAGGTACCGATGATCCAAATACTTATGGGGTTCTAGACATGGCGTTCAACACCCATCTGGCATGAAAATATTCTTTTATGGGACAAGCAGTGATACTCCAAATAACCATGTGTTGTAAGACATGGACTGAAACTCCAAATACTAACGAGGGTAGAAGACATGATGTTATACACCGATTAAATTGACATTGTATTATGGATCCAATTGGTCATACATGAAATGAGTTAACTGGTTAAGGGAAAATGATGTGACTTTATGATTTTTTAATTAAATATGATAAAGGTTTCAAACTTATCAATGAATTGGGTGAATCACTATTAGTAGATGGATCTAGGAGCGAATCAATATATTAGTGGACGGGCTCAGACATAGTATATGAAAGATTAAATTGAATATTTTATGACATGTTATCCAATCCAACACACAAGATTTGATTTGGTCTATACTTTGATTACATAGATAGTCATTAGAGATGTCTATGGTGACTGACTTATATAGGGGATGTTGGGCTTCAGTTGAATCTTGAGACTTACATAATTTAATAAGGTTTGAATAATTGATAAACGAAAATGATTGTGTAATTATTATTGTGTTTTCATGAAAAATTTATAATGCAGGTTCAGACACTAGATGAGGACTGAAGCAGGTACATAGATGCATTGTTACATTGTACTACTTACACTATTTATTCATGATTTCAAATGGTTTAAATTTTTTAATAAATTTATGGATTTGGGTTAGACACCAGTGCTCTCGGCCTACTGAAATTTATATCTCACACAATACTCGGGCCACCATTGTACTGGGTAACCGAATAGATTCTATTTGGTTTTAGGTTTGTGATTCTTTCATATACATGGAAGATAGTAATAGAGGACCGAGCAGAAGCTCATGATGCTCAAGGAGGCCGACCTCAGGATATTGAGTCACTATTTATTTATTTTTGTATTTGAATGTAAAGAATATTTTTTGTTCACTACATTCCATTTTAGTAACATTATCATGTCATGCATGCATCTACTATATAATTGGTGTTGGCCACTTTTATAAAATGATTACTATTTTTTATTCTCTACAATATCATTAATTAGAATGCTTCTACAATTTATTACCATTGTCTATTATTGAACTCTAATAAGAGGTTAAAGTCTCCCCAGTTACTATCCCTAGACTCTCACTGCTAGTCGGAAACCTCCAGCATACAGGGAGATGCGCTTGAGGTCATGTGGTGACCGGTCTGGCAACCGGTTTAGTGGAGATTCGGGTCAGGACGTTACAACTGACCACATATTTCTATTCATCTACGAAGTACTAAAATGTTTGAGGATCTGAAGAAAATGTTACGGTGGTAGGAAAATTGTAGAATTTGTATCTTGATTCTTGTTATGACAGCAATTCAATGATATATAAAAGATACCTAGGTGTCTACTAAAAATATTTCTCATACCATTATGGGAATGGTAAAACATAACCATGAATTTTATAATTATACATTGATGGATTTGGGTGTAGTGAAAGTGTGACAAGGTGGGTGAAATATTAATATTCCTATTAAAAATCATATCCTGAAACCAGGTGTGAGGATTTTTATCATAAAATTAATAAAAAATTTATTTAAAATTTAGAGAAATAAATACCTTGGATTCAGAACATTCCCCTTTGGTGAATTTTAATCATCATAAAATTTCTTTTCATATTACATTCATTGCGTAATTGGGATATAAGGATATAATCCCTATAGGGGTGATCCAGATATGCTACTATGATATTTGAGAAACACAACATGATCTTCGAGTGCTTCGGTAGTGTATAGAATGAATTGAGTTTATCATTATTTATCTCTTATTATCCCGTCATGAGGAAATATCTCTTCCAATTTTCATCCTTGTTAGGGTGAGATAAGGAGGAGTTGAGGGAGATTTGACCATGAAAAAAAAATCTCTATTTTCATTTTTGGATTCTCTACACAATAAACATAGACAAGTTTTTATAGATTTTGGGGTTGAGGTGAAATATAATTTAATTACATACTATCTAGTACATAACATTTATACCTTTCATAAATATCAGGGTTATTAATAATAATTATAAAATTTTAATTTTTGTTCTGAGCAAACTTTAGTAATAAAAATATAATATAATGGTCTTATTAATTAATATTATTCAACGGACTTAGTTTTTGATCTATTTGAACTCCTCTTGAATTTATTGAAAAATTTAATAAATTTTTTCTTCGTAGAAAATATTTTATTCAAAATCTAGATAATAAATACTTATTGATATATTCATCAAATAAAATTAATATTTTATTCTCATGAGAGGGAACCAATATTTTTTTTTATTTTATCCAATCAATATAACATGAATAAAATTTTTCCTCAGACTTGATAATAATATTTATTCCATTAATTAAACTCAAGAAGAAATTAATTGAGATCAACGGGAAAAACATAATGTCAGACCCTCTAGGATTCTTTCTCATTGGCATTATGAGATATTTTATAACGTCCAAGATTACTCTCGAACAACATGTCAAGGAACCTAAGAGAAGGAACATAATGTCACAATGTCAAAAACCATATAAAAATGATCAATATGTAGTATAATCCCATTTTCATAATATCTCACCAAGAACGTTTCACATCTGAGTCGCCAACCTATATGATTGATATGATTTTCCTTGACCATATAAAATAAACACATTGTTACAGAATGACCATTGAATTTAATGCCGCAGTTCTATTACAATCAAGTGGTCGAGATAACATATTCCATTACTGTGGAAGGGACAAATCCTTCATCAAATTATTCATTAATGATAGGTCACACATGACACACCCAATGTAACTAACTTCCATTTGAATTATTATCATCATGGTTTAAAAACAAACTTCTATGTACAGGATTTATAACATGATTAATAATAATCTTAATTTCTACGGACCATCACACATGGTCATAGATAAAAATATCCATTAACACCAAAACATGTAGAATTCTATCTGGCATTTTTTTTTCTAAATATCCCATCATGGATATTACCAGTCTAGAACTTCATGAGATGTATCTTCATCTTCTTACTTAAACTCACACCTAAATTTATATATACTATGTATTACATAATAGAACATTTTCCAACCACATAGAATTAGTTGAGAATATAATCATAGAACATCAAGTATATCATCATAGAAGGGAACATCTATAACCTCTTCAATACGATATATACTCAAAAATATTGTTACATTAGATCCATGATGAAAAAAAGCAATATTTAATAAGGTTTTTTATTAATATTCAGTACGCGGGATATATATGTAATCAAATTAAAAAAGAGCTTGTCCTAGGACACTACTCCATCAAACTCCGACTTGGACTAGATCCAAATTCCTATGACCTTCAGTTTCTAGACCTCAAATAATTGTCATGTTTCGACTGAATTAAGTATTTTTTCAAGTGTTCATACACATTGTCTTCCTTGGAAATATTTCTCACTACAACTTCACCTCTATGAGAAAAATTCAAATAGAGATGATAATTTTGATGTTTTTGTTTCATCTATTGATGAGGCCATGAATCTTTTTCGAGAGCCGCCACTATATTATTGTGATAGTAGAGTGCTATATGATCTTTAATTATAGATACCAAATAAATCTATTGAAAATATTGGTTTATACATACTAATTTTTTGCAACATTATAAGCCACAATATTCTAATACTCTAATATATAATCTACAACCACGACCATGTTTGAGACATTCCTTCTCAAAATATCTTTATTCAAAGTGAATATTTATCCTATTTTCATAAGTAAATATTTTAATGTGAATATGTATCCCGTCTATGTATCATGCTTGGTTCGTGGAATCTATTTCAGATTTTATGGATTCATGACACATAAAAACATATGTTCCATATAAAACATCCTTATTAGTTAGGGGATCATTGTTATAAACTAATAATTATTCACCATCCTCAATGACTAGAATATCATACTATTCTAATTTTATAACCTCTCTTGTACTTATACACAATAATTATATCTCTGGAAAAATTTCTTCTTCCACGTGGATTTTTGGAATTTGTTCTTTATCCAACTCTTTTGATTCATGAGACTAGACTTCGTCGACATCTATCCCACTACAAATATCTATTTTTGAGCTAATATCCTCCTCATGAAATGTGGGACATCTGTCAACCACAACCATCTTGCATGATGTATTTTATAGGTTATAACCATTTGTTTCTTTGTAATATATTATAATAATACATTTTGTCCCATATGGTGCATGGTTTTTACCAGAAGAGGCCTAAAAAATGCTTCGCAACCCCACACATGTATGTAAGACAATGTGTGTTTCATTCCATTCCATAATGGGTATGGTATACCATCAATTTATTTAGTTATTCATCTGTTTAGTTTATATACTATTATTTTTAATGTGTGTACCCAAAAGAACAATGAAAGGCTTGCATGACTCATCATTGATCTCACAATGTACAATAAGGATTTATTCCTCATTTCTCTTACACCATTCCATTGAGGTGTATAAGAAGGGATGGGTTGAGATAAAATCCCAAATTAACATAACTAATCAATGATTTATTGATTAAGACATTCTCTACCATGGTATGAGTGAGGATTCATAATCTTCTTACAAATATGGTTCATCACTTTATTATTATATCTTTGAATTTATCAAAAGGGTTTGATTTATACATCATTATGTTTGCATATTGATATATAATAAAATTAGTTATTAATTTTATGACGTATCATTACCCACCCATTACTTCGATGGGAAATAGTCTAAACACATCTGTATGAACTAATTATAGATTATCTATAGCCTTTTAATGATTCCCACTAAATGGTGATTTGGCCATTTTTCCTTGTAACCATGTGCGAAATACATAAAGTGGTTTTTGTTTAAAAGAATATATATAACCATCTTTATGTAATTTATTCAAGTGATTTTCATTTACATTACCTAACCAGATATTCCAATGTTGGTTGTGGTGTGATTCATGCGAAGTAACATATTTATCTATTTCCATTATTTGGTTCAGGAAATCCAACAAAAAAATACCATTAATTAAATGTTCCAAACCATAAAAAATTATATCTTTATAAAACAATTGATATTTTTCTCAAATATGGATGTAAATCCATCAATGTCATTTTTTGATATAGAAATAATGTTTTTGGTAACTTGGGTCACATTATAACAACCATTTAAAAAGGTATCATTATGGTTGGAAATGTGAGGGGGTAGTCCTTGATAGTTACAAAAATATGTTTAGCTCCACTGGCTACTTGAAGATCTACCTATAAGGAGTCAATAATTAAAAATATACACATATCCTATCTTTTAAAACATATGTGAGTACCATAAGATGTATCTATTAAAAATTTATAGAAATAGATAAGTTTTCCTCAATAATGAACACATCTGAAGCATCCACTTGCTTCTTTGAATGGGTGTAGGGTTTCTTCTAATGGACTATCTTACCACATTCACAACATACAAAAAAGTGTTCAATTTCTTTCCCCATGATCTAAGTCTTCATGGAAAGTAATGAATAATATTTGTTCATAATGTTATTTTTTATCCCTTTGAGTTTTTTCACCATAAGGATGGCATGTTTTTCATGCTTCTTATTAATATCAACTTGGAAAAATGAGTACGAAGATCAGAAAGAGACTTATAGATGTTTTTCTTATTAGAATTCATAGAAATTAAATATCATATGTAAGGGACTGATTCCAACGTTATGTCTTTGGCCATCTATTTAGGTAATTTAAAACATGTATCCTCATAGTTATTAATATATCCAATGAGCATGACTCTTTGAGGACAAAATAGAGAACCGTCGCCATGTTTTCTCTAGAAGACAGCATTTGAAATCCCAAATTGATCATATCTAACTCTTTCAAAGTAAAAGGAAATAGGGTTCTCAATCATCCTATACAGATCCAGGTTTTTGTGGGAATTCATTATTCAACTAGACATTGATGAAATAACCAAACATTGAACATCAACCACATCACTCAAATGATTTTCATGGACATGGAAATATTCATAGCTATAGTAGGGATATTAGGAAATGGGGAGTCTAGTAGATAATATATCCATCCATTATCTAACTCAAACTGAACGCATCAAAACCACTCATTGAAGTTACTTCTAGTTAGGAGGTTATCTTTATGTAATATTTATTTTTGGGACAATGTAAATGTTTAACATATAATTTCATTCTATATTAAAAAATAGAAGATTATCAGTACACCAATTGATTAAATAATCCATGAGATATAATAAAATAAATGTATATTTATTTTTTATTTAATCTATCACATTTTTATCAAGTCTTAATTGCCATGATCATGGAACATAGGGTTTCTAGTATATTTAGAATTATAGGTGAAATCATCCCTAATACTTTTATTAATGATCAGTGATTTTTCCATGAAAATAATAATAATGTAATTAGGAAGGCAGTTTTTTCAACTACAGACTTTTGGCTGCTTGGCCGGTTGAGTGGATTCCCCTATCCTAAAATCCTATCTTGGATTTCCTCAACACATTCCTCCGTATTTGTTTTGAACAGACTTTGGCTGTTAAAATCATTACAATTTCAGATAATTCAACCTAAAACTCTCTTGAGAATCCCCCATTAAAATTAACTATCTAGAATTTGGCCATGTCCTACACATAGTTCTATGGTTTCATTCTAAATAACGTGGTGGGAGGCTTAGTGTAAAATAATATTTAATTAAGGAATTTTAATTAAATATTTAAATTTTTTTCTTTTACACATCTTTTTAATTTTAAGTGGATGTTAGTTAATTAAATAACTATGTTAGTAAAAACATTTATGCATAATTGATTTATTTAATTTTCATCTATGCACATTAATTCATTTATTTATGTTATCATGGATTTTTATCTATAAAATAATTAATTTCATATAGTGAAAGATCTAATTAATTAGATGACCCATTCATGGGCTTTATCTAACAATTGATTTAATGAGATAATATTAAATAAACATATTACCTATGATAAATAACACTTATTTCTAGTCCTGGCATGAGTTAAAACATTCCATCTATCCACCAATGTGTCACTTGGGTTGACATAATTATGGTTCCATCTTGAACCACCTAAACGCGCCATAGGATGCTCCATTAATTGGAAATATTTATTACTCACATGAAGGTGATGCAAAACAAATAATTGGTTAAAGGGGATTACATAAATATCCTTTGACATGCATGTCCAACATAATAATGGAGTGAGGGATGAATCATAGAACATCATTTAATTTAATATCAAATTATTGAAAACCCATGAAATTAATTAAATTAAAACATCTGACACATACAAAAGTCTTTTTCAAACTCATGATTGATCATATATGAAACGAATACACAAAAGTAAGTTGGTAGAATTTATTTATTTATTAATTATTTTATTATTTAAGTAAAATACACTTTCATTATGTAAATAATTATTTAATTACATTTAAATTCCAATGATCATTTGATATTTTTTTTAAATAGCCATCTTTAATGGAATTCATATAAAATAAATGGCGGGACCAATATTGACATATTGGTTATTATAAATTAATTTAATAGTAAAAATTATATAAAACCATTACTAAGTTGTAAAAAACACTACTGTGTTCCTATCAATAAACAAATGTTTTAATCCTGAAATTTTTAAATATAATATAATTTTATATTTTTATATTAATTAGAGACTACATAAACTGTACATGAAGCTATATGATATGTACCTCAGTTTCCATATATCCACGTCACATGCCTGAGGTTTTAGATTGTTAACTCGGTTAGACTACATGGTGTGTACATGGTAGATACACTACTTATATCTTCCTGATGTGTTCTAAGATGGCTTGGTAAACACATAGTGTACAATAATATCACCACATGTAATTAATTACTCAGTGCATCTTGATACCATGAGCATGGGTATACGAAGTGTGCATCAGCTACATGATGTGTAACCCAATTTTACTGGTTACTGATTTGGCACTTCTCGATGGAATATCAGGTCATTCACTTTATTTTATTATACCTTTAAGACAATGAAGCACTGAAAGAACATGTTTTATATCCCAATACCATGTTAATACAAATTGGATTAAAGAACAAATAACATGAAAAGAAAATATAATCTCAATTTTCCATAGATCTATAATAAAATAAATAATTATAAATTTAAACATGACTCCTCTAATACCAATGGATGGTTCCAAGTGTAGTAAAAGTGTACAAATGATAGAGATATATAAAACTTTCTTTTAATAATCATTTCAAAAAACCAAGATATAGGATACTGTCAAATTTATAATTAACTTATTTCATTTTAGAGGATATAACAACATGGTCTTAGGAACTCTCTTCAATGGTCAATGTTGATCATCCAAAAATATCTTTTCATATTACCATTTTCTCCTTGTGAGGATCCAAGGATATAATCCCTCTACTGGTGATTCAAATATTCTACTATGATCAAGGAGAAACACCACTCGATCTCTGGGTGATAGCATGTTGTGTCAAATGTATTGAATTGTTTGTTATTGGTATCTCATTAATCATTCCTGAATAAATATTTTTTTTAATTATCATTATTTATAAGGATAGTGAAAATATTGGGAAAGAATTAATTATGTGTAATAATTTAATATTCTCACTTTTGGATGATCTATATAGTAGACATAACTGCCTATTTATATTGTTCGTATTTATGTTAAAATGTTATTTAATTTCATACCAACCATTAAATAACATTTATTTCCATTAATAAATTTAATTCCACATCCTTATAATTATATAATTATTATTTTTTTGTGTTAACTAACATTCCCAAAAAGAAATATTATATAACAACCTTGTTAATTAATATTAGTCACCAAACTCTGTGATGGTCAGTTCGAACTCCTGTATCATTTATTGTACAAATTAATTAATATTTTATTCATAAAAAAATATTTTATTCAGTGCCTTGAAAATAAATATTTACTAAAATACTCCACATATAAAATAAATATTTATTCACAAGAGATAAAATTATTATTTAATTATTCTTTGTGATATATCTAACATGAATGAAATTATTCCTCAGAACTGATAATAATATTTATTCCATTAATTAAACTCAAATGAATGTTAAATGAGATCAAAAGTAACACATATTGTGGGACCATCTATGATTATTTATCATTGACATTATGTGGGATTTCATAAAGGCTAGCATAATTGTCTAGAAATATGTCAAGTCATTCAATTAAAAGAACTTAATGTCAAAACATTGAAAACCACATGACAATGATCACAATTTATAATAATCCCTTTTTCACAATATCATATCAAGAAGGTTGAACATCCACTTCACCAACCTATATACTCGATATGTCTTTATTTGACTATCTACAATAAACAGGTTGTTACACCATGTCTATGGAATTTAATGTGATGTTTATATTTCTACTAAAGAACTAAGTAATCTACACCCGTAAAGGGGGAATAGAAAAATCATTTATGACACACCCAAGGTATCTAACTTCTCCATTATTTGTTATCATCATGGTTTATGAAATATATCGATGTATATGAGTTGTAACATGCCTTAATAATAATCATAAATCCAAAGGACCATCACACACACTTGTAGATAGGAATATTTAATGACACTAGATCATTATGAATTCCTACTGGATGGTATATTATCATAATTTCCCATATTAAAAATTACTATGTAAGATATTCATGAGAATAAGTCTCATATACTTTCGAATACTCACACATGATGGTTTATGTAATATATGTCCCATTTAAGTACAATATCTCCTTGAAAAATATTATTAAAAATATAATCATAGCACATCATGGTACTCATTATAGAGGGGAAGGACTATTATATTTTCAATGATACATATACTATAGGATATTAATAAATTTGGGTCATGCAGAATAATAAAAAAATATGTAAGAATAAGTTTTATTAATATTTAATACATATAATATACATGGAATAAAATTAAAAATAGTTTTTCCAAGGACACCAACTCCAACATACAACCCATGACTTCTAAATGAACTAAATGAATCTAGGTAATAATTGTTCACTTTACAAATAAGTTAATTTAATTTTTATCATGTATGATTTCTTAATGGGTAAAATTTTAATGATATACATAAGGGTAATCATTAGACTAGATGGAGTTCCACAATCCATTATATCTCATCATGATCTAAGGTTTACATTGATTTTTTAGAGAATCAGTTGGTAAGAACTTGATACAATGTTAAATTTTAGAATTGTTTATCATCCTCATATGAATGGTCATACTTAGAGAACAATACAAACACTAGAGGATATGTTCAGATATTTTTCAATTGATTTCCATGGATGCTGGGATCAATAAATTTATCCAATAGAGTTCCCATGTAGAAATATTTTCAATTATAGAATTAAGATGAGACCATATGAGGTTCGGTATGGTATGATATTTCAAAGAAAAACCTGATTCGATAATGTTATAAAGTGGAAGCTTATGGGATATGATCTTATATAAGAGATGATAGATAATTTTCAAACCATTCAATTTCATATGAAATCCTCTTATAGTTGGACGAAAATCTATAAAGATTATTATCAACGATACCTAGAGTTTGATGTCAAATATAAGGTGTTACATTACATAATTTGTGGAATAAGTTTATGATATTTTGAAATAAGTTGATTATTATACCACGATACATGAGCCTATATGTGATCCTTAATGAAATTGGAGATGCTGCCTAACATGTTATGCTCCCACCTATCCTTTCGCAAGTATATGATATATTTCATATATGTTTCATGGGGAAGTAAATACCAGAACCTCAAATGTAGTAAATCTAGATTTGGTACCCATGTAAACTGATCATTTATATGAGTATCCGCTGATAAATATCCTAGATCATATAAATTATATTCTCTAAAAGGAGAAGACTCACTGGATGAAATAACTACGACCAATCCTTGTGTTTGAGGGATAATATTATGTACTAGAAGAGGTGATGAAATATAAGTAACCTAATTTTTTCAAGTGTAAATAAAATAATTTCATGGGAGAAATTTCAAAATGGGGGATAAATGTAATGACATGAACTTTTATACATGATATTTATTATTGATATACCATATTCCTTATTGTTTTTTATTACACATTCACTACATTGGTTACTTTGGACCGATATATATTTTTGGGTTTAGAAGACATTTTATCATCTTAGCAGTTCATTATATAGATATTTAATAGTGACTAATAATGTTAGTTTATATTAAGGGATACAATAAAGTATAACATACATATATAGATTAAGTAATGGCCTCATCTAGTATGGTTATACCCTATGTATCCCATATATCCCAAATCCCATGGGAGACGGCAACCTTGGGATTTACACTTGACCAAGAGTGTTCTGTGATTCAATAATTTTTTTGAGAAAAACCATTTATGGGAGAATTTTATGTTTATTAGGATCATTAACCAACCTATATTCACTGAACCATCCCAAGAAAGAACCAACATCACACACTATACACTTAGGGTATACGTTGGTGTAATAAGGGGTTATTTATCCTCACTCTAGTATAATAAAATATTATATTTCCATTTTAATGAAAGAATTATTATATTTACCAATTTTTAATACATATTTATCAATGATTTTATAATGTGTTTGAAAAAGATTTTATTTTTTCATGGAGAAATCAGAGTTTTATTTTTTATGAAATATACAGTTTCAATTAAGACACTCCTTTGTTAATGTCAATAGTTTAAAAAAAATATTTTAATAAAATATTATTATTAGTTAATAATTATTTAAATATAATATATAATTTAATTTAATAATGTAAAATGTAATTTTTATAATGTTTATAAAGTGGTTAATATTGTAAAGACGACTATTTTTTTTAGTAAATATGGGTTTTTATTTAAATGTGATGATTTTCATGTTTATAAAATATATTTTTTAAAATAATAATAATTTTAAAATTTTTCATTGTTAAACTATCCAATGTTTAATTTTTTAAAAAAATTAGGAAATCATCTAATTTTTCTGGAAAAAATTAAATACAGTATGAATATACAGTCTGTATTATGATATCAAAATG
This sequence comes from Viscum album, assembly GCA_963277665.1. Taxonomy (NCBI): domain Eukaryota; kingdom Viridiplantae; phylum Streptophyta; class Magnoliopsida; order Santalales; family Viscaceae; genus Viscum; species Viscum album. Next base: position 970,308,154 of record OY728123.1, on the reverse strand, counting down.
TTAAAAATATGACCTAATAAATTCAATTAATTTTATACACTACTGAATATATAATTATCCTTTAAAATAACCTATTAATGATATTATTTGTAAAAATTTACAAACACTTAATGAATCAACAAAAACAAATATTATATTTAACTGTTTTAAAGATAATTCATTATGAACATGGATCACATACAAATCAAAAACTGTATTATTCTTAGAAATCAAGTTACTAGAATAGTAACATATTTTAATCTGCTATATTATGCTAGGTACCAGGAAAAAACATGGTATGATTTGTCATTTTGAGTGTTATATCATATAGAGTCAATAACCTATGTTTAGAAATTAATAAAGAATTACCCTCTCTATTTCTATAAACATCCACCAATCCTCTCATGCCTCATCCCTAAAAACCCATTAAACATCAATATCCCATGAATATTCATATATAAATCCCTCAAAAGTTGTTCTCATGATATTAATAATTCCAAACAATTATTTTAGATATTCCCTCTCATGGAAAGGGATCCACCCCTCTTCCTTTAATTTCACGTAAATTCTTTTTGTGAAGCCTTTTTTATTTACAATATTTTTAATTATACTATTATATTACACATCCCATTACTACACTAATGATTACATGTATTTATAAGACTCAAATTTCTATCATCAATCCCTCACATGATCTTTTATAGCCCCTTTTATGCTGCTGAAAGTGTCCACCAATTTTTCCATGCTATACATTTATATAATAAATACATATCCCCATTTATAATAAAAGTGTATTCACCTATATGTACCTCTATTTCAATTATTTCAAACACCCATTTCTGTATCCCATACTCTATAACAATGGGAATAAATGCGTTTAAGTGTTTTATTAGGTTTTATGATATGTGTGGCACACTAATGCTAGTACAATATATTACTGTGACTAGTGGTCCTAGAATTATATGTCAATCCAATGCATTGAATAATGTTTTTATATCAGGAGATATCATGAATGGTGAAAATGAAGTCATCATAATATAAATATGATAGGATATATTGGGCATCTGCCTTGACATATTCTTAGGATGTCATGTTTTATGTTTTTGACACATTCCTATTTTTCCATGATGTTTTCATCTATTTTCATGCTCTAATTTTCATATTTATAATTTTCACCCCATTTTTATATTTATGATATTTCTATTGGAAAAAATGTGTTAATTTCATATTTCAATGATTTTTTTCATTCCATTACATTTTTTATATCTCACCACGTTCTTATGTATGTCCCCATTGAAATATTTCACAATATTAAATTACTTATGGAGTAAAAAAGAACACTATGATGTTTATAAAAATGTAATTTTACCATTTCTAAATGGTCTTATGTTAGGTATATAAATACTTAATATACTAGGATTCCTGATATTTTTTTATTGTATAAGGTGTTACTTTTTTCAATAAATAATTAATTAATGTGTTTAAAATTGTTGGGTTGCCATAATTCCTCATATAAATTGAAAAACAAAAGTTAATCATCATGACCTTTTTTCAATAATATTCGACAACAATATTACTAATTTTATAAAAAAATAGAATTATTGTGTTTGTTATAATTAAATTAGAAACATATTAAAGAATAAGATTCATCAATGTATTTATATATAGATAAATGAATTAAAAGATCAGTATAAGATTTATTTGGGGAAAATAACCTTTTTATTATGAAATCAGATGTAAAAAAATAAAAATTTACAAAATATTAAGAAATTTTTTTATAATTATATTATTTAAAATCTTGTAATGTAATCGTTCAATATAATATTATTCATGTTGGTGTGAAGATATATTTGTGCATTGTTTCATGAAAAAAAGATTCTTGTTCACAACTTTTGTAAACACTTCATCAATTATAAAATAACATGAATATTTTTTTATAAAAAATCATAAAAATTAAATAAATGATAAAAAGGAATCTGATTAATCATTAAATAATATTAAAAATATACTTGAAAATATTTTAAAGAAAAGATAGACATGGCAGAAGAATAATCCTGACTAAAAAAATCATGTTCGATTTCCCTTAAAAACATTATTTTAGTATATTGAGTACATAAAGGAGGAAAAAGAAATTTGAACCATTAATTTCAAAAAATTATTATAGTATATAAAAATATATTGGGTTTTATATAGAAATAATATATAATTTCTCTAATGAAGACTTAAAAATATAATGTCCTAAATAATGATAAGATTGTAAAATAAACCATTACCTCAAGATTTAATTTTTCAAAAGAACACTATACACCTATATAATAAATTTTAATTGATAAATTTTTTTATCATATCATACATGATCCAATTATAATATTTCAAAACCCATTTAATAATAATTTTTACTAAACTCTTATTTCACGGTGCTAATTATTTCATTTTTCATTGATGTTTTGATTCTAATGTTCCAATACTTATACAATGATCATGTTTACCTCATATATATAATGTTAAACATTAAAAAAAATCATATATATATATATACATTCATTTCGATTCATAAGTAAATGTTAGGGATAGAAAATTGTATTACACATTTAAAAGAGATGGTAGGTTGTACGTACACACAAACGACGTTTCCATTATTTGAAATATAGATGAAAATAAAGCCAATTATAAATTGAAGTTGTTAGATTCATAATAATATCATAAATAAAATATATATTTATATAATATATCATTTTTAAAATCCATTTAATGTGGTGATGGAAATGGAAATACACTTATACATGAAGGTAGTTAACCCTATTTACATGCGGATGATGCTTTCTCCTTATGATGGAATGAAGGTGAGTAATGACTAATAAATAAACTTAATGAAAATTATAAATATTTTTTATTTTGAATTAGTTAATTCAGAATAATTATTGTTTTATTTTTATAAGTTATAATAACAAAAAAAATTGAAAATTCTTGGTTGAGATTTATACATATTTGTTGAAAAACCACTGCTAGTTTACACATTAACCCTTATATGGGTAGTCTTTTACAAAGAAAATAAGCTCTCATATGTGTTTAATGAAGGTAGAAAGGCATAAATGTACATATTTTATGATCAATAAATATCAAAAGGTGTGAGGAAAAGTGAAAATGAATTTTAACTCTCTTAGTGAGGGAAGGGGAAATTTTTCAATTTAATAATGTATTAAAATAATGTAAATAAATTTTATAATGAACTCATTGGAAAAAGGAAATATTTTTTGAAAAAATTGATAATTATTCTAAAAACTATCTTAAAACAAATTTAAATGATTTTACATGATTTTTCAATCCTTATCTCTTATATTTAACCCTCATAAATCCATTTGACAATTAGTGCAATATCAATTTTTTCTACTATTTATTGGTTAATAATGATACAATAAAAGGATAAATATCACCTAAATGGAACATTATTAATATATTAAACCATAACTAATTAATTTGGTTAAATATATATTTTTTATTTTCAAATCAATGAATAAAATATTCTTTATTATTAAATGACTTTAATTTAGTTTTAGGAAAAACATAAATTATTATAATACAATTTGTCTCTAACTCAAGTAAAATGTTTCAAAATGAAATGTTTTCAAATATATGGAATATTGGGTCTTTAAAATTAATGTTTTTATTGGATAATGTATCATTTAAAACATTATCATTTTTTTATCCATTTGGTAAGGCAATTTTAACTTTAACCGTCATAATGAATTTTAAATATTAATGATTATAATTTTACATTTATGTTAATAAAATTATAAATAATGGATAAGGGGTTATAATAGAGATAATTTCTCATTATGATTATCCACTTTCAATATTTTTATTGGTTTTAAATAATTTTATAAAATATATTTCACATAAAATACTAATGATGAAATTTTAAAAACAATTCATGTATTACTACTATTAAAAAATATTCAATGAATAAAATATAAATATATGCCATTAGAACAACAATAATATGTTATGTTTCTATTAAAAATTCATCAAAAACCCAAACTTACATAAAAAATATTACTTTTAGATTTTATAATGTCATTTAAATAATTTTTTATTGATTTCCCATGCAATCTGTCAGGGTTGCGTAAACATATAACACAATTATATTTTTACAAAAAATTTAAAATAAATTTCTATCCTTTAATTAAATAAAAATATTTTAATATTTTTATAATTCATAAAACTATATATTTACTCATATCTATGTCATGAAAATTTTTTATTGGACATTTTGACTTTTATAGACCTCTAGAAGGATTACAAAATAATTTTAATAATATGATTGAAATAAATCCTAAAAAATTTATCTATTGATTAAAATAATAAACAATTAATCAAATTTAATAAAAAACTCAATCAATGATTTTTAACTTTCCAAATTTTATCTTTAGGAAAAAAAATTTACTTTTCATGTGCTAGACAAGCAAAATGTTGACACTGAAAATGATTTTCCTATATGTCTGAAATAAATTTGAATATACATTTATTGATTTAATTTTTATGATTTTTTGTAGTATTATATATAACATTATTATTATTATATTTATAAAATAAATTTATATCACATTTATATTTTGGAGATATCAAAAACGTTTCTATATTTTTAAAAAAACTATAAATTTTTTATTTTCTATACAAAATATATCCTCTTCCGGAAAATATAGAAAATCTATCCGAAAACATTTTTTTTGAATGAATCTAAAAATTAATAAAATTTCATAAAATTTATGTCAAATAAGTTCCATACATTAATTTTAATATGAATTCTTAAAAGAAAATGATAAAAAAAATTTTATAGAAAAATAATTTTCTTAACATAGAAATTATCATAGATCAAAATAATGAATATTGGTAATTAAAGAGGAATTACTTAAATATTTATTATTTAATATAGATGATATTTAAATTAAATACCAAATCCAAAATATTTTTTTATATTTCACGATTTAATGAAAATTAATGAGAGTAATTAAAAAATTGTTATTTCTCACTTATTCATTGAAAAATAAATAATTTCATTAATATTCCATAATTGAATGATATGGTAAACTTGATTTTACAATATAATAAATAATTTTCATTTTTTAAGATTAAATTTTTAAAATTAACATAAATTAATTATCATTTTCCTAGAAAAAAATAAAACTAATTTTGAAGAGATTGCATAGAATGAAATCATTAAAAATTTTGTGATTATTTGATAAGAATGAATCAATTAATTTTTAAATATATATCATAATGAGAATTCTCATATTAATACATACCAATTCAATTACTAGGTTATAATGGAAACATTTAAAGAATATTTTTATAGTACATGTCAATTCTCTGATGGATTAGTATTGAAGATAGGAAATCTATTGAGCATATTACTATTTTAAACAATATTTTAATGATTTTATATTATTCCCCACTTAAAATTATTTTTTATATTTAAATTTAATATCATTCATCAAAGGATAAATTTTCTAAATTATATTTTTTTTAGAACCCACATAATATAGAGGGATAATAAAACAGCCTTATAAAGTGGGATGTTAGAAACTAAAAGGTTTCCTAAATAACACATAATCATGTTCCCATATAACGTTAATTAATAGTGTGATGTCAAATTATATAAATAGAGGAGAAAAATAAAATCAATGGATTAATACATATTGAAATATAATATAGCCCTGAGAATGTTAATGGACACAAAACCACAAATCAATGAAGGTTTAAAAGACCAACAACTCATAAAAAATGACAGTAAAAGGATAAAAGTTTAAATTGAAGATCCTTTTTTATAAATTTGGGGAATTTATTTACCTTTGAGACTATGAAAATATGGAAATAACCATTTTCTAATGAATTATTAGTAGTCATTAATATTATTTATTGTTAATGATCTTAAATCCACTTCTAACAGATCACATAATCCACAAAAGAATATCAAGTTGCTACTCATATATTTACAAAAACCAAAATGATTAATTTTTTTTAACAAAACAAGAAACAAATTAACAAACCTTCATATGAAAATGTAATAGATTAATATACAAAATTCAGAAACATAACTAGATATTTAACATCAATAATTCCATAAATAATTAATTGTATATCCAAATTACTATAACATTAAAGAGTGTTTTAACTTCACAGGGTATTACATACCCTTCATCTTACATCTTAAAAAATATAATATCATTAATATCAAATAATAAATTATATTAAACATAAAGTTTATATATTCGTAAAACTAATAAAATATCTCTAAAAAAAGAATTAATCTCCTCAAAAAAAGAAAAACACAACAAAAAACATTTGATCATATAATATGCTTCCTGAAATCAACAGTATTTTTACCCAAAATGTTATTTGTGTAAAAACAATTAATAGTAATGAAGATATCACATAGTATAGTGGAAGGCATTTCAAAATTTCCAGCCTTTGGTTGTGGGTTCATGCCTCGTGACATTTATAGATGTGACAGCTCATTACATAGCCTATGGTTTTTCCTTTTTATAAAACTATACAATTATAATTCATATAGAATTCCAAAAAATATGATGAAAATCATAAAAAATAATATTAATCAATCAATAACTTTTTTACCAGTATTATTTTATATAAAAAAATTTTTTACAAAATAAAATAATCCTAATTGACTATTAATACACTTAATGGTTATCAATAATTTTTAACTTATATAAAAAATACTATATAATTATTCCTCAATTAAATTTATAACAAATGTATTTACTATACTAGAGGGTTTTATTCCCATAAATGTCACATAAAATATCCTTAATATTTTTAAACATCCATCACTTGAAACGTAATAAGGAATATCTATGTCTTTAATGTTATGATCAAACATACACATATCGACACAGGGGACTTCATGATTATGACATATCACTATCAAATATCGTATTATTCTATGGATTATATTCTGCCATCCATTTGAATGTTTCATAACGAAAATGTGAAGTAATCCAAGAACGTGGTCAGTGAGTGTGAAACTAGATTATATATAAGAGAGAATTCATCATATTCTAGAAATTTTGACATGATATATTTGAAAAACTCTTTTTGGTGTTATTACCCATATTTTCATCATTACTAAAACAATGTCCACATATAGTATTCAGATGGATATTTATTTATAGAAAAACCCCATAATCCTAATCTAACCAACAAATTTAAGATATTTTCCAATAATTAGATATTATAATTAATATCCATCATATAATTACTTTCCCTAAATTTCATTTTCCTAAAATTAGTTCTCATTGTTTCAAGTAAACTTGCTCAGATGCCAAATATAAAACCCCAACTCTTATAGCCCAGATTTAGTGGTCTAATTTATTATATTCGTATTATATACAATATATCTCATCGTAATGGAATATATAATCATAGAGTATTGGTAAAAATTATATTTAATTTAATTCCAAAAAAAATTAAAATATCAAATAAAAATGTATTTTGTTTTGGAAATTTATAATTCTATCTAAATTATCCATGAATACCAATCATAATACAATTATTTGTATCCTAGAGAAAGAAAACAAAATAATGGTGAGATCAAATTCAATTTATGAGTTATATATAGTGGAAGATATATTTAGTATATGACGCATAATCAACGTGGAAAGGAAATTAAATAAAAAAATACATTTAATTAATATATTTAGATGGATGATTAATGTGAAATGAATAAATTAAGTCAAAATAATTCCATGTAAATAATATCATGAACTGGAAACTTATCCTTGAATATCATAACTATTCAAATAATTACTTGGTAATAAATAATGTTTTTAATAATTATGGAATATAAATTTATCCATATGAAACACAACATTGTCTCTTTTTGATAATACATCATACACAAATGGGTAATACAATAGGCAAATAACCAACATGTTTTATCTCATTAGACCTATCAATGGATAAAGGGGTATCTAAATATAGTCCCAATATATCACTTAATATTTATAATTCTATTACTATATGATTAAAAAATATAAATTAATTAAAAAGTCTCATGATAAATAACTATCCATATTAGAAAAACTAAATAAATAATGTCAATACATTCCTCAGTCAAAAATATAAAATTCCATCAATAGATATATGTTGGTTGGTAAAATTATATTATAAATTTAGCATATTATATGACTCAATAATAGATTATTGTATAAATGAAAATTATTTTAAAATATCACTAGAATATTACATTGGGAATATAACAATTTTATTTTCAAATAATTAAATTAAAAATTCAAAAAAATGAAAAATATTAAGGAATTTTTTTTTGAAATGAATATTGGAATCATGCAATGGAAGCTCTAAAAAATATACTACTCATAATTTTGGGAAAATCCTTTCATGTTGTGTTTTTTAAAACAAAGTATATATTCTTACATTCACTAAAAGGTGTTGCATTTGGAAAATTTGAAGAAAATTATTTTTTGAAAATGAAATTAAAATTAAAATTTTACAACCCAAGTATTTATAGAATATGAAACTTTTCATATTTATTAATATTTATGAATTAAATATTAATTATTTTAAATTGGATGATATGTTTGATGGCGTACCCAAAACGCAATAATGTGTTTTTCCAAAGTCTTATATTGCACACAATGCCTAGTCATACTAAAAAATAATTATATAAATGGTAGTTAACACCTAGACATTTTATTCACAGGAATGAATATAACTAACCATATTATGATTAAAAATGATTGTTAAATATTTTTACATTTATCCAATAACATTTAGAGGCTTAAAATTAGAATTAATCCAATTTTAAGCACAAATACACTAATATTTTTAAAAGAATGTTTTCCACCTTATGATGGAGAAACCCTATTAAATCTAGTTTTGTCACTTTTATATGTTTCATTTGAAAAAATAATTATCTTTTTTAGTATCATGATATTAAAATTTACTTTGTGTAATTTTTTTGTATTTTTCTAATAATGTTCATTTTTAATAAAGAGAGAAAAATATTGCATTTTATGTCAATAATGTATTTTCATCATATTTATGTTTATGGATAGAATGTCATTTTAAATATATTTAAAGTTTAATTGGATTATATTTTAACCATTTAACACAGTTTTGGTTGTTTTAAGTAATTTCACATTGAAATTGGACATAAACACATGTCAATTGTTTTGTAGATTTTACTTATTTTAAAAACACGTTTTAGTTTTGAAAACGAAAATTAATATTAAATTAATTAATTAAACTTATATGTTTTGAATTTTGTAAAATAGAAATCGTTTTGGAATTCATAATATTAAAATTATATTGGGGAGAATACTTGGTATTTTTTTGAAAACGTTCATTTATGAGGAATAGGGAAAAACACTGCTTAAAAGTTTAAAATTTTACTTTTTAATTTAAATTAATTTTTACCGCTTCATTGAGATGAATTTTTAAAAATCAGACATACATGGTTTTCATCATAAATTAAATTTTGTTCAATAGGATGAAAATATTTTTTTGGTGAATAGTAACTTTTTCTTTTTATTTACCGCGGTTAAAGGTAAATATGGTAATTCATGGTAAAAATAATATTATAATAAAATAAAATCACCTTAACACTTTTTCTTACCTTATTTAATAAGTCTTTACTGACTAATATAATTCTCTTGTGGGACTTTTTTCCTCTGTAATCTAGTTGGGTAAGACAATTACATTAATAACTTTTTATTTGAAGTAAAAATAAAAATATCAGAAACATGTATTGTTTTGCTAAAACAATTTTAATGTGGGGTTATTTAATTTTTGTATTTAGCAATAAACAGTTATTAGAAAGATAAAAATATGCCTGACATCATGGTATTTTCATTATAATTTTTATACATCATATAAGTCAATTTAGTTTGGACACAATGATAATGTACTGATTTCCTCATTAATGAATGTTTTAAATAAATTAGATTATAAATATTAAAATAAAATTTTTATGAAAATTTTTATTCAATAAAATAATTTTATGGAATATTATAACCTTGTGTACTTGAATTAATGATGTTTTTGGAATAGATCAAGTTGTTATGGATTTTTAAAAAGTCATAATATGAATAGTATAAAAATTGACATAAATGTGTTTTTAAATAAATTAATATTTTAATAAAAGATAAAATAGTCCTAAAAATTTTTGATTCTGAAAAATGACATACATGATGCTAAAAATGTCATTAATGTTCCATTATGGGTCTCTTGGAATTTTATTGTAAATATATTAACCATATAGCATTAATATACAAGAAGATATAGTAAACGTTAAATAAGTCAACCTAGGGTTAAATAAAAACTATAAGGATTAAAAAAATATCTAAAACCTATAAAATTCGTATTTGATGATTTTATTTAGACTTATATACTTCTTATCTTATATTTTAATGAGTTGTGGACCTTCTGAAACCGAAAATTATTTTATAATAATATAATACTTTCAAACATTCATAAAAAGTCCCTCCTCCCTCTTGTAAAAGGACACCAAATCTAACCCGTTAATCACATATATCATGAAAATTGGAGCATCCAAACTCTGCCCAAATAATCTCCCAATGTCCCTCTATTCCTCATAGATTCCATCCCATAGGCATAAGGGAATTCAAGATAGCCCTTTATCTCAAATCAAAAGAAGCTACCTGATTTGAAGTATCATATTCTATCAAGTTTCATTGCATTATTTTTACTTCTCCACTCCCTATGATCTACTTATTATTGTTTTATATAAAAAAACTATTATCTTAAACATAATAGGTTATTGTTATGAAAATTATTCTAAATACACTTACACACACCTCCAACTAATGGGTAATGAACATACTATTTCTGTGGATGGCAAACTACTGCCTCGTGAAACGATGATCGTTCAATCTTCTCCTACCACCTCTTGTGGTGTCCATTATGATGAAACTAAATTTTTATGTGATATATATTATATTTATATTATTTATATTATTTTTTATTTTTCATTTATCACATACCTATATGGATTCCTTAATGGGTGAATACGATACTTCATTTGAGGAAGTACGGACTACCGCCCCTCAATTTGATAAGACTCATTCATGCCATATGTGGAATGTATAAAAGATCAATTTAATGAAATTAAATATAATATTATAATTTAATTAAAATATAACTATATATCCTAATATTTTCATTCCATTAAATAAGAAGTAGAAATTAATGTAGCATTCATTCGTACTTACAACTTCCCATCTCCATGAATGGTGCATTTCAATTCGTATCTCCAAATGTTATGTACTATTATAAATATATATATATATATATATATATATATACTGGATATATATTTTATATCTTATATCTCAATCATGAATATCATTCTGGTGATAATGGACTTTAGACCACAAGGACAACCTGTAATTATAAGAAGTTCATTTTTTACTCAAGTACCAAATATAGACAAAACGGTCGTTATTAACTTAAATGATTATATAAGGATTATAACATGGTAATATGTAATATAAAAGAAATAATAAAATTCAAAAAGGATCTAAATCATGTATAATTTAACTTTTGTTTTATATTCTATAGACTAAAGAACGAATGAGTCAATTCAGACACGAGGTAAGGGGTTCTCATATCTCTTTTTATTCCCGTGAGATTCATGCTATATTTGACACTATTTCCCATTGTTTTTTGTATTTAATTCTAATAATTTTACTCTTTTTATAATATAAATTAATTTATTGTTATTTAAATCGTAATATTATGATTCTTCTTTTCATGGGTTGTATGTTTCATAAGTTACCAAATCGCTTAAGGGACCTTTCACCCTCCCCTTTATGTTGAAGACTTATTCATTGTTATGTCTTTTGACTTCCATTTTCTATTGTTGGGATATATTATTCTATATAGTTATGGCTATAAATTTTATTTCCAAGTGATGTGAGACCCTTTTCTATTCCATAAACTCATTTTATGAATTTATATGTGATGTCGTGAGGCTGTAGAATATTCGTAATGAAATATGTCTCAATCTTCTTTTCTGGGGGCATATCTTGATATTGTGAACCTTTATTATCCTCTAAGGTGTATATACTACCCTTTGACTTATTATATTAGTAATATAATTATTCTAATGATATTATAAGGTTTGTTTAACGTAATATTGTAATTCGATTTGTTCAAGTATTTTCTCAAGCGGTAAAAGATTTTTTAACTAAAACATCATTTTAAATGTTTTAATGATTTAATCTTTTAAATACTTCTATTTCATGTCCATGTTTTAGAAATGGTTTAGAGGAATTATTTTTATGGACATGAGTGTTTTAATGTCTAAATGACTTTAAATGTTTCGAAGTTGTATGGGTCACATTGATTCAAAATCGCTTTAGTAAATGTTTTTAATGTTTTTGGAAATGGATTAAATATTTCAGTGTAAAGACTCAGAAATTTCAAGGAAATTTTTTCATTAATTTATTTGGGATTTTACAAGAACGCAGTTTTTGATGGTGCCTTATTCTGAGGTCCAGTGTGCTCGGAATCAATTTCCAATGTTTAGCTTGGGTACTTTCAGTGAACGAACGAGCAGGTTTTTCTATCTTTTGAACCGGTGCTCAGAATTGAATTTTGAGGGCACCGATGGAACCGCATCGCCAATATTTTCTTAAGAAGACCCTTTCTGGAGTTCTGATTTCTTGGGGGGAGTTGTTTTAAAAAAAGTGAGGAATAAAAAAAATATAATTGTTTACAATTATATTTTCATTTTCTTGTTAAATAGATTAAGTGTTGTGTCACAACACTTTTCCCCTCTCGTTGTGGTTATAACCTAAGTAAGGGAGTTGGGGGTTGGACCCACTTGTAGTTAACTACCCGTGTGAGGATTAAGGTGGGGTGGGTCCCACACGTTCCTAACCCCTCACATTCCCCTAACGTTCATAACCTTCCCTCTTAATTTTGTAACTCTCAAAAAGAACCCCCCGTTATATAAAGTCAACTCGTTAATTGAGTAGATTTTTCAAAGTAATAAATTCTTGGATTCAATATTTGAATTTCAAAATGTTTGGCTTGTGTGTTAATAAAATAAGATAAGTCTTATTTTATTAAAGGGGTTCGTTGTGAGAGAGGGCTGGGGAGAAATCACTAAAAGCCTGGAAGCACACCTTCCTCGATGAAGAACGCAAAGAATGCCAACCTCCGATGGAGGTTGACAAGAACGATGGATCCTCGGAGATCGATGATGCGACCACGACGAATCTTTTCTCCGTGACACGATGGTCCTTGTTCTGTGACGCCTTCTTCCCGTGATGTGCAATTCCGAGACGAACCTTCGTTCAAATTTTTCTTTGAGGTATGGGATTTTAATCTTTTTGTTCATGATTACCATCTTCGCTGATTATCATCTTTAATTGAGCCGCCTGATATCGCCATTACGAGAGGGGGTCAGACCGCATGAACATGTCTGACCCTCCTAACCCCTTGATTGTTGATTTTTTTGCGGCACGAATAAGGAAACGTGGTTCCAGTGCACCGCGCGGAAACTAATAATAATTGGGCGAAGAAGCGCGGCGCCGTCGCGCCACGCCAGAGAACCTGAAAGATACTGCGGCCGGAGCGGGGCCGCGGCGGAGGGACGCGGAGTCCTCGCGCCACGCCAGATGGACCAATGCCGCGGCCTTTGCCCGCGGAGGCCGGCTTCCGGCCGCCGGTGCCGGAGCAGGAGGGCGGGACCACGGGGTCCCGCGGGAGCAGCACGACCGTCCGGTCACCGAGAAAGACGAGGGTTGTAACCCCTGGCTGGTTGACAGGAGTGGCCCCCCACATGGGGGCCGCGGTTTCACAAATAGGTGGGGGGCAGCGCCCCCCCCCCCCCCCCCTTGCACTCCTTCCGCTCGACTGTTACGGCCGAGCTGCCTGGCCACACAGGCCAGGTCGAGCGCGCCAGGCCGGGCCACCAGGCCGGGCCGGGCCACGCCCAGAATGGGCCGGGCTGTGCCAGTCGGGTCGGGATATGCCCAAGCAGGCCGGACCCAGACCCGGGTCAGGTCTACTTGGTTCGGGCCGACCCAGGGGGTATCAGGCCAGGTCGGACCGGGCCCGAACCCCCTATTCACGGACCTCTGACGGTCTTTTGCCCATATCTTGGGTTACAGACCTCTGATCGATGCACCGTCAGCTGAAATACGATCCTTAGATCGAGGTAGTCGTTTCGGTATATTACACTCAAGGTTTTGGAGACCTTTGAGTATGGCCGGGTTGGTTCGGATACGAAACCAACTGGGCCCTCAGAGCGGAAACTCTTATATCTTGAGCTCCAGACGTCCGATTGACATGTCGTCGACTTTGTTGGATTCATCTTAATGAGACGTAACTTTTTGAATACTTCTACTTAGTTTTGGTTGCAGTTGGCTAGTGGCCAGGTTGGAATGTTCCTGAAATCCAATTGGGCCCCTGGAACGGAAAAGTTGATAACATTCAGACCGGATGTCTGTTTGTCGAACCGTTAGCGGCATTGGTGATCACGTTGAGAAACGGTCCCTATGAGAATACCCTATGAGAGTTCGGGGTACAGTTGATATATGTCCGGGTTGGTTCGCACATGAAACCAACCGGGCCCCTAGGACGAAAAGGCTTGTAACTCACAGACCGAGGGTCCAATTGACGTGTCGTTATTGCGTTGAGACCCCTATGACGAGGCAGTCCTTTGATATACTTCTTTGTGGGACTTTGTGATACTTGGAGTATTTACCAGTATCTCATAGAGTGGACCCTCCCGGAGACGAGCCTGTGGAGTACGGAGACCGTGTAGCTGGATGAGACTTGACGACTGCTTGACTGACTCGACTTGGAGTGAGTAGACTAGACCAGTGGACGGAGCACTACTTTGTTTGGGTGCAGACCCCTGGCGGACGGAGCACTACTCAGTTTGGGTGCAGACCCGCGGTACTCATCCGGAGAGTACCTCTATAGGATATTAGGGTGGCTTCACTAATGTGTTTGGGTGGCATACCCCGGTGGCAAGCACTACTGTGTTTGGGTGGCTGACCCACGGTACTCGATAGGAGAAGTACCTCAGCAGTCTTAGGTTAGTTAGAAGTACCTCAGATTCATGACAGGATAACTGTACACTCCAGAGACGAGGCTCTTCTGCAGTTACAGTTTTGATATTTAAAATCCTGGTTTGAACTGAGTCTATGACCTTTGTGTTTACCTCATTATTGAGATGGGTCACTTGATAACTTATGTATATGTATGGGCAAATACCTTGGTAGTGGGTATCCGTTGATTTCATAATCTTTGTGTTTCCTCATGATTGAGATGGGTTACTTGATTACTTAGGTATATGTATGGGCATATAACTAAGTAGAGGTTATCTATTGAGATCTTATTTGTGGTTATCCTTGTTGGATTTAGTGAGACCTTGAGGGTCTAGGGGTCCCTACTGAGTATCGTTATACTCACCCCTACACGGGCTATGCCCGCACCTCGTTGTGTTGGTTGCAGACGTCGGGCAGCGCTGACAGAGGCCGAGTGTTTGATTACTGGACGGTACCCGGAGATGGATCTCATGACGAGTCAGTATCCGGAGGTGGACTTCACGACGTGACGATACTCAGAGGAGGTTTACAGGCGAGAGCGTTGTGGAGGCTATCTGTACCTACCCTTCAGGTAGGATCTGTGGTGGATGATCCAGGAGCTACGCTATCTGTACCTACCCTTCAGGTAGGATCCGAGGAGGACGACCCAAGAGCTGCATCCGTTCTTCCATCTGTTTGTTATTTTCTGTTGTACTTTCGTTCAGTTGTAGTTGTACTTTTAGTTGGGTTTGTATTCTGGCCCACTTACTTTTCAGCACTTTGTTTTGTTCTTACTGTATTACTTCTGCTTCTACTCTGTGATGTTTTCTTTAATTTTATAAAGGAAATGCCTTACCAGTTATCTAGTTTTACGCCTTTGGTGGTAGTCTCCAGCCCCTGGCCTATGGAAGGCGGGCTTGGGGTAGTCACGACACGGGACCCGAGGATGGGTCGTGAAAAATTGGTATCAGAGGAGTCGGTTCTACTGCAGAACTAATAACTCTGATATTTTTATTTCTATGAAGCGACAGTGTTAAGAGTATCGAGTGTGGTTTTTAGTTCAGGGAGTCTAGTTTTGGTGTGGGCGGCCGACGTATCCATACATCAGGAACCTGACAACTGATTTCCGACTATGTGCACGAAAAAACTGAATGCGTATGTGTTTCCAGATGTTTTTAAAAGTCATCTCAAACTAGGTCAGCTCACCCGGTATAAACGTTTGACCGTGTCACATTGATTCTTTCAAGATGACTTTCCACGGATGACCAGCTAGAGCCCAGAGGGATGTGCGTACTGACAGACTTCCGAGCGATGAGGCTTCGTTACAGGGTCCTCTTGCTGTAGAGGCACCAGCGGAGGCACCAGCGGTACTACCATACATTGGGCCACCGATGCCACCAGCCCCAGCAAGAGGCGATGCACGCCGCTTGAGCGCGCTGCATGAGTTCCAGCGCCAGAGGCCACCCAGGTTCCGGGGAGAGACGGACCCACAGGAGGCTGAGGATTGGCTGGAGTCTGTGGTGAGAGTCTTCAGGCTAGTAGGGACGCCAGCAGACTTCATGGTGATCTTTGTTGCCAGTATCTTTCATGCAGCAGCTGAGAGATGGTGGAGTCACTTGTTCTAGTTTTTCGACAGGATGACCTTCACCTAGGAAGACTTCGAGACCTTCTTTATGGTGGAGTTTGTACCAGTAGCTGTATACCCCGAGCATGTTCAGGAGATGCTGCCTTTGCCGTAGGATTTTCCATCAGTAGATTAGTCATCTGTAGGGAGTAGATAGATGATGCAGAGTTCCAAGAGGACCAGACTAGTAGGTAGGCGATCTCGGGTTATAGGGTCGGTAGTGAGAGGCACCAAGGGGAGTAACAGAGCCAGACCTTCCATGATGTGCTACACGTGCGGGGGAAAAGGTCACATGGCACGTGACTGTCCGACTCCTCACACAGTTGATCCGCAGGCGTTGGAGGAGCCACCAAGACAGAAGTAGTGGCAGGTGCATGACCAACAGATGAGCGGTGGACAAGGTAGTAGAGCTGTGGGAGCAGGTGGACAGGAGCGGAACTAGTGGATTACTTTTTTTCTTGGTAATTCTACTTCCATGTTGTTGTTGTTTTGTGTCTTTGTACTATGAGATGCAGTAATAAAAAGACACTTATCTTTGTGATGTTTGCTTTCCTATCTTTTGTTCGGTTGATAATAAGAGGTTCCGGTTAAAAAAACTATTGACTGGACCCTCACTTTCGATATTTCTACTAGAGGAGCCCCAGTGACCTCACCGTGATGCTGACAGTGTGACTCAAACCTTAGAGGCGAGAGCGACAGTTGGATCTCTTGGTAGTTTCATCGAGGCCTTACAACGTCAACCATGGCATGAATGCATCATTCATGTCAGGATTGACTGTATTAGGCAATGGGCATGGTTCATCCGGGGGATGAGATCGAGTTTCTATTTTCGGCAAGGGAGAAATATTAGTAGCTCTTTCAGATCGTAGGCAAAGAAGGTGCAGATCATCCAGGAGCGGATGAAGACTGCACAGTGCAGTAAAAAACAGGAAACTGACACCCGTCTTAGATTCTTGGGCGTGTTACATGTTTCAATAAGGGGAAGCATTAAAGAGAGATGAGTCTGTGAAGCAGAAGATTTAGAGGTAGAGCTAGGAGAACAACATTAGGTGGTGTACGTTTTAACATGCTACAACCACCTGCCTTAGTTTTCCCCGCCAGGCTAAGGGAGATGGAGGGCAGGGGAAGAGAGTAGCTACATGTGGTCAACGAGAGTGACCCAATGGCTCTAAGAATGATTCGAGGGACAGTTTGTGTCCACTAATATCTTCCGTAGTAACAGACGTTGATACGAATCATTCCTTACTTCCACGAATCTTTCCCCAGACCTAGAGTATCCGGTAAGCCGTAGACTTGAACCTCACTTCTGGAGATACCTTGGGAGAAGACTCGATAATCACACATATGCCAACAATGTGGTCAGACCCTCAAGGTGAGAGTTTCGGATGGAATCTCTTGTTGGTAGCATTGAGGCCTTAAGACATTGGTTTGAGTATGGACTGGGAAATCACAGTTCATACACAAATTGACAGTATTAGGCAAAAATGTTGTGGTTTAACTATGACGTCAGGATGCGTTTTCCTTGGTTAGAGAAAAGGAAACCCCAGGCAGCACAGGATATACTCATGCGTATGAGGGATTGGCCGATCACTCTTGAGTCAGTCAACCCTACCCTCGTGGCAGCAGGAGTTTTGAGTTTTAGTTCTAATCAGGAAAGGGAGACCTCTAGAGTTCGAGGATGATGGTCACGCCCTTATACGGGTCTCACCTCGACGAGTTTTACAGAGACGTGGTCGAGGCGACAAGTTATCTTTGTGGTTCAACGGACCTTTCTATGTCCTCAGCAGGGTAGGCGAGGTGGTTTATCGCTTGACCCATCCACCTCAGATGCACCAGGTGCACGACGACTTCCACGTATCTCACCTGAGGAGATACATGCTTGACCCAATTCATATCATCGACCATGGGGAGCTGGAATTTGGTGATGGGGTGACTTTCACGGAGGTTCCAGTGGGGATCGAGGATCTACAGGATCAGATCCTACGAGGACGGTCGATTCCTCATGTGCGCTTTCACTGGTAGTACGGGAACCTCCAGGTGAACACATGGGAGCGGAAGGCTCAGATGCATGCTTAGTACTGCTTTTTTATCCCTAGTTTGTGTTAAAGCATTACGAGGACGTAAAGACCTAAGGTGGGAGTAATGTAAAGACCTGGACATTTTAAGGAATTTTTTTTAATTTCTTTGGAATTTTACAAGAACACAATTTTGGACGGTGCCTGATTCCGAAGTACGGTGTGCCCGGAATCAATATCCAAAGTTTATCTTGGGTATGTTCAGTGAACAAATGAGCGGGTTGTTCTAACTTTTGTACCGGTGCTCGGAATTGAAATCTGAAGGCACCGATGAAACTGCAACGCCAGTATTTGCTTAAGAATACCCTTTCTAGAGTTGCATTTTCTCGGGAGGAGTTGTTTTTAAAAAAGTGAGGAATAAAAAAAATATAATTGTTTACAATTATATTTTCATTTTCTTGTTAAATAGATTAAGTGTTGTGTCACAACACTTTTCCCCTCTCTTTGTGGTTATAAACCAAGTAAGGGAGTTGGGGGTGGGACCCACTTGTAGTTAACTACCTGTGTGAGGATTAAGGTGGGGTGGGGCCCATACGAGCCCAACCCCTCACCATCACCTAACGTTCATAACCTTCCCTATTAATTTTGTAACTCTCAAAAAGAAAAGCACCCCTTTAAATAAAGTCAACTCATTTATTGAGTAGGTTTTTCAAAGAAATAAATTCTTGAATTTAATTTTTGAATTTCAAAACGTTTGGATATTGTGTTAATAAAATAAGATAATTCTTATTTTATTAAAGGGATTCGTTGTGCGAGAGGGCTGGGAAGAAATCACTCAAAGCCTGGAAGCACTCCTTCCTCGACGAAGAATGCGAAGAACCCGAAGAACGCCGACCTCCGACAAAGGTCGAAAAGAACATCGAATCCTTGAAGATCGACGACGCGATGCTGACAAATATTTTCTCCGTGACTTTATGATCCTCCTTTCGCGACGCCTTCGTATGCGACGTGCAATTCTGTGACGAACCATCGTTCAAATGTTTCGTTGAGGTAAGGGATTTTATTGTTCTTGTTCATGATTACCTTCTTCGCTGATTATCATTATTCATTGAGCTGCCTGATATCACAATAACGAGAGGGTGTCCGACCACTCGAACATGTCCAACCCTCCTCCCACATTGATTGTTGATTTTTTGCGGCACGAATAATGAAGCGCGGTACCGGTGAACCACGCAACAAATAATAAATATTTGGTGTTGAAGCACGGCGCCTTCGCGCCGCGCCATTGAAGTCGAACAAGTCGTGGAACCGTCACGCCGCGCCGGAGAACCTGGAAGAGACCGCGGTCGGTGTGGGGCCGAGACAGAGGGACGTGGCGCCGTCGCGCCGCACCGGATGGACCAAGGCCGCATCCTTTGCCCGCGGTGGATTAGATAGAAGTGGACGGCTTCCGACCGCCAGCGCCGGAGCAAGAAGGCGGGACCGCGGGGTCCCGTGGCAGCAGCACAGCTGGCCAGCCGGGCCTGCCGGTCACCGAGAGAGTCGGAGGTCGTAACCCCCATCTGGATGACAGGAGCGACCCCCCACATGGGGGCTGCAATTTCACTAACAGGAGGAGGGGCAACACGCCCCCCCCCCCCCTCGCACCCCTTCCGCTCAGCCGTTACGGCCGAGCCAGCTGGCCAGGCCGGGTCCAGACTGGGCTAAACTACGCCCAGGCGGGCCGGACCCGGACCCGGGTCAGGTCGATCCGATTCAGACTGACCCAGGGGGTATCGGGCCGGGTCAGACCGGGCCCGAACCCCCTATTCGCAGACCTCTTACGGTCTTTTGCCCATATCTTGGGTTACGGACCTCTGATCGATGCACCGTCAGATCTGATGCGATCCTTAGATCAAGAAGATCGTTTCATTGTATTACACTCAAGGTTTTGGAGAACATTGTGTACGGCCGGTTTGTTTCGGATACGAAACCAACCGGGCCCTCGGAGCGGAAACACTTATATCTTGAGCTCCGGACATCCTATTGACGTGTCGTCGACTTTGTTGGATTCCTCTTGATTAGATGGAACTTTTGGCATACTTCTCCAGAGTTTTGGTTGCAGTTTGATTGTGGCCGGGTTGGATTGTATCTGAAATCCAACCAGGCCCCTAGAACGGAAAAGCTGATAACTTTCAGACCGGACGTCCGTTTGTCGAATCGTCAGCGGCGTTGGTGATCACGTTGAGAAGCGGTACCTATGAGTATACCCTATGAGAGTTCTGGGTATAGTTGAGATATGGCCGGGTTGGTTTGCACACGAAACCAACCGGGCCCCTGGGACGAAAAGGCTAGTAACTCACAGACCGGGCGTCCGATTGATGCGTCGTATGTTGCGTTGAGACCCCTATGACGAGGTGGTCCTTTAAGATACTTCTTCGTGAGACTTTGTGATACTTGGAGTATCAACCAGTAGCTCGTGGATTGGACCCTCCCGGAGATGAGCGTGCGGAGTACGAAGATCATGTAGCCGGCTGAGACCTGACGACTGCTTGACCGACTCAACTTGGAGTGAGTCGATTAGCCCAGTGGATGAAGAACTACTTTTTTTGGGTGCAGACCCATGGCGGACGAAGCACTACTCAGTTTGGGTGCATACCCGCGGTACTCGTCCAGATAGTACCTCTGCAGGCTATTAGGGGGGATGCACTACTGTGTTTGGGTGGCAAACCCCGGTGGGAAGCACTACTGTGTTTGGGTGGCTGACCCGCGGTACTCGACTGGAGGAGTACCTCAGTAGTCTTAGGTTAGTGAGAAGTACCTCAGAGTCATGACATGATCACTGTACACTCCAGAGACGGGGCTCTTCAGCAGTTACGGTTTCGATAATGAAAATCCTGGTTTGAGCTGAGTCTATGACCTTTGTGTTTACCTCATGATTGAGATGGATCACTTGATAACTTAGGTATATGTATGGGCATATATTGGGTAGTGGTTATCCATTGATTTCATAATCTTTGTGTTTCCTCATGATTGAGATGGGTTACTTGATAACTTAAGTATATGTGTGGGCATATAACTAAGTAGAGGTTATCTGTTGAGATATTCTTTATGGTTATCCTTGTTGGATTTAGTGATACCTTGAGGGTCTTAGGGTCCCTCCCAAGTATCATTATACTCACCCCTGCACGGGCTATGCCTGCACCTCGTTGTGTTGGTTGAAGATGTTGGGAAGCATTGACAGATGCCAAGTGTTCGAGGACTGGATGGTACCCGGAGAGGGATCTCACGACGAGTCAGTATCCGTAGGTGGACTTCACGACGTGACGATACTCGGAGGAGGATGACAGGCGATAGCGTTATGGAGGCTATCTATACCTACCCTTTAGGTAGGATCCGTGGTGGATGATCCAGGAGCTGCGCTATCTGTACCTACCCTTCAGGTAGTATCCGAGGAGGACGACCCAAGAGCTTCTTCCATTCTTCCAGCTGTTTGCCTTTTTCTGTTGTACTTTCATTCTGTTTTAGCTATACTTTCAGTTGAGTTTGTATTCTGGCCCACTAACTTTTCAGCACTTTCTTTTGTTCATAGTGTATTACTTCCTCTTGTACTCTGTGATGTTTTCTTTACTTTTATAAAGGCAATGCCTTCCCAGTTATCGGGTCTTACACCTTTGGTGCTAGTCACCAGCCCTTGGCCTATGGAAGGCGGGCTTGGGGTAGTCACATCACCGGACCCGAGGACGGGTCGTGACATTCAGTATGTTGAAATACTATATCTTTATTAGAATGTGGAAATGTAATCTTTAATTTATGATTGGATTATGTATTATGATTATGTTATGGTTCTTAGGAAATGTTTACGTATATGGGTGGTTCTGTGATAAACCTATGGAGGCTCAGCCCAATATAGCTCTCTAATGCATTGGGTAACATGACAGAGGTAAACATTAATATTTCTCCAAATATATTTTATGGAATATACTATGATGGGTATTCCAAATGTAACTCCTTAAATAGTTGTGAAAGCTAAAATTTAAGTATGATATGGAAGCCATAAGTTACCATTATGATTTCTTTATGTTATTCATAAATCTTATGATTTCATGAGGTATGTTAAAGAGCATATTTTTTATGATTGAGACGTATGATTTCATTGATTTTATGTATTGTTGGAATAATGTTTTCTTTCTATATTTTTTAACCCTAACTATGCTTTTTCAGGCTCATCCAATATTTTTGAAATTTTTTTTACAGTGTATAAGGAAGGGTAAGAGAAAGGAATAATTCATAAAGATTTATATCAATAATAGAATTCTTGTTTTCTATTAAGAGTTTTTATTTTATGAAAAAATGGATACTGGGTAGAAGTGTCTACTTTGTAATATTTGAGATGTAATTTTATAGTTATGGCCCAATTCTCTAAAAAATAAATCATGAAAAGATCCTCATTGTAAATTCTTGATTTCACTAAATCTTAATAATGTTCTAAGTCTGGGGCCTTATAGTTGGTATCAGAGGTTAGTTTAGATAACTTTATGGATTTTGAGTTATTGTTAGAAACATGGTTAGTCTCTATGTCTACTATTTATGTTAAATCCTTATTTTGTAACTTTTTAATATCAAGGAATGTCTGATACAAATTCAAGGAGGGGGATCTCAAATGACATTCCTATCTATTCCTAATGAATTTCTTGCAATAATTAGTGAAATGTCATGTTCAGACGATTCTGAAACATTTTATAACATACAACTCACTTGCAAGAAATTCTTTGAGATATCAAGCACCTCCACTATAACTCGATACCATCGTGGATCATGGGTTTTATTTAATAAAATAATATTTTCTCCACATTCTCATATTTTGAAGAATGGTAAATATTATCAAGGCATTTCCAAATATTATTCTATATTATATGATTTTGAAGCATATTATGATTTTGAAAAAGGTACTGAAGAAGGAGACCCTTGTGCTACCTATTTATATTTTCTTTTAAATTATAGTCCTTCATCACATACATAGGGTATTTTAAAAGAAAATTGATTGAATGTTTCAAATAAAACATTGTATGAATGTTTTATAAAAATCATGTTTTATCATATGTTTTGAAATTAGATGTCCTACATTATTATTACCCAAATCTAGTTTTCTGTGAACACCCATATGACCAAAATTGTACGAGGTGTATTTGTATAAAGGGAGGAGATGATTTTGAAGTATATATAAATAATTGTTTCAATGGATGGACCATCTATCTACGTGAACAAGAGGATGATGAAACCAGGTGGACACCATGATCATGGTACAATGTTCTTTCCTTGGGAATATTGTTATTTTGTGGAGTTATGACAAATGTAAAAAAGACTTCATGAATTAAGATATTGAGGTCAGTATGTGTTGGGATGAAAATGAGAGGAACAAGATAACCAATGAGGTTAAATAATGTTAGGGTTATTTTTGAGTTTTATAGAAAGGGACAACATGAAAGATGGGTGACAACTCATTGTGTCCATCAAGGTTGCAGGAATCGAACCCACAACTGAAGGGTGACAGGGGTGCATCTCCTACCATTGGTATACGTGAAGTCCCTAGTTAGTATGAATTAATCATTTTAGTTAAATTATTATATTGATCATTCATAAGTTGATTTTGGATCTTATAATTTATCAAATGGGTATCCTTAGTATAAAAAAATGATTTGGTGATTAAGTGATAAAGGTTATTTTGGAAGACGTTTTCTCTTTTGGGAACACTATATGCCTAAAGAAAATAGAATAATATGGGATCACATTTGTGGATTAATGATTGAAATTTTATATTGGAATGATCTATGTTTTTATTGTGAATATATGGTGATTTGGGTTTTTTATTGAAATGATTAACATATCATTGAGAATACGTGATTAGGTTAATCACTATTCAATATGAGACTATAAGAGTGGCCAATGTAATTGGGAGATTAATGTTATTATTTACTATGCAAGACTATGTGATTAAATTATTCTATGTTTTGGGTTCTAATCTTAGTTTGGATTATATTAATGATTTTAGGGTCAGTTATTTATTGAATGATATTTATTGTAGTTTGGGTATTGTTTGTTCAATTTGAGAGATTAAGAGTAGTATTTATTTTTATAAAATATTATATGTTTTGGGGATTATCTGATCATGTACTAACCATTTTGGTTTTTTATTGTTTATATATAAGGGAAATATATAGTTCTTCTTTTTTAGATTATTTGATTTTCTATAAGTTGATTCTAGCACATCAAGTGAGACCCAGTCATCTTAAATAGTCATTGTTTGGAGAAAAAATGAATTTTTTGTTGAAACTTATTAAATGATGAAACTCTACATGAAAAGTATATTTCCTTATGTCATTAGTAAATATCATAAATAAATTCTCCAACTCTATGAAATGGAATATAAAATAAAAACTTTTTTGTTTACATTTCCTACTTGGAAACCAATGACCATTTAACCCATCACATGTTTTTGGATTTCTAGATGTCAACATTCTCCAGATCTTATTTTATATCACTCTCCATGAGAAATTGATACTAATTTTCTCCCCCATATTCAGGTTTTCAGGGAATAATAGTATGTGTTATCTCAAGTGTCCTTTTTACTTAATTTTTTTTCATTTAATGTGATAGTTTTATTGACTCTTTTTCTGATGTGGGACATTCAATGATGTTTCCAAGCCCAATTTTAGAATTGCGAGGACACAATTTCCAAAAGGGGAAAGGATGTACCGACCCAAGTATTTATAGAATATGGCATTTCATATTTATTAATATTTTTTAATTAAGTATTCATTTTACCTTAAAGGGGATTCTATGTTTTATTTTGTACCCAACACACAACAAAGGGTTTCTCTGAAGTCATATGTTGCACACAATGATGAGTCATAGTGAAATTTAATAATATTAATTGTATTTAATGTCTAGCTATTTTATTTGAGAGAATGAATAGAACTAAATATATTATGATTACATTTTTTTTAAATGTATTTACATTTATCCAATAAAAAATAGAGGCTTAAAATGAGAATAAATGCAATTTTAAGCAAAAATACTCTAATATTTGTTGTTTTACCGCCTTTTGATGGAGAATAACTATTAAATCAAGTTTTTTTCAATTTTATATATTATTCATTTGACCAAATAAAATTATGATTTATAATTGAGATATCAAAATTTACTTTGGATAAATTTATGTTATTTTTCTAATAATGTTCATTTTTAATGAATTCTGAAAAATACTGCATTTTAAGTTAAAAATGTCTTTTCATCGGATTTATTTTTATAATTAGATTATATTTTTAAATGGATTTAATGTGTAATTGGATAATATTTTTAAAATTTAATTTATTATTAGTTATTGTATGTAATTTCACTTTTAAATTGTACATAAATACTTGTCAATCTTTTTGTAGTTTTTACTTCTTAAAAACTCACCATGTAGTTTTGAAAATGGAAAATATTTTTAAATTAATAAATGTAACTCATATGTTTTTAATTTTTTTAAGTAGATATAATTTCTGAATTTGTAATATCAAAATTATCTTTCTGTTAGTTTTTTGTATTTTTTTTTAAAATGTTCAATTTTTGATGAATAGTGAAAAGCACATCATAATAATTTTAAACCCGTTTTTTCATTTAATAGAAATTTTACCACATCTATAAATTAAATTTCAAAAATATATCATACATGGTTGTCATCAGTAAGTAAAATGTGGTTCAATAGGATGAAAATAATTGTTGGTGAATGCTGAATTTTGATTTTTATTTACTCCGGTTAAAGGTAAATAGGGTAATTCAAGGTAAAAATAATTTTATAATAATATAAAATTGCCTTAAAACTTGTCCAAAACACATTGGATAAGTCATGGACGACCAATATAATCCATGGGTAGAACATCTAGCCTTTGGAAGGCAGTTCGTTAAGATAATTACATTAATAACATTTTATTTTAAGTAAAAATAAAAATATCATAAACATGTATTGTTTTTCTAAACAAAATTTAATGTGGGGTTATATAATTGATATATTTGACTGTACAAATTAAATAGAAAGATAAAAATATTTCTTACATTAGGCTATTTTATTTATAATTTTTATACATCATATAAATAAATTTATTTATGACACAATGTTGATGTAATGAATACCTCATTAATGAATGTTTTAAATAAATGAGATTATAAATATTAAAATAAATTTATTTTGAAACATTTTACGACCTCATTGAATTGTATAGATGATTTTTGCATTTATATTTTAATTAATGAAGTTTTTTTGAATTAATCTTGTTTTTATTTATTTTTATTAAGTATTGTTATCAATAGTATAAAAATTGACATAAATGAGTTTTGAAATCAATTAATATTTTATTAAATGATAAAATAGTCCTAAAAATATAAGATTCTGTCAAATGACATATAAGATGTTAAAAAGTTCATTAATGATCCATTTTAGGTCTCTTGTACTTTGATATTTAATATATTAACCATATAGTATTAATATATAAGTAGACAAGGAAAAAGTTAAATAATTTAACAAAGTGTTAAATAAAAAAGATAAGGAATAAGAAAAATCCAAAACCTATCAGATTCTTATTGGATGATTTTATATTGACTTATATACATCTTATATGAAAATTAAATGTGTTTTGGGCCTTTTGATATCGAAAACTATTTTATAATAAAATTACACTTTCAATCATTCCTAAAGAGACCCACCTCCCTCTTATAAAAGGACATCACCTCTAACCCATTACTCACATCTCTCAAGCCCCTTGTCTCATCAAAATGAATCCCAAATAATATTCCTACATAAAAATATTCCTTCTATAATCATTTAACTAGGAATAAGGATATTCCAAAGAGCCCTTTGGCTCAAATCAAAAGAAGTTACCCGATTTGAGGTCACATCTTCTCTCAAGTTTATTTCCATTATTTTTCCTTCTCCACTACCTTTGATCATCTTATTAGTTGTCTATATAACAAAAAAAGTATCCTAAATATACTAGGTTGTTATTATGATAATTATTTGAACTACACTTACACACACCTCCATCTAATAGGTAAAGAACATACTGTTTCTGTGGACAATGAACGACTACCTCACGAAACAGTGATTGTTCAATATTATCCATCCACCACTTATGGTGGCCATTATGATGGAAATGTATTTATATGTGATATATGTTATATTTATATTATTTTTGTGCTTATTTAATTTTCATTTATAGCATACCATTATGGTTTCTATAATGGGAAAATAAGATAATTTCATTTGAGGAAGGGCGGACTACTGCCCCCTCAGAGTGATATGAATCGTTCAGGCCATATGTGAAATGTATAAAGGATGGATTTAATGAAATTATATATTATATTATACTGTAATTATAATATAACTATCTATAATAATGTTTTCATTTCGTTAAATATGAAATAAAAATGAATGTATAATTCAAGCGTACGTACGACTTACGTTCTCCATGAATGGTGAATTTCATTTCTTATTTTCAAATGTTTTGTACTATTATTAATAGATATATATATATATATACTGGATATATAAGATATATATTATATCAAAATCATTAATATAATTCTAGATATAAAGGAATTTTTACCACATAGAGAACTTGTAATTATATGACGTTCATTTTTTACTAAAGTACAAAATATCGCCGAAATGATCGTTATTAACATAAATGATTATATAAATTTTATAGAATGGTAATAAGTGATGTAAATGGAATAATAAAATTTAAAATGTTTCTAAAGAATGTATAAATAAAATTTAGTTCTTTATTTAGTATATTAATGAATGAACGAGTCAAGTCAGACATGAGGTATGGGGTTTTCATCTCACTTTGTATTCTCGTGATAATCATGCTATATTTGACACTCTTTCCCTTTGTGTGGTGTATGTACTGAACATGATTTTATTGTTATTTTAATATAATTTAATTTTTGGTTATTTACATCTTAATAGTATTTTCCATCTTTTCATAGGGTGTATGTTTCGTAAGTTACCAAATCGGTAAGGGTACCTTTCACCCTCCTCTTTTAGTCAAAGACATAGTCTTTGTTATGTATTTTAACTTCTATTTTATTATGTTGGTATATGTTCTTACATATCCTTATACTTTAAATTTTATTTCCAAGTTATGTGAGACCCTTTTCTCTTCCATCAACTCATTTTATGAATTTTAATGTGACGTCATTAGGCTGCTGAATTTTCGTAAGGTAATACGACTCAATATGCTTTCATTGAGGTATATCTTGATATTGTGCACAATTATTATACTATAAGGTGTATTTCATACACTTTGACATTTTATATAATGAATATACTTATCCTCGTGATATTATATGATTTGTTTAATGTTATTATATAATTAGTTTTATTAAATTATTTTTTCATGTGGTAAAGGATTCTTTAACAAAAATGTCATTTTAAATGTTTTAAATATTTAATATTTTAAATATTTCTCTTCCATTTCCTTGTTTTAGAAATGATTTTGAGGATTTATTTATATGAACATGAGTGTTTTAATGTTTAAATTCCCTTAAAAGTATCAAAGTGGTATAGGACTCTTTGATTCCAAAATATATTTATTAAATGTTTTGAATGGTTTTTGAAATGGATTGACTATTTTAGTATCATTAAATGTTATGTTGTGATTAGAATTTGGAAATATTGTATTTAGTTTATGGTTTTTTTATGTGTTATGATTATGTAATAGTTCTTGGTAAATGTTTACGTATATGGGTTGTTCCATGATAAACCTAGGGTGGGTGAGCCTGAGATTTCTCTCCAATGCATTGGTAACGTGACAGAAGAAAACATTAATGTTTCTCCTATGAGATATACAGAATATTCAGTGATGGGTATTTAAAATGTAACTCTCTATATAGATGTGAAATATACAAAGTTTTAATGATTTGGACCCCATAAGTTACCTTTATGATTTCAATATGTTATTCATAAATCATATGATTTCATGGGGTATGCTAATGTGCTTATTTTTTATGATTGAAAAGTATGATTTCATTAATTGTATGTATTAATGGACTAATGTTTTCTTCCCTAATTTTATAACCCTTACTATTATTTTTATGCTCATCCATAGTATATGGAATGTATATTCACAGGTTATAAAGAAGTGTAAGAGAAAGGAATAATTCAAGAAGATTTATATCAATAAAATAATTCTTGTTTTCTACTAAGAGTTTTTACTTCATAAAAAAATTGTATACTGGGTAGAGGTGACTAATTTTAAATATTTGAGATATAATGTAATATTTATGGTACAATTATCAAAAACACTAAACCTGAAAAGATCCCCAATGTTAATTCTTAATATAAATAACGGTTAAGAAATGTTACAAGGTTGGGGAATTATATAAACAATGGTTAAAAATCACATTAATAAATCATTAAATTACAGTAAAATCCTTATTGAATTCATTTGAAAGAAAATATGAACATGGAATAAATAGATTCTGGATCAAAATAAAAAAAACATTAGTTTTTATATAAAATTTTATATTGGTATCATGAGTAAATCAGAAAATAAAATAAAATTAAAACGTTTAATTTTAAAAAATATTTATAGGAGAATAATATATAATAGATTTAGTGTACAAAGATAATACAATTCTTCTAATTAATACTCAAACAATAGAAATCCAAGATAATGAAGATATTGTGAAAAAAACATTACCTTATCCTTGAAATGTATCGAAATTTAACCTTATGTAAAATAAGTTTAATTATATTATATTTTTCATATTATCATATATGAAACACATATAATGTTTCAAAACAATTTATAAAAAATTATATATTCAATTCATTATTTTTATGTGTCATTTGTTTCATTTTTCATGGAAGATTCAGGTATGTAGGTCTATTCCTTGTACATTTATTATGGTTACATAATATTCATAATTTTAACAATGATATATATATATATCACATATATATATTCATCTATAAAAGCTAGGGTTATAAAAATGAATTATATATTTCATTAGGACTGTTGTCCATACGTATGCATTAACATATTTTTAATTTTTTCAGATATGAAATAAAAGAAATGTAAATAATAACTCATCTTTAAAAAATCATAATACAATCATAAATAATAATATATGTACTAATTCTAAATTAATTTTTTTCAATTTAATGTGTTTTTGAAAAAAATTAACCCAGTATGTAGATATGGTATCCCATATGTACATATCCGATATTTTTCTGTTTCTATAGGATGAAAATAAGGATAATGGTTGAACCATAATAACAATAATTACAATAAAATAGATTTCATATAATTAATTCATTATTTTAGAATGAATTCTATTGATTTATTTTAGGTATAATAGGGATTAAAATTAAATATTCTCAATTAAGAGTGACACATATTCATTGAAAATACTCTTTTGGCATAACCCTTAAGCCTTGAAGAGACAATATTTTGAACATAAAACAAACTCTAGGATCTGTTGAAAGAATTTAGGAATGCATCACTGTAAGTATTTTCCACACTAGATATCTAAAATATGATATGAATAGATGAGAGTTGGTTCCCTTTTATATGTGATGGGAGGGTAAATCTTGGAATGATCTAAAGTATTAAATTTATAAAAATTAATTTTTATAATAAAGTGGCTCTAAATTAAAAAATTTCAAATTTAAGATATGGATATATCAAAATAATCTCATATAATAGTAGTTAGACAAGTTTAGGGTCTTTTATAACCTTTTTTTGTTTTTCATCAACACTTGTTCATCTTTATGACTATTACCACAATATCAATGTTTTCTACTATTTAAGGGTACAAATTAATAGAATAAATGGATAAATGATCCATAAATAGACCATAGATGGTATTTTAAACCATATACTCTTCCATTATATAAATATATGATATTAATAAATATTAAATCATTTAATAATATATTTTTGTCATAAAATATCATTAATTTCATTTTTTTAAATTCATGAAATGTTATAATATAATATGTTATAGAATCTTAAAAAAATGTTCCAAAATTACATGATATATAAATTATGAAAAATATGGAACTGATATAATCATCTAATTAAATTTTTACATATTTAGATATTATTTTAAAACTTATCTTTTAGATTACCCATTTGTTATCCAACTTTAACCATGATTGGGGAAGTAAATTTTTCTACATTAAAGGTTTATAATTTTACATAAAATTTGAAAACCAGATCATTGATTGAAATTAGATGAAATTTTTGATCATTTCACTACCTAATTCCCACATTTCATAATATTATTATTTATAAAAAAATTAATAAAATATATTTGACATGAAATACTATTAATTTCTTTTTTGACAATATTATCATTATTTGAAATAAAAAACAATATAATGGAAATGGAATTTGAAAACAAATAATTAAAAAATATATAATATGATATATTTCTTTTCAATTTTTTTGGAACACTATAACTTAGCCAAAAAATATTATGTTTAGAGTTGAAAAATCATTAACAGTTTTTAATCATTATATATACACTATGTTAGTGCTTCATAAGAATTTATTGCAATTATAGCATAACTAAAAATTATATATAAATTACCATCAATAAAATAAGTAATTAAGTTTCAAAATAAATTTTTAGATTCATCCCAACTGTATATTTACTGACACTATATCATGCAAAATTATTTAATATGTTATCGTGACTTTTCTATTATTGCACAAGAATTAGGATAATTTAATTTTTATATCACTTTAAAAATCATATCAATACATAAAAATAACAAATAATTCTTCAAATTTAATAAAAAATCGATGAAAATACGTTCACATTCTAAAATATTTTCTTTAAGAAACATCATTTAATAAAACCAGTGTTGTACAATCACTTCGTTGGCCAGATAAATTATTTTCCAATTTATCATTAAATAAATTATAATCTATATGTTTTGAATTATTTTTGTATGATATTTATTATTAATTTATAAAAAATTATTACTTATATAATTGTAAGGAATTTGTATTTCTTATTTATATCTTGATGATATCTTTAAAGATACACAATTTCATAAAATCTATACTTTTTTATTATTCACCTAAAAATCATCTTATTAATATATAAAACTCAACCTTAGATAAATTAATCTTCCTAAAACCAAAGAAAAATTACATTTCATCAAATTAAATTAAAATAAGTAGAGGAAATAAATTTCAACATAAATGCATAATTTAAATTTATGAATGTTTTTTATTTAAAAATGGGATTTAAGCATAAAAATTAACTTATATAAAAAACCATATTAATAATGATTTAAATGAATTTAATTATATTATTTCAAATCAATTGGATCATATGTCACTTTTTGAAAAATTATATTATATAACTATATTTTTAATAGATACTTAATTCTTTATTATGAAAATAATATAAAGGAATGTGAAAACAAGGATTAAAAATGTTAGTGGGTATAAAATTATATAGGATAAGGGAATCACATTGGATGATTGTGGTAAAATCCCTAAAAAGAGAACACTCAATCAAAAAATATGATTTGACATCATTATTTCCTTTTGATGAAAGAATATATGTTTCCTTATTTCCCTCAAATGAAGTGGGTTTGAAATCCATTCCTAAATGCAGAATACTCCCAAAACTCATTTTGCAAAAGAAAATGAACTAGAGGCCAATGAAGATTCAAAAAATTGATTTGAAAATTAAGGTTTAATAAGATTAAATATGTTATTGAATTATGTTATATAACCTATTAATGTATGGAAAATTAAGCATGGTGTGAGTGTCCCCAAAAATTGATGTTCCTTGTATATATTGATCTAAGAAGGAAATGATGAACAAGATACCTACATCATGAATGAGGAAGCACCATTCTCTATCCCATAGACATAGGGAACTTCAATGTTAATCATCAGGCCAAGACTATGGTCCTTCCAGTAGACCCACACATCACATCACATTTATCCAAACAGCCCACCAATAATGTTATAAGGAAAATGAAAATAATAAATAAAGAAACAATATTATATAAATTAGAGGGATTGTATCTCACAAAGAGGTCTAGATTTAAAGGATCCAGTACTGTGTGTGAGATCCTTGTGTTATATGTTTTTTAATGTATTCTAGATGAATCAACACCAAACTATAAACATCATGTGGCCGAATATGTCATTCATTGAACCACCAATATTAAAGATAAAATAGTGAAAAAACTAAGTGATCTACTGAATCGTGATATAGTGTAAGATATTCCTAAATAATTCCCAATCTAAAAATATATGGAAATGGTTTTGGATATGGGGATGTAATGGAATAAGTATTTCAATTATAATTTAATATCATTATTCTACATATCATCATCAGTGGGAAGGACTTTTTTCAATATAACAATCTATAAAATTCCGATTTTTGGGTGTTTACATTCACCAGTGAGATATTCCTTGGGATTCTATAGTTTGAGGCTCATGAGGAATGTATCAAAAGTTTAAACATTTGAAATCTCCGAAATGGGAGGTAATGAATGTTACATAATCTAGATGGTCTTCTAAATGAAAAATACTAATCAAATATTAATAATTCCCATTAATAATAGATTCCACGAAAGGAGGATTGGAAATAATTCTACATGTTGATGAGTAAGATAATAGGATAACCATGAAAATAATGGGATGTTTCTTTCTAGTTGTTGGAGAAATACATAATATCACAATGACCAATGATGTATTATGAACTTTCAATAATAATTTTGATATTTTTATATATACCATTTAATATTTGGTATCCTAATTTTCCCTTATCCCATTATAGTTAACAATACCTACATATCAGTTCTGTAACATTGTCCAGTAGATATTGGAATTATAGGACCTCCCAAGCAAGTTTTTCCTCCATGAAATTGATATGTTCAGTGATTCTTCTTTGAATAATGTCGCCGATAAGAACCTTATTTTCCAAACCATATTAACTGGACCAGTGATGACACCCTTCAAGATTATAATCCCATATAATGGTTTGAATGGTTTTCTATATCATTCATATTAAATCTTTTAGAGCCATACAAACCGATAAAACATACCTTAAAAAAAGAAGGCATGATACAATAAATCAAATTAATTACCCAAAAAAATATTTTTTATTTGTATGATGAATATTATTCACATTATTTTATTAAAAATCCAATAAAAATTATGGATAAGAAATATTCCATTATAGACTGGGCCCCCACTATGTTTCATTTGGAAATAATGTTTTATGGATTCCATGTCCATCCAAAAAACCATTTATGATTTACACTGGTATCTTATTTGGAAATGTAGACACTACCCTTGCATATGATGATGTTCTATTCATGTTTTATATTATTTTAATTCTTGAAATAATTGACCTTTTGAATATAATTTCCTATTTTATTAATAAATAATAGAATTTCTTCCATAAAAAATATATGTTCAATTTATTTAAAAGTAATCTTACCTATTATGAGGTGAGGAATAAAATTTGAGATTCCCTTTATTAATATTTATTCTAAGTATATATTGGTAATGAATAAAGGGGATCATAGAAAGGGGATCATAATTATAATGTCATGTGATAGACATAAAAAAGAAAATTCTCATTCCTATAAAAAAAGAACAGTGGTGAAGAATGATATATGTAAAAAATATCATAGACCCATTAAGAGAAACCACATTGTCTTAGTTCCTTTATTGTGAATCTCTAGCCAATCATGTAGTAAAGAATTCTCAAACACATGTTTAATCATAATAATGGATCTAAAACCCATATATCAATATTCAATATCATCTCTTTATACAAGATGAAGGATCCTTGAATATTTCTACATTCGATGAATCTATGTTGCTCATTAGAAATTTTGGACCCCAAGTGTCTTGTTGGAAATTTTTTTGAAGGGTTAGAATATTTTTGTAGGAGAAATTTCATTATCATATAGGTAAAAATTAACAAAATTCAATAAGGGTATTTACCTTGGGAATAAGTGCCAAAACTATGAAAGACATGTCTCTGTGAATAGAATGTCATTCTAAATAGAGCTATATAGAAACAATGACATTATATTTGACCAATCCTTATGGTTCCTTGATAAAGGAGCTAGGGAAACCATTAATTCTAGGGCACATGTTTTGTTTTTTGGATTTTAATAGCTTCTAGAATCTCTCATTCATCAACTACCACAACCATTGTGGGATTATTAGGACATTCAATAGACCATGAAAAATTGTTGAAAATCCAATCATCATGACCAAAAAGTAGGATGAATCACATGAACCCTACTGCAAGTCTATATAGAGCATAGATAAATGAATAACCAATAGTGGGATAGTTCTATTAACATCACTGGAATGAGAGGCTTCATCAAGTATCAAGTTATATTTTCAAGTCAACTTGATCACCCGGAGAAAGTCTTGAAAATATATTGTGTTCTTTGTTTCAATCCATCAGCTATTTGGATTTTGAAATTTTCTGAGAAACATGACCTTCTTCTAGTAGGGCCTCCTCTAAAGTATTTAATTTTTAGAGAAATAGATTAAATTATTTTAATCCTAATGGGGCTGAAGTCAATTATTACGATGATCAATTTCATCTTGGTGACATTGAGTTTTAAAATAATTAAGATAGTTGGCTATTATTCAACATATTGAAATCCTCATTAATTCAAAAACATTTGATGAGAAGGTTCATCCAAGGGGACCCCAACATCAGGGATGACCATGAATCATGAATCGTAGGATGGATAACCAGAATATCTAGAAAAAAATAGTGATAAAAATATTATATCTTTAGAAACAAAGGATTGGATTTATTAGAGAAGAGGAAAATGGGTATAAAGAGATTAGGGAAAATGTATGGAAATTTTTTCATAGGAGACAATAATATTATGATTTCATAGACAACTATCCAATCTACTCTAAATTATTCTATAAAATAACTTGTTGTTACACAAAGTGAACTAATTTATAGTGATGCTAATGTTAAGAAGGGTTTTCTGAGGTAAAAAGGATCAGAAAATTTTAATAGCCCAGTAAAACTTTTTACCGTATCAATTTATTTAAATTTTGATCAAAAAGGGTGTTGTAGCCACCGCCTAAAAACCATTAATTGGGCCTAGTATTTGTGAAATATATAGAGTTACAATGATTTTATCATTCACTAACATCACATATTGAATAAATAAGAGACATGAGAAATACAGTTTGTTGTTTGGTGGCCATGATTTATATAAGTTGAAAAGAGACAACAATGAAGATCAAATTTACTTTCCCCTCCCCAAATATCAAAATATGAGAGTCAGTAGGATATAAATGCATATAGTTTTCATTAATGGATAGGGCCTAAGCCTCATTTTTTATTAATGAAAAGACCTTGTTTGACTGTGTAGAGGGAGACACATTACATAACCAAAATGACCATGGATAAGTGTCTAGAATAATAGGATAGAAATCCTCTTTTTGACCCAAAGGGACCTTCTGTGAATAGTACTAATATAGTACTCGAGCTACTGCAGTACCAGCTACTGTACTGCCACCTCTACAGTTCCCACTACAGTTCCTCCACCGCAATAGTGCCCTACTACAGTGATGCTACAACACCTCGAAAATTTTTCCCTTCCTAGAATTAGTGCTGGGTCTTCTGGATGACAAACTGGAGCCTTAACCACTTTGGTTCATGCTCATTGGAAATAAATGTCTGTTGTTATCTATATAAGTATTATGTGAAAATCCCATAATAGTCTAGATACATTGTTTGGTAACCTCGTTCCCTAGAATACTAAATAATTGTGGAAATCATTTGGCCAATTAAATGAATAATTAAATTTTGGAGGTAGTTTTATAAGGACACACAAAAATTGAATTTTAATTCATCATGGATCGAGTGATAATACTACTTTGATTTTGAGAAGGATATTTGATATTCCTCTATATAATTTTTTTGTGTTGAATAGATAGGGAGAACATCATTAGTACATTCTAGTATATAATAAGAATAGAGGGGGTTGCAAAAACATCTAAAATCAGATATTATATTGGACCCCCATTAATTAAATAAATTATAGAACACGAGTGAACCTCTATATCATTTTAATCCACTTCCTTCGGAAGATATATGTTTTGGGGAACTAATAATCCAATATAGGGAATTTTTGATATCATGGTTTTATAAGGATGAGAGAATCACATTGATGAAATGGAATCCAAGTCCATGGAAATAGGGTAACTTTTAATAAGGATTTTAGTATAGTTAGAAGTCATAACACCATGTTTAGGAATATTAAAAGGGTAATCCTTCACAATCAAATGGGGAACCCCTCCCAAAATGGGACTGGATACAAGAATGATGGTTCTTATTAATATATGATCACACCCTCCTTTATTAAACTCCTAGAATATCTCAATTATGGTTATATTCAACTAGATTAATATATTTAATGGAATTATGTCCTAAATAGGGTCCACTTAGGGGAGGCGTGCTCGGGGGATTAAGATCTCACATGATAACTATGATCAAAGGAACTGATTGTTGTAGGCATAGTCTAAATGGCATTTATGTCTGTTGTGAGATAAAATCCAAGATATTTTAGATAAAAAATTATTCTCCATTAAGAAAAATCCTATCATGTACAAAAAATCATTCATTATGGGAGAGGTGAGCCCAAATAAATATCATCATATATTTGAGCCCCCACCGTGTGTTCTATATAGAGAGTGGAATCATTATCTTAGAAGAAACTACCAAAACAATTCCAAATAGATATTATGAATGATTAATCTTGAAACAGAATAGGAATCCCATGATTTAAAAGCCACATTGCTTCTAGATAATAATAATTTCATCAATGTGCATCGAGTGACCAACAAAGATGATGAAATCTATGATTAAAATAAGATTGTAACTCCATGGCCTTGAACTAAAAGAAATTAAATTATAATAAAAAATAAATGAAATATACTTTTTTTTAAGTATGGAATCCTCTACTGCACTAATGAGATCCAAATAGTTTACAATGTTGGATAAGAAATCTCGAGAGGGACGATCAGATCCAAACAATGCAATAAGGAACCACAATTGGTACATGGAATCTATTGCACGTTCACCCTATATTATAATTAGATACGTGTAGAAATTCACCAACTATTTATCCATTATATCCATAGATATGGGTGGGGGACAATATTGAATGGTGTTTGAGAATATTAACATATCTTTCCATACACCATTGATCTGAAGGAGGGTTGGGCAGAGAATATTGGGGGCACTAAACCACTGCAGTGGGAGGGAAACGACAGGAAAATAAATAATTTTTCATCACAATGATCCTCTATATAGGTTTTGGGATATAAATTAGAATCTACTTGGAAATACACAAATGAAAACATAAAATAACCTGAGGTCATGGGTGGTGGTGCTTAGAATGAAGATGGGGTCTTCAAAGGAGAACCTGTGGGAACCTGAGGTAATTTCTAAAATATAGGGGGTGCATGAAGTATGTTTTTATGAGGTATTATTGTAACGGCCCGAAATTTTGAATAAATCTTGTTTCCTAATTTCATGTGTTATTTTATTTTATTTTTATACTCAACAAAAATGTTTTATTTGATAAACACGATTATAATTAAAATGAGACCAGTGGGTTTTGACTGTTATATGACCATCGATCAATATGACCCCTGTGAAAAAAATGTTTTGATTATTGTCTCTAAATATAAGTAATCTTGGTTAATTATTATAGAATGAATATTTGATGGCCTCACCTAGTAGTCTTGGACTGATCGAAGCCCATCTAACAGAGCTTGGGAAGGAGGTAGCACCATTGGGCTTTGCTCTGGACCAAATCCAAGCCGAACTTCATCATGTGAATCTAGAACGGAATCGCCTTCGCAAGAAGTTCAAACTGATAGAAATTACTACTCGGGCAATGTTGACTGAGCCGCCCCAAGATTCTATCACCCTAGCACAGCTTACTCTTAGGTCCTATGCTGGTATTATAAGGGGATATGTAACGAGACCGTAACTGCCTTGTGTAATCCTTATTTTAAATAAAAATTGGGATTTCTTATTATGATGATGTTTATGAATTTTCAAATGACCGGATAAATATAGTATGCATATTTTGATGAATTTTTGAAAAAGGATATTTTAAAAATGTTTATGTAAACCTTAAATAATTAAAAATGTGTAATGATTTTCAAAAAATGGTCTTCTACAATTATGTTTAGTATGAAATTTGGAGTCTAATAGGATCAACTTGATTTTTGATGAATAGTAAATTATGAATAGTGATTTTATGATTAGGATTAGTAATATGACCAAATGGATTAGTAATCTCACTTAAAGAAAGTTTTAAAATAATCTAGGCACCTTGATTAAGTAATGTGATTCAATAAAATGGTTAAATAACGGTTTCATAAATAATTATTCAAGTATTAGTTTTTTCGAGTGAATAGTGTTTTTTAATTAAAAATTAAATTAAAAATATTTAGAAAATTATTTTTATAAAATGAATTTCATTTTTGACCTCAGAGCACCGAAATTATGTTATGGTAATTTTTGGGGTTTTTTCTAAAAAAATGAATTGTCAGTGAATAGTGCATTTATTTAAAAATAAATTTAAAAATATTTAGAAAATTATTTTTATAAAATGGAGTTCATTTTTGAAATCAGAGCATTGATATTTGGTTAGTGTGAAAGTTTGGGACTTTTCTGAGAAAGTTGAATTTTCAGTGAATAGTAAAAATGCAGTTTTAGGGTTTCGGTATGTTTAATGACATCATAGCTGTGTCATGATGATGTCATGAGATATTTTAAGTGTTGGCCGGCCAAGGGTGATGAATTATTGTTTTTGGGGCCCCATGTGGCCTAACTCCATGGTAAATTCCGTGGGAGAGCACATGGGTTTGAGAAAAGCACATGTGAGGTGTCCCTTGGCCATTAATGCCTTGTCCCCTCACTTTCCCTATAAATACCAAGCCCTCCTCTCATCCATTCGACTCCCCACTATTCTCCAATTAAGTTCTGGTCTCCTTACCTCCCATGGAGTCCTCCCAAGGTGCCCCCAAGCCCTCAAGGTCCCAACCATTGAGGTTTAAGAGTTACATTTTAAGGTAAGGGATCTGATATCTCTCTTTCTTTTCAAGAAATCTCTTTTATGAAATTTCTTTTATGCTCCATGTTCTTATCTTAGAGGGTGTTCTTTTATACTCATATTACTTCCCTTTTTAAGTTCACATAATGAGAGATCCCCTCTTACTCTCATTATTTCGTTTTATGAAGTTTTAAGTGGTGCCGTTAGGCTGCCGAACTTTTTGTAACGGATTCTTTCTCCCTTCTGATTTTTTCAAGATCTATTTTCATGTAAATAATTTCAAGTTCCTTTTTTTTATGTTGGGTTATGATCTGTAAATTTATCCTACTGATATTTTATGATTATATGATGAGAGACCCCATTTGATCTCTTCAATTCAGTATTTTGAAGTTTTAAGTGGTGTCGTTAGGCTGCCGAATTTCTAAGTGGTCCTTCACCATTCTTGTTTTGAAGTTCTACTTTCATGTCAACTATTTCAAGATCCTTTTTTTTATGTTGGGGAGTGATCTCAATATCTATCATACTGATATTTTATGACCATATTATGAGAGACCCCATTTGATCTCTTCAATTCAGTATTTTGAGGTTTTAGTGGCGTCGTTAGGCTGCCGAATTTTTAAGTGGTTCTTCACCCTTCTCGTTTTGATGTTCTACTTTCATGTCAATTATTTCAAGTTCCTTTCTGTTATTTTGGGGTATGATATCTATATCTATCATACTGGAATCTTATGTTCATATTATGAGAGACCCTATTTGACCTTGTCAATTCAATTTTGTTGAAGTTTAAGTGACGCCATTAGGCTGCCGAATTCTCACAAGAGAAATCTTATTTTTTCTTCCTTTCATGTTCTTCATTTCATATGGTATATTTTCAAATTTCATTACCATGTTGTTAAATCCCTTATATTTTGTCCCTCTTCTGTTGGATGTTTCATTTATGAATGTTTGACCCAGGTCCCTTCTCTTCTCAATGTTTTCTATAACCTTGTAACATAGCCGTTATGCTGCAGAATTTTCGTCTCAAAGTGCCTCTCTCTCTTTTCTAAAAATTATTTTATGTTATAAAGTGAATACTCAAAGCTCTTATTTCTACAGGGGTATTCACATATATATCAAAATTTTCTATTTTAAATTCTGGTATTTACATACATGAAACCCTCTTTCCCTTTCCGTGGGTTTAAAGTGACATAAAGATCATGTCTTTAAAGCAGTTTTTAAAACGTTATGATTATGGAATGAAACCCATTTCTTTTATGATATATGGGATGTTTATGAAATTATTGATGATGATATATGTGGCTCACATGATAATAAAGGCAAATTTAAGGGTGCACCCTAATAGCGCCCCATTGCATTGGATAATGATGTAACCACAAGAGATTGCAGTTTAAGGGTGCGCCCAGATAGCGCTCTAATGCATTGGGTAAAGACTTAATCTCTAGAGATGACCATTTTTAACGATTCCATGGTGAATAACCTTGGTAATTTTTAATGACACCTTGGGGATGGACCTTGGTGAAATGAAACGATTTTCAATATTAAATGTTGTAGCCACATCTTCAAGTTATGAAAAATGTTATTTTTATTATGATGTATCTCATTATTTCTTTCTCATGCCTTAAAGTTCTTCTCATGTCCTTATTGAAGTATCTCAAGATCACATGTAAAATGTTTATCTTGTTTCCCTTACTGGGCCTTCTGCTCACCCTTTCCTTTGATGTATGTCCCCTGGTGATGAGATGCAGTAATGAACCTAGGCTGAACATAAGGAGAAGCCTTTCAAGTGTTTATGAAGAATGTTTTTTTTGTTTCATGTTTTAAGTTCCTGGATTCCAAGACACTAAACCATAAAGATCCTCGGTTTTGTAAAATGTAATGAAAGTTAATGTTATAGAAAGGAGGGATGATATAGTTGGTATCAAAGGATGGTTTAGTTATTTGTGGAAATTAGGATATGAATACTTTAAGAAGAACCCTATAGAAAAGTTTAAATATAGGAAATCTTCCTAGTATTTTGGTGAGTATTGAGTAAGGGGTTTCAAAGCAAATACATACCTGTCTGGGTACGAGCATGTAGAGGTGGCTCTGGCATAGATGTACATAGGGGTAAAACCTGAAAACACCGCTTTGAGCTAGACTCGAACGGGAACTGGTACATGACAACAGGCCTTGCTGCACTCTTGGTTACGACACTCCCGGGCGATATGCTTTGGTAAATTAAAAAGCTTAGTATGAACCATTGTTAAAGGAACAAAGATTCACATAAGAATATATAATCATGGATACCCTATATGGGAACCTAGGGGATCACAAGTTAGGGTATAATTTTCTTCTACAAGTTATACTTATATGATTTCAGTTCCTTTTCATGATTATTGTCTAAGCACTTAAGCCCCTAATTATGCTTTCTATTCTTAGTTAATGGTGGGAAATGGACGAACATGTCCCAACAACCAATGTGATAGGAAATACGATGATTGTCGTATTAATATGATAGGGATGATTATGGGATTAAAATAGGATTATTATTTTGGAAGATGTTCACTATTTTGGGGACCCTATATGATCGAGGTAAATAGATTACTATGGTATTTTCATTGAGGAGTAAGGTTGACTTATATTTTGAAGAATCGATGAATTTAAGGTGTAATTATAGTAATTTAGGTTACTTATGGGAATAATTAACCTATCTTGGGTAAAATATGTTTAGGTTAGATACTTTTGTTATAAGATGTTAGGAGTGGTTGATGTTGTTTGAAGATGAAAAATGAAATTTATTTTGGAAGACTATGTTATCAAATCCATCTTGTATTTGGGTTTCAATCTTAGTATGGTTTATTTTGAGGAATCTTAAGGACCATTATTTATGGAATAGACTATGATGAACTTTGGGTAGTTCCATGGAACTTTGAAGATTTAAAAGTAGTTTCCATTCCTATGGGATTCTTTTTGAAGAGTTGTTTTACCTTACCCTTTCTATTTTTGGGATAATGTTTAAAGATAAAAGAAATATATAGTTGATCTTTTTTGGATTATGTGATTCTCTAGAAGATGATTCTAGTGTTTTAATGAGACCAAGTAGTTTTGAATGCTCATCGTTTAGAGAAAAGATTAGTTTTGGTAGAAACTTATAAAAGTATGAAACTCTACATGAAGATAGATATATTTCCTTATGTTTTTGTTCTATCTTGTAAATGAATTCCTCAAAGTTATGAAAAGGAACGTAAAAAAACGTTGTTGGGTTACGTTTCCTACTAGGTAATCAAAGACTGCTTACACACATCATAATTTTGGGATTTTCTGGGGGTTAACTTCCTCCTAATCATGTTTTCTATCACTCTCCTTTAGGATGTGACCCTTTGTTTTCTCCTCCATGTCCATGTTTCCTACATGGAATCCTAGTATGAGTAAACTCAGGTGGACTTTGTACTTCCTTTTCTTTCTTTTAATGTAATGGTTTTACTGACTCTTTTTCCGATGTGGGACTTTGAATGAAATTTCAAAACCCAATTTTAAAAATTGCGAGGACGCAATTTCATAAGGGGGGAAGATTGTAATGGCCCGAAATTTTGAATAAATCTTGTTTCCTAATTTCATGTGTTATTTAATTTTATTTTTATACTCAACAAAAATGTTTTATTTGATAAACATGATTATAATTAAAATGAGACCAGTTGGTTTTGACTATTATATGACCATCGGTCAATATGACCGCTGTGAACAAAAAGTT
The DNA here is from genome assembly GCA_963277665.1 of Viscum album. Taxonomy (NCBI): domain Eukaryota; kingdom Viridiplantae; phylum Streptophyta; class Magnoliopsida; order Santalales; family Viscaceae; genus Viscum; species Viscum album. The sequence continues at coordinate 970,263,573 of OY728123.1, read as the reverse complement.
ATGATTATTGTCTATAAATATAAGTAATCTTGGTTAATTATTATAGAAAATAGATTTGATGGCCTCACATAGTAGTCTTGGACCGATCAAAGCCCATCTAACTGATCTTGGGAAGGAGGTAGCACCATTGGGCTTTGCTTTGGACCAAATCCAAGCCGAACTTCATCATGTGATGTTAGAACGAATTTTCCTTCGCGAGAAGTTCAAACTGATAGAAATTACTACTCGGGCAATGTTGACTGAGCCGCCCCAAGATTCTATCACCCTAGCACACCTTACTCTTAGGTCCTATGCTGCTATTATAAGGGGCTATGTGACGAGACCGTAACTGCCTTGTGTAATATTTGTTTTAAATAAAAATTTGGATTTCTTATTATGATGATGTTTATGAATTTTCAAATGACCGGATAAATATAGTATGTATATTTTGATGAATTTTAGAAAAAGGAAATTTTAAAAATGTTTATGTAAACCTTAAATAATTTAAAATGTGTAATGATTTTCAAAAAATGGTCTTCTACAATTATGTTCAGTACAAAATTTGGATTCTAATAAGATCAACTTGATTTTTGATGAATAGTAAATTATGAATAGTGATTTCATGATTATGATTAGTAATATGACCAAAAGGATTAGTAATCTCACTTAAAGAAGGTTTTAAGATAATCTAGGCACCTTAATTAAGTAATCTGATTCAATAAAATGGTTAAATAACGGTTTCATAAATTATTATTCAAGTATTAGTTTTTTCAAGTGAATAGTGTTTTTTAATTAAAAATTAAATTAAAAATATTTAGAAAATTATTTTTATAAAATGGATTTCATTTTTGAACTCAGAGCACCGATATTATGTTATGGTAATTTTTGGGGTTTTTTTCTGAAAAAATGAATTTTCGATGAATAGTATATTTATTTAAAAATAAATTTAAAAATATTTAGAAATTTATTTTTATAAAATTGAGTTCATTTTTGAAATCAGAGCATTGATATTTGGTTAGTGTGAAATTTTGGGACTTTTCTGAGAAAGTTGAATTTTCAGTGAATAGTAAAAATGCAGTTTTAGGGTTTCAGTATATTTAATGACATCACAGATGTGTCATGATGATGTCATGAGATATTTTAAGGGTTGGGCGGAAAAGGGTGATGAATTATTGTTTTTGGGGCCCCATGTTTCCTAACTCCATGGTAAATTCCAAGGGAGAGCACATGGGTTTGAGAAAAGCACATGTGAGGTGTCCTTTGGCCATTAATGCCTTGTCCCCTCACTTTCCCTATAAATACCAAGCCCTCATCTCATCCATTCGACTCCCCACTCTTCCCCAACGAAGTTCTGGTCTCATTACCTCTCATGGAGTCCTCCCAAGGTGCCCCCAAGCCCTCAAGGTCCAAACCTTTGAGGATTAAGAGTTACATTTTAAGGTTTGGGATCTGATCCCTCTCTTTATTTTCAAGAAATCTCTTTTATGAAATTTCTTTTATGATCCATGTTCTTATGTTAAAGGGTGTTATTTTATACTCCTATTACTTCCCTTTTTATGTTAACATAATGATATATCCCCTCTTACTCTCATTATTTCCTTTTATGAAGTTTTAAGTGGCGTCGTTAGGCTGCCGGAATTTTTGTAACGGATTCTTTCTCCCTTCTCATTTTTCAAGATCTATTTTCATGTAAAGTATTTCAAGTTCCTTTTTGTTATGTTGGGGTATAATCTCTAAATTTATCATACTGATATTTTATGATCGTATGATGAGAGACCCCATTTGATCTCTTCAATTTAGTATTTTGAAGTTTTAAGTGGCGCTGTTAGGCTGCCGAATTTCTAAGTGGTCCTTGACCATTCTTGTTTTGAAGTTCTACTTTCATGTCAATTCTTTCAAGTTCCGTTTTGTTATTTTGGGGTATGATATCTATATCTACAATACTGATCTTTTATGACCATATGATTAGAGACCCCATTTGATCTCTTCAATTCAGTATTTTGAAGTTTTAGTGGCACCGTTAGGCTGCCGAATTTTTAAGTGGTTCTTCACCCTTCTCGTTTTGAAGTTCTACTTTCATGTCGATTCTTTAAAGTTTTTTTCTATTATGTTGGGGTATGATCTCTATATCTATCATACTGGACTCTTATGTTCATATTATGAGAGACCCTATTTGACCTTGTCAATTCAATTTTGTTGAAGTTTATGTGACGTCGTTAGGCTGCCGAATTCTCACAAGAGAAATCTTATTTTTTCTTCCTTTCATGTTCTTCATTTCATATGCTATATTTTCAAATTTCATTACCATGTTCTTAAATCCCATATATTTTGTCCCTCTACTGTTTTATGGGTCATTTATGAATGTTTGACCCATGTCCCCTCTCTTCTCAAGGTTTTCTAAAACCATGTAACATAGCCGTTATGCTGCAGAATTTTCGTCTCAAAGTGCCTCTCTCTCTTTTCTAAAAATTATTTTAGGTTATAAAGTGAATAATCAAATATCTTATTTCTACAGGGTTATTCACATATATATAAAAATTTTTTATTTTAAATTCTGGGATTTACATACATGAAACCCTCTTTCCCTTTCCGTGGGTTTAAAGTGACATAAAGATCATGTCTTTAAAGCAGTTTTTAAAACGTTATGATTATGGAATGTAACTCATTTATTTTATGCTATATGGGTTTTTTAAGAAATTATTGATGATGATATATGTGTATCACATGATAATAAATGAAAATTTAAGGGTGCGCCCTGATAGCGCCCCATTGCATTGGATAATGATGTAACCACAAGAGATTACAGTTTAAGGGTGTGCCCAGATAGCACTCTAATGCATTGGGTAAAGACATAATCTCTAGAGATGACCATTTTTAACAACACCATGGTGAATAAACTTGGTAATTTTTAACAACACCTTGGGGATGGACCTTGGTGAAACGAAACGATTGTCAATATTAAATGTTGTAGCCACATCTTCAAGTTATGAAAAATGTTATTTTTATTATGATGTATCTCATTATTTCTTTCTCATGCCTTAAAGTTCTTCTCATGTCCTTATTGAAGTATCTCAAGATCACATGTAAAATGTTTCTCTTGTTTCCCTTACGGGGCCTTCTGCTCACCCTTTCCTTTGATGTATGTCCCCAGGTTATGAGATGCAGTAATGAACCTAGGATGAACATAAGGAGAATCCTTTCAAGTGTTTAAGAAGAATGTTTTTTTGTTTCATGTTTAAAGTTCCTGGTTTCCAAGACACTAAACCTTAATGATCCTCAGTTTTTTAAAATGTAATGAAATTTAATGTTATAAAAAGGTGGGATGCTATAATTATTTTCCGAATTTATTAATTTATCTTGTATAAAATTTCATTTTAAAATTAATTTATTTAATGAAAATAAATGAGTGTACATTCGAAATATGACTTTTTAATTATTAATTGAAAAACATAATAACATCATAAATATTAAAATATTTCACCCATGGATAGTTTTTTTATTCTAGTTTAAAAATACTATTATGAATTTATAATATAACATTTTTACAAATGGAAGAAGTAAATGATAATTTTCATGTACAAAATGAAAAAAAATCATTTTTAGTAAAATGTATAAAATGAATTCACTGCAAAATAGAGTTCTTATTTTCTAAGAATTCATAAATATATTTGAATTTTGTAAAAAAATTATATATATATATATATATCATAATTTTGTTACAAAAAATAATACCTTATATTCCAAATACATGGTTATAATGGTCAAATATAAATATATTTTTATAATATATCTCAACTCGCTTAATGCTCAGTGTTGCATGTTTACCATGATATTTTGTTTATTATTAGTTTATAATAATCATTTGGGTCATTAAAAATCCTTCCCTACTAATTAATATAATGTTATAAATCATGAAAAGAGAGAGAAAATTAATTTTTTTGTTCATTAGTACTAGGGTACGTTTAAGGAACATACAGTAGTGATGTATCGAACAACGAAAATCATTAATCTCTCGACATGGTTCATTTGAATTTATATTGACCAAACAAAACCTAAAGGATTATAAACATCCCAAATTAGAAAAAAATTTACACTAAACCAAAAAAATGTTTTTATTATCCCCAATGCTAGTCCATATTGATAAAAAAATGAAATTGGTTTAAACTATCAACGATGTAAATTTACACTCCTCCTTTATCGAAGAGATGAGGCCTCTCAATCACCATGTGAGATAGAATTATAGAAATACACCATACAACTATTTATATTTCCAAAAAATGTATATAATATATGTCTTTCACATTGATACATGATCATACACCCTTATTTGTTGGAAAATATAATAAAATTATATTGATTGAATCTAAAAGCTTCCATTGAAATTAATCATTAATTATCATTGAGTATGATTAAAAATTAATAAAAAATGGATATCTATTATAGAATGGACCTACTATAATTTTAATATTAAAAAATCCATAAAATAAATACACATCATTTTTTGGAACTTTATTAAACTTGTACTATTATGGAACAACCATCATTATAAGACTATAATGCATTAAATGAAATGAAATATCAAAATTGGGATTCTACAAAATTAATCATTACTAAAACATGACTAAATGAATTTAAATTCAATTTCATTATCCTATATCATTATTGGATAAAACTGCTACGTCTATGACCTGAAACAATAATAGGGAAATATTTGGATAAACATACATGGTGCAGTCCTCTCTTTACATGGAAATGTAAGACTTCCAGTAGAGCACCAGAAAATAAATTCTTTATCTTGATGACATCGATTAATCTTTCTTAAAATAATATTTATAGTATTAACATGAATTTATTTAAAATTTATATAGTTAAGACCCATTTTTCATTGGTCTTGTGTTGTATACTGAAGCTTTTACATGACCCACATTTTCAGAAAACGTTATTCTTATGTATTATATCCATTATGTGACCGAATGCGCTATAGAATAAAAACTATTTTATTCATAAAATTAATTATATCATGATAAAAAATCATGCATGAAACACAATGTTATGTAGTGATATATTTCATATAGTTAGAATCAACATATATATATATATCAAATATCAACTAATATTTATTATAAAAATTTATTATAACTGCTCCAATATTTTTTTGAAGACCCCACTTTTGTTTTTTCAATAAAAACTACCAAAAACAATTCTAACATATTTTTTATAATATGGATTTTAGCCATGATAACTTTCCATCTTCCTTGGTTTCCATCATAATAACTTTAAAACCCTATGATTTAAAATTTGATATTAATTATCCCCTCACCAATCTAGAGAATTATTTAATATTTTCAATCATGAGGGTTGGTGAGTCTGTAATACAATATTAAAATAATTAATGTAAGTTTTAATTATTTTATTATCAATTTTAATTGGTAATTTACATGTTTATTTTTGTATTGATTTTTGTGTCAAATTAAAAATGTTAATAGAAATGAAATTTTATATTCAATTATTAATTTCCCAATGATAATACCTTATGACTTTTGATGGCATCCTTAAATATGATTATATAATTGATAATTCGATGATTCATCTTGTTTGTATAGTTTTATAATTTTATAAGTAAACTGGATATGAATATTTATACAATGAAATTTTTTTTATTATATCCTTGAGAGGCATTATTTACATTATTTTATATCTTCTTCCTCATACCCTAATTCATTACAGTTTTGAGGAATATATGAATCTAGATGTTTCCTTTATTTTTTCCAGTACTATAATATAAAAGATTATAAAATATGATTGTGGATATTATTCATTATAAGATCACTATGAAATTAAATAAATATGAACCCTAATATTTGACAACTCTAAAATGGGTATTATTTATTATTTTAGACTATATTTATATCTAAGGAATGAAAATACATTAAATCACTCACCTTTAAATACATTTAAATGAGAAAACCTAAATTATTGATTTTTTCATTAATTTTTTTCAATAATGTTTATATTATTCCTATAATATTATAATAGTGTAGAATACGATCTCTAAGGAATATTGATTGTATTTCCCATGTATCATCTTTATTTATTTTTTTGTTATAAATTGAATATCATGAATTTAGGTAGTAGGTTTAGTTTCTATAGAAAATATATATATAATGTAAATGAAAAATAAATACATTCCATAGTAACATCCATTTGGAAAAAAATTCATGAATCTAGGAATCAATATATATTATCCTTTAAATATTTTTACATTATATTAAATCCACTCTTTGATTAATTGTATATCATTAATTAATAATATTAATCTAGATTGTTTGAGGAACATAATACCCTAGGGATATTTAATTGGCACACCACATACCACATTGTCTATTGTGATTAGAGAATGACAACCATAATCAATATATTTTCCAAAAATAAACACCCTAATCCATCATATATTTTTTCATCACTCAAATCCTCTAATCCCATCATAAATTAGAGTGTTCGAATTAATGGAGGAACATGTGATTTTATAAAAATGAAATGAGGATGTATAAATGTATAAATAGATGAAAATCACAGAACCTTACACCTCACATTCTAATTATCACATCGTGAAATAAAATTAATATTTTAAAAATTATGATAATATAATGGGAACACGGTTTATTTTCATTGGGTCAAGTATTGTCGTAATTTTTCCACAATAATATGGATTAATGATCATTGTAAAGCTAGTGAAAAAGTGGGAGAAGAGAAAAAAACTACACAGAAGAATATAAATGTGAAAGAGTAACATGAAACATAAATTTATATATAATATGACAAAATTCAAGATAGAGGATAAAATAATAAATAAGAATAAGGATATAATTACTATTATCCCTTATACAGAAGGTCATGACTTATATTTATATGTTTTGATAATGTATCTATAATTTTAATAAGTATTCTTCTATTGATATCGATGAACATGGATAACCTTCATATAGAAGTGGTTTATAATGTTTTTATATATTAGATATTTTATAACGTTTAATTTAATCCACATTGCCCCATATATTCCATTAACTCAGATGAGTACCATATGTTATACAATTAGTGTATTTCGAATTTTGGTTATAAAGTCTTATATAAGAATTTAAATTCATCATGAATGGATATAATTAGAATAATATATGTTAATAAATCTCAATTAGTCATCTAGAGATCAATTAATAAAGGGAAATAACATATGAATATAATGTAAATGGATGAATGACGTGTACTTATGGAAAATAATGTTTCAAAAATAACAAAGGATTGGATGGAAATTAAATGAATTTTTTATAGGGTTTTAATCTCTATTAGAGATTTACAACACATTAAATGGTGAAAATATTCTCATGGGATGATTGAAATTAAGTTACTGGTTTAAAAAAGAATCTTCTGGATGTAGGGGTAGATTAAAATTAGTTCTCACCTTTCATTGTCTTACAGTTCGATGAAAATTATTTTTCGAAATTAAATTTCATATAACATAGAAAATTCATTAATTAATATTTAAAAATTATTGTACTTTAATCTGACAATATTAACAATAATAAAGTATTGATTTTTTCGCATCTTTTAATCTCTCATAAAAACACCATTAACAGATGAAAGGTTTATACCACATAAGTGAATGTTGTTGTGTCATTTTAACTATAATATTTAAATGTTACTTCCAAAAAGTTTTTCAAAAAAAAAAATCAATTAATATAATTATCAATATTCTAGACTAATATAATTTATAGGCATCAATTAATTTCAATGTAAATCATAAAATCCATTTAATGACTTAAAATATCTTACTGAGAATGGATATATGATTTGAAAACCTATACTAAACTATTAAAATAATTTATTTTTGTAATGATTTAAATAAAATAAATAGAATATCATTGAAATTATAGAACCATTAGAAATGGACCTTTTAAGGTTACCATTATACTGAAGATGTTTTTGAACTATAAACCACAAAATTTTGATGGATCAATTAAAATAAAATAAACCTAATAGGGGAATAATAGATGAATAAAAATTAATAATTCAATAAAATAATTATGATTAAGGTATAGAATAATGTAAGAAATAAATATAATTTTGTTATTTGATATAATTGAGTACGTTCAAAGAGATACATTACATGAATTACATGGTTCGCTTCTAAAACCCCTATAATTCTAATTTGGGGATTCATTATTTTTTTTCATCCATATGATATTAGATCTTATATGTCATGTGTAAAATCCCCAAAACTCCTCATTAGATAGATTTGAGGTAGAATTTCTATTAGGCCTTTTGAAATATCTCCATGGATACAATGGAAACCAACAAATTCTATGGACTTCAAAAAAATTAGGGGATGATTTTCCCATTGAGGAATAAAGAAACCCGACCAATGTTTCCATCAACAATACCACTATATGATGCATGGTAATAATGTAAAACATCTCAATGTAATTTCATTAATATGAAAATCAAACTGCAATAGAGTACCATAATGGATGAAAACTAACAAAAATGTATAAAGTGGATGTGAAACAAAAAAACTCAAAGAAACCAAACAAACCACCAAATATCCAATAATTCTCCATGATCCAACTCCAAAATACCACCCAAGTATCACAAAGAACCACTAAATTGGGGTGTTACCTTACCTTTGCCTACTTCAGGATGAACAATATCTACAACAGAACAAAAGTGATAATGTATTAGTCAGTAATAAAAATCAGTAGGCTATAACCAAATGACTTCTTTACTCACATTACTAGTATAAAACAAGTTAACTCATTTATATAAAACAATTAAAATTAAAATATTTATATTTTTTCACAAAATGAAAGACATTTATAAGAAAAAAACTGTTTTCCAATCCAGAATTTTTTTTATAGAAAGAAACCATAAAATTATTTAATACATTTTTCATTCTAGTTTTCATACCTACTCAAGGATTATCCCACACACCCACACATGCATGTTTATTTGATAGTTCCATACTCATGGGAGATTTATTTCCCATCCAAAAAGTTCTCCCAAAGTGTCCAATCTTCTTATTCCCTAATGATATATTCCCCTTTATTCAATGTCACATCTCTTTGCATGGAATGGTACATTCTCCCTATTCAATGTCACATTGAAAACATGTACTCACAGAAACCCATGTATACCAAAACAATCAAATCTACCATTCCAAGGCATTTAAATAAAATTGTTAGAATATTTATAACTATTCAAGAAACCATTTTCATAATTCCAAAGAACCATATTTTAAAATCAACATTTTGAAATCATGAAAACAAATTACAATGCACAACCAGTTTCCATAAACCCACAAATCCACAATATATCACTAATGAGGGTTTCTACCATGATTTTCACAAAAATTTAATACTAAATATCATTCAGTTTAGTATATTTGAAAAAATTAATATATGTTACAATAAGTGGAGTCAAGATTTATTCCACCAACAACATGAATTATGTTCGAAATGAAGAACAACACAAAAATGCCAACAAAACAATGTTGAATATCCCTAACACTACTTATACATCTTCCCCTAAAATTATAAATTCTCAATATAAAAATTATTGGAACAAACCACCATAGATATTTTGGTTGTCGAATTGATATAAGAAACTAAGAGAGGGAAGAATGTAGATCAATGAAAAACTAAGAAAAATACCATAAAATGAGACTTAATAAGGGAATTTAGCTTCAAAACCCAAGAAATACTATTGGATTTCATTCTGTTTATTGGGGAATGTTTTCACAACCTTTACGGGAATGAAATTTCAATTTTGAGTTGAAATTGTGTAAAAACTAGTGGTTAAATGTTAATCCTAACCTAGATCCACCTTTTTTATGATCTAGTTTGTAATCCATGAACTATTTTTCACATAGTTAGGAAAACCGTACACTATCCATGTACCATATTCTACATCACGGGGTACCTTACATGGATGGATTCAATGGTTTGATTAAATGTGAGGAAACCATTAAAACTCACTATGTACCATTTCCCATGGTTTCTCTTGAGCGGCTGCATAGTTTGATAAAACCGTGAACCTAACTGTGCGCCTTCCCATTAGCACAAGTCTCACTATTCATGGTATCTTGTAGGAGTTACATGGTTTCCACTAATCATGATCCAACCATGCAGCATTAGAAGAGTCCCAAAAATTTCCTTAAATCTGTCAAACCCTACCAAATATAACTGAATTTATTTCTTATATAAAAAACTGCAAATAAAGTGTTTTGTACTTGAAACATTGGGAGGTACATTCTCCCAACAATTAAAATTTCTATCCAGAAAATTAAAAAACTACTATTGATTTGAAAAAGTTAAGGCCATTATTCGACCATTTTATTTTCACATTCCCAAGTCTCTCTTAGATCCAACCATGTTTCCACAAAAACCGCATTAGACTAATGCTTTTCCCTTTAAATTATATCACTCACCTATACACAATCCACAATAGAACACGCACCAATGAATCATCTATCTCTAATTAAATGTGATCTCATCAAATAACATGGCCAAGATCAGGCTAATACATTTTCAATTAAGATACATGAAAAACATTTTGAACATCACTAAATGATGGTGGAAAAGGTAACTGATATACCACTTCACCAATCAATTCATGTATCTCAAAAAGACCAATGTATTGAGGAGAAAACAATACCATCTTCCAAAAAAAATGATGTCCAAGACATGAAGAGGTCCTCCAAAAGCACATGATCAATAACTTTGAACAACAACAACCATCGATGATTATCCAAATATAATTCGGATGAATCAGATTCATCTCTATCCATTTTCGGGGCAAATGAATTTTCTTCATTTCATCCTAGAAAAATATTGTACCAACTATCAAAGTTTCACATTTCACCACCAATAAAAGTAGATAACAATAAATAAACGCATAAAATAATTCAAAAGAGACATATATATCGAGTCATGGTAACATTTTTTGTATAAGAACTCCCCTAATGGTACAAACATTTCCCATGGGCAACCAAAATCAATTATAAAATCTTACAACATGAAATTGAACATTTTTATCTTCCATTTGAATATTCCTTCCATTAGAGGATGGTACACAATACTCATTGTCAATAGAGTCCCCAGGGTTATCAACCAGGATTATTTGAAATGAGTTGTAAACCACATATATATATCTGACACTATCGAAACCAATATTCCATGTATCTCTACAACATCTTTGATATATATTATAGACAAGTCCTCCATGGTCTGTGTTACAGCCTGACCCTAGTTTCATAGAGCCGGTGCTAAAAGATGTTGTATATTTTAAATAAAACTGAATAACTAAAAAAAATATTACATAATTGATGATCTTTATTGGTCTAGGTTTTGGAGAATTATAAAAAACTATTACATTTACTCAAAACAATATTGAAATGAACTTCAATGCATTTCCTTCACATAGAAAATTTCATAACTAAAAATTCTACTAAACCTGTAAATGTAAATTTAAAACATAGGGTGAGCATTTAAAATTCTTAGAAAGGGGTTTTAAAGTATGAAAATTAAGAAACCATTTTTATTCTAAAAAAATTAAATAAAATGCATACATTAAATAATGAAATTAACATTTCTCATAACATGTAATCATCATTTTCTTGAGATATTTGAAACATCATCAAGGATAAACTCATGTTAAAAACTGGAAAACATTTTTAAGAGTAAGAAGTAAAATCCATTATAAAATATTTATGCACTTAAAACGAAATGAATGAAATCCTACATTGATATTATATATTGTCCATACATATTACGTATGACATTCTAGGTGTTCAAATAAAAATATATACATGAAATGTTACTAGTTTAAAAGTACACATAAATCACATATATTAAAACAATTAAATTATAGATAAGTTAGTAACCATTTTATGGAATAGAAAGAAGTAATTAATCCCTATTAAAAAATCATTTTCTATATATAATTATAAAACATTATACCATGTGTATTTAAAAATGTAACTGATATATACATGTTCATAAGAGAACGATTCTTAACCATTGTTACTATACTAGTTGAATTATCACATGGACATTCATATAATAGATTTATAATGGGTTAATTAATAATGTGGGACATCATAAACATACCATCTAGCCCTCGTTCCAAGACCATAAATAACTATTTTGTCAAGGCCTTGTGCCAAGACCTAGTTTGTCTCATGAGACCTACCTATCCTCCAAGAGGTTGTAGAGGGCATCACCAGTCACATAATAAGTCCAATGAATTCCTCATATTTCAAATAAAAATATATTATTAAATAAAAATTTCCCATTCCACATAGATTTATTTAAATCTTAATCATATATGAAAATAAATTCACTGATAAATTATTAATGTATATTTTTTAAATAATCAAATGTTTCACATACCACATTGAAAAGTTTAATTCTTAATATATACACTATTATAAAAAGAGTAATCCCATACTTGAAATAATTGTATTTATTTTTAATCCTTCAATAAAATGAGTAATGAAATAAATTTACATTTAACAAAGAATACCTATATTGTTTTGATTTCCCAAAATAATATTTTTCAATAAATAATCATGTTTTGAATATAAAATTATTAATAAAACATGTCAATTCTTAAAGAAATACATGGGTTTGATAATATCATAATTTTTTTGAAACCAAGTGTTTATTATTAATGAATGATGTGTCGTTGTAACGCTTGATGCATGAGTATTACTGTATGTAGATGGGATATCCTTATGTCTAAAATAACAAGAAGACATGTTACAATTTTTTTTTAAAAAGTATGATGTTTTGTATTATAACATGTCCATAAACGTTATATCCTTTGTATATATATATATATATATCATGAGATATTTTTTAAAATAAAAGAACTTAATGTTTCCAATATATATATATATATATTTACATTTACATGACATGGTATTTATAATAATCTTGTTTGCCGGATAAAATCATATTTAATCGAAAATAAGAAAATTAAAAATATCCATATTTAAAAACAGTTAGAACATTGCTTGATACTATTAAAAAATAACAATTTTCATAAGAACTTAAATGACACAGAGTATATATATATATAAATAGGAATTAATCTCCCATGTAATTATATTTATTTATAAATGTGTAAGTATAAAATATATAAGAAACTCGCTTATTAAACTTTCAACACAAAATCTCTTAATACATGCACATTGTATAATTATATGAAACATAAACTCTCAACAATGCAAATAAACACTTCTTCCATAAAAATAAATTTTGAGGATTCATCCGATAAATGTAAAATTAATATGATGCTTAGGCATAAAAAATTTATAAATAAATATCTTAATTAAATCATTTCTATTATGTCCTCATCTCAGAAGTAAACCTAAAAATTTAATTTGAAATCATGATTATGAATGAAAGGTATGTCGTAGTGCATAATTGCATGGTCATGATTATATGCAGACATGAAATCATTAATATTAATATAATATAATGACTTGTTATACATATTCTTTTTAAACTTGTCAATAATTAAATAATATATAAATATATATATAAACGAACATAATATTTTAATAGATAAAAATATAAATATGTATACAAACATATGACATTGATTTTATAATGCTCATCATTGGGAAAAAAACTAGTTTTTTAGAAAAACATAGATAAAAGAGAATATACATTGGAAGATATCATGCGAAATCAAATTTAAAAAATAAATTTTTTAAAAAACTTTTATATAAGTGGGATAATAGTTTTGGAATTATATATGGAATTAGTATCCCATTATACCAAATTAAAATTATATTTTCAATGTAAATATACAATCATATATTAGTTGTTCGGAAAGTATTATTCCTAGTTGGATAGATATATATATATATACATATATATAATCCCTTTATAATAAAAACATAAATTGTATAACTTAATAAATAAATGATTTAATTCCTTTTAGTTTCATAGAACATACATAAAACATTTGCTGCAACAATTTGTAATCCTAAATCTTAATAAAAATTTATCATCAATTATTATTATGAGAAATAATTATACATAAACAAATGTGTATACACCTATATATATATAAGTATCGATGAAATCAAATATAAACTGATTGAATCTCCTAAAACATGAATTCAAATCCAAGATCTTTCATCAAAAATTATTTAACCAAACAAGATATATATATATATATACATATGTACAAATATATAATTATTTCAATTTAAAATGAAAAACTAAATAAACCCCTATAATTATATGATTTTGGAAATAGATTTTTATGTGACGAAAAATTATCATTTATGCAATTGTAATTAGATAGATATGATTTTACATATTAATAAATTTGTATAAATTTGAATAATCAACCTAATGAATCAAATTAATAAAAACCTTTACCTGATTTAGATCAAAAGTGGGCTTCTCGACATAAGAAAGAGGCACTGGAACTTGAGTATAATGGGAAAAAGAACTTGGAAGATTGAGAATATGGTAATTGGGGGGAGAAATGAGGGGTTTACATAAAATTTGGTTCCTTAAAAAACAATATCCTTGAAAAATTGGACATGGGTTTGGATGATTTTTTCATTTTTCATAGATCATCAACAATTTAACCAGTATAATATATAAATAAATGATATAATAAAAATATACTTTTTCAAAAAATAATAACTTTTGGAATCAAGGATTAATGTTGTGGAATGGAGTCCAACATGGGGACAAGGTTGGTGGAAGGGAATTTCACAAGTTGAGGAAGAATAGTAGAGGGTGAAATGTGGACTGGTGTGGAAAAAATGGTTTCAACTAGGAAGGAAGGGGTAATTGCCTGGATTAAAAAACAAACAATCTGAGGGAAGAAAGTAGGTCTCGGTGGTTACATGTTGTATAGTGTAAGTGAGTACAACAAGGGAGAAAGGAAGGTAAACTGGAAGGAGGGATGAGATTAATTCAGATTGATCATAAGGTTTAAACAAAACCCAATTTCTTTTAGGAGGAGGCCCGATCAGATGAGTATAAGGGACAATTATAACAACCCTACTTTTTATTACACACATAAACATGATTTATTACATAATATATTCACTTGATAAAATATATAAGATCAAGAGTTATAGTGTGTTTGGGTCATAAGAACATTACATAACAACATAAAACATGAAACACAAGATATTTATTGAAACCTTCTTTTACATGTCCACTACAATCCCCCATACTTAGCATTGCATTGAATAACCTGAGGACATTCATAAAAAAGAGTGAGCTATAAAGCATTATATGGGAGTAAAAAGGGCTTAACCTAAAGAATACACTACATGTTAGGAAATAGGAATATAAATAGAGCATAGAAGAAACATAAACCCAATGGCATGATATTACATGATTATCGTAACACGAAAATGTGGAAACAACAATTAACATGGTATTAGCATGATCCAAGGCTCATTTAACATGGAGCATGAGTAAAACATTATTTCAATTTAAATATTCTGAGTAAACCCTCATTTCAATTGAATAAGCATGAGTATACACTAATTAAACTTGACATATCATGATTCTGATATTTACCCAATGCATTGGAGGGATATCAGGGCGCACCCTTCTAAAACATTTCATTTCATGCATAAGTGGGCCACAAGGATCATAAAACCTGGAGTCATTCAACATCATCATTTATTACATGATAAAGGAATTTGGAATAAATACATGAAACTCTACATTCAATATGTAAATGTTTATAAAAGTGAATACCCTTGAAAGAGAAATGGGCATCGTATTCACTACACAATGACTTTGGATTGGAAATTTGTGATGTAATTTCGGTAGCATAATGACGTGACATAAAAATTAATAAAAATGGCTGGTCAGAAAGAAAATGGGTTCTCATAAAATTTAAATTAAATGGACAGTAATGGGGTCATATAGATACATGTCCCAACAAATGTAATGGAATTTAGATACATAATACAAATGAATTTATTGAATGTTAACGAGGAGAGAGAAATTACTTTCTGAATTTCGGCATTGTAATGGGTGTAAATGGGAGGCATTAATGAGAGAGAATGGAACCTCCTAGATTCAAACATAAATAGGGAATTATGGGGGAGGTGTGAAATCATACCCCAACATTTATAATTGAAAATAAAAGGCCATAACAATATTAAGAAACAAGGATAAAATGAGAATGGAATGAATCCCTTACATGGAAGTGTGATCCCAAAGGCATGGAAGAGGCTTGAGAGAGGCTTCCTGGGAGATTGGGGGTTCCTTTAGTGGATTCTAGAGAGAGGAGGGAAGAGTTTGGACAAACTCCAAAGGCATTGAGTAAAGAGTAAGTGGGGGATTGGTTGGGTTTATATAGGAAAGGAGAGGGAATTCTTTATTTTTTAGGATTGGGACACCACACATTAAACTAATCAAAACCACAAACCAGACCACATATTTTTCCCATGGTTTTGGCCAAAGGGGAGTGTAAAAAATTATTTTGCCTGGCCAATGGCCTAATTTCTTGAAATTTTGGGTTTTTTATGTGGAGGTGAGTCACCCTTACAAGGAAATAAATTTAAAAAGTTAAAATGTTTTTTAAGTCATGAGGGATCCATTAAAGCATTTTAAAATAAATCAAACCTAAAATCACATTATTTTAAGGGTAAATATTTTATTGGCCGAACATAATTTTTATAGTATTTTATTAAATCACTAATTGTTTATTATGATTTCGTAAAACACAATATATATTTAAACGGTATTTAATTTTTACCAAAACATTTGACAATATCAAAAAATTATGAAAAATTCACCATTGAATAATTTATATGTCCTAATTCAAAAAATATTATTCATTTAATGTAAATATTTTTCTAGGTAAGTGAATTTTTACTTTTAAAATAAAAACAAACATTTATCTAAAATTCATGGATTTGGACAAAAATACTTTTCAATCTGTAATAAAAATCACAATTGTATTCATAATAATTATATAGTCAATTATATTTAATAAAAATAAATTAGGCAATAACTTTTAATTAAAATATTATTTAATTAAAAAATTCATTATTTCATCAAAATGGATTTTTTAATTAACTAAAATGCTATTGTGTCTTTAAAAACTATTTACAAAGTAACAATTATAAAATTAATGTATATTCTCTATAGAAGAAATATAACCATATTCAATGTATTATGGTCTCGTTACATAACCCCTTATAACACACACATAAAACCAAAGGTAAAGTGTGGGATGATGACATACTCTTGGGGAGGGTCAGATAACATCACTCGAGTGGTAATCTCTAACAACTTCCACTTCTCTCATAGGCAGTTCCCTTTGAGCTTAACGTGTTGAAGCTCTGCTTAGGATTGGTCAAGATCGAAGCCCAATGAAACCACCTCCTTTCCATACTTTCAAATGGGCATCATATGGAGAAATTATACTGGATGAGGTCATCACTTCCTTTTTCTGAGTAAATTGGATTTTTTGAAGTACTATATTTATACTAATCATGGGATTACTGTTTAATGACAAAATTAGAAATAGTCATAATTCTTGACGGTATATTAAAATACAAGAACAAAAAACCAATGAAGTTAATATTTTATATAACTATTTTACACAATAAGAAATTTAATTATATCAATATGAATTTTCATTAATGAAATTTGGGGTTGTTACAACAATCCTGATCGAACGGAGCTCCATAAGGAGGCTAACAAAACTCCAATAGACCCCGAACTTCCCTACACCCCATTTAAATCCTTGTTTCATATTGTGTTTTTTATCTTTCACATTACCTTATGATAATAGGTTACTACATTAATATTTCATATATCATTTATCATTTTTTTCTTTTATTTTCTTTAACATTTTGTTTTTTTTAATCCTTTTTATCTCATGTTTTAACTTTTCAAAAGACGTTATTATTATTATTTTCAATTCATATTAATTATAATAATATATTATAATTATCATTCATTCATTGTTTTAAACATTTCTACCTTGTGTTCATTTTTATAAAATAATTAAGTATATTTATAATTTATAATCATTATTAAACTCAAACATATATATAAAGATAATAAAATTATTAAAATTAAAATTTTGTATATATATAAAACATATTAAATAATGTTTTAATATATATAATAATTATATAAATTTATAAAACATTAAACTTTTTTCTTCTTTTGGTTTTATTTATTAAATTCATTTGTTTTTAAGTTATATATATATAAAAAGGTATCTTTTAAAAATGTATATATTATTTTTTCAATATTATATAGATTTATAATTTCAAAATATTATAATGTCTTACTAAAATATGAACATATAAAATTTATTTATTTCAAATCCCCTATAAAATTTTAATATTATTACTTAAAATGATGTAACTTAAAAAATATGACGTTTTAATATTAAAACTTCTAATTCATGAAAATAATAATCTATTTAATGTACATAAATTATGATAAAATTATAAATATAATATTTCAATAATCGAAAAATAAATAATTTGACTCAGGATAAAATTAAATACGTTCATCCAAAAAATTTTTGTTAAATAACCCTTTGATAAAATAATTATTTTATTCAAATAATTTTATAATAATTATTATATAAATAACAAAACACATATACCCATATTAAAATTTTCCTTTAAGAAAAATAATACTATAAAATTATATTTTTTTGAAAATTAATTTTAAACTAATTTAACATATTATAATTTATAAGTATTATTAAAACACATAATTAAAATTATTATTTTTTATAACATAATTTATTATTAAACAAATTTATAAGGAGTTACATTATTTCCACCTCAACAGAATTGTGTCCTCGTAATTCGTTTGATCAGATTAAAAATAATTCTGAATTTTTGATATCAGAATTAAGAAAACTGGGATTGATAAACTACTAGACTACCCAATATCCATTGTCCAATGCTTTCTAGACCATTCCTCAGATTCCAACTATAACTCCCCAAACTATGTATCCTGGAGTCGATGATGAAATATGCTGTGTAAATGTTTTTTTAAACGAACCGAAAAATAACCAAACATATTACATAGCAGAGGATCTTAACCGATCTAGATTTTGGAGAATTAAAAACAAACATAACATTTACTCAAAACCATATAGAGATAAACTTCAACACATTACCTTACCATAAACAATTTCATCATTGGTAAATCTACTAAACCAGTATATGTAAATTTAAAACCTATGGTGAGCATTTAAAATGACCAATAATGGGTTTTAAAACAAAACCATTAAGAAATAATTTTCTGTTAAAACATTTCATTAAAATACATGTTTTAAATCATGAAATTATCTTTTCTCATCACATGTCATCATCATTTTCTTGAGAGACTGTAAAACATCTTCTATAATAAACTCAAGAACAAAATTGCAATAAAATATTTAAGGGTTGAAAATAAAATTCATTATAAAATATGCACACACTTGAACAAAAATTCATGAAATTATACCATTATGTAAGATATTGTCCATTTATAATTATGCATGACATTACAGGTGTGAGAATACCAATTTTCAAATGAAATTATACTTGTTTAGAATTGCAGAGATAAAACATATATACAAACCAAGAAATGATTGATAAATTCCTAAAATTTGTTTATGGATTATAAAATAGTAATTAATCCTTCCTAATTAATTATTTTCTATATATAAGTATAAAAATTATACCTTTGTTTATTTGAAAATGTAAATGATTAATATATGTTCATAAGAGAATGATTCTTAACCATGGTTATTCTTCTCGTCATACAATCACATGGAATTTCACATAATAGATTCATAAGGAGGGAATGCATATTATAGTACATCATAGTCATACAATCAATTCCTCGTGATCAGACCATAAATAACAATTTTTTCAAGGCCTCATGCCAAGACCTAGTTTGTCTCATGTGTCTTACCAAGGCCCTGAGATGTTCTAACATTTCTCCACTAACACATAATAACTCCAATGCATTATTCATTTGTCAAATAAAAATATGTCCTTAAATCAATGTGTCCCCTACCAAATTGATTTATTTAAATATTAATCATAGATAAAAATAAATTCATCGATAATTTTTTAGGTATATATTCTTTAAACAATCAAAAGTGTATCCTAACACTTTAAAAAGATTAATTCTTAATCTATACAATATCACAAAAAGATTAATCATATATATGAAATGATTGTCTTCATATGTAAGCTATCAATAAAATGGGTAATTAAAGAAATAAACATTTAATAAAAAATCCATATATAGTTTTGTCTTCTCAAAATAATGTATTACAATAAATAAATATGTTTTTCATATAAAATTATAATAAAACAATCCAATTTTTTAAGAAATCCATGGGATTGGTAATCCTATATTTTTTTTGAAACCATGAGTTTATTAGGAATGAAATATGTTTTTATGTTACGATTCACACATGACCATGATTGTATGCACATTATACATCCATAAGATAAAAATAACATGACAAAATGTTATGAATATTTTTAAAAAAAATATGACATTAGGTATTATAACTTGTCAATAAACATTATATCCTTTGTATATATATATACCATGATTTGCATTTTTAAAATAAAAGAAATTAATATTTCCCATATATATATATAAATATATATATTTTTTTTATAAAATGATATTTATAATACTCTAGTTCGCAAGATAAATTAATATTTAATGAAAAAATCGATTCATAAAAATATCCATATTTATCATGAGTTATCAAAAATATTGATACTCTTAAAAAATAACTATTTTCATAAGAACGTAAATTTCTAAAAGTATATATATACATAAATAAGTTTTAATCACCCTTGCACATATATTTATTTATAAATCCCTAAGTATAAACATTCATGTTAACTCACTTTTTAGACTTGAACCACTAATTCCCTTCATACATGCACATGTATAATTATATGAAGGATCAACTGTAAACCATGAAACATATTTCATAATCATATAATTTTAGGGTTGTTCCGATAAAGTGTAAATTAATACGACCCTTATGCATATAGAATTTATAAATAAACATCTTAATTGAATAATTTAAATTATGTGCTCATCTATGAACTAAAACTTAAAATATAATTTGAAGACATTATTATTAATGCAAGGTATGTCGTTGTGCGTAATCGCATGGCCCTCATTATATGCAGATGTGGAATAATTAATTTTAATATAACATGATGCCATGTTCTGCGTATTCTTTTCAAACATAACAATAATTAAATAATATATATATAAATGAAAATAAACATTTCATTCTAAAAAATATAAATCTGTATAAACACATATTACATTGAATTTATAATGATCATCATTTCCGAATAAATTCATGTTTTTGAAAAACATCAATAAATGAGAATATAACATGGTAGTTTTAATGTGAAATCATATTAATAAAATAAAGTTTTTTAAACACACACACACACACACATATATATATATATACGCAGGATAAGAGTTTGGGAATCATACAGAGAATTAGTATCCCATTATTCCTTATTAAATTTAATTTTTAAATTTAACAAAGAAAATATACACTCATTCATGAATTATTCAGAAATTATTATTCCTAGTTTGATAAATATACATGTATATTTATATTTATATACACCCCTAACAATAAAAAAGAAATTGTATAACTTAAAAAATAAATGTTTTGATCCCTATAATTTCATAGTACATACATAAAATATTTGCTTCAACAATTTGAAAACATAAAGCATAATACAAATTCATCATCAATAATTATAAATTGAAATAAGTATACATAAAAAAGTGTTAATACACACACACCCACACACAAATATATATATATATATATATACATATATCAATGAAATCTAACATAAACAGAATGAATATCTTAAAACATGAATTTAAATCCATGATATTTAATCAAAACATATAAAACCAAACAAGATACTACATATATATAAATATATATTGTATATATTCATACATATACATATATTTCTTTCAATTTCAAAAAAAAAACTAAATGAACTCGTCTAATTATAAGATTTTAGAAATAAATATTCTAAGTGAAGAAAACATATAATTTGTTCAATTGAAATTAGATTGATATGATTATATATATATATATATGTATATCATTGTATAATCAACATAATCAGTCAAAAATATAAAAACCTAAGATAATTTAGATCAGAAGTGGGGTGGTGGGATTCTCGACAAAAGAAAGAGGGACTGGAACTTGACCAGAATGGGAAGGAGAACTTTGAAGTTTGAGAATTCAGTAAATGTGGTGATCAGAAAAGGGCTTAAAAGAAATTTCGTTCCATTTAAAAAAACACCCTCCTTGACAAATTAGACATGGATTTGGATCATTTGGCCAATTTTCTTGGATCATCAATAGTTTAATCAAATTAAAATATAAAAAAATATGAAAAATATATATATATTCATAAAATCAAAAAATGTGGAATCTGGGTTCACTGTAGTGTAAAAGAAACCAGAATGGGCCAAGGATGGATGAAGGGATATAAGGAGTTGAGGAAAAATAGTATAGGGTGCGACGTAGACTTGTGAAGCATAGATGGTTTCAACAGGTAAGGAAGGGGAAATAGATTGGATAAAAAACCATTCGATCTGAGTGCTAGAAATTAAACTTGGATGTTACATGCTAGGTGGTGCAAGTGAGTGCAATGAGGGAGAATGGGAGGTAAATCGGATGGAGGAATGAGATTAATTAAGAATGATCACATGTTTTAATAGAAACCCTAGTTTTTTCGGATGAGGTCCAATCAAATGAGTAGAGGGGACGATCCAGATTGAATGGAGCCCCATCAGGTGGCTGATAAAACTCCCACATACCCCTCTCATCACAACACACCCTTTATCTCCCCATTTATTATTTTGTTTTATATCTTTCACATTATCTTATGTCGACATGTTACTATATTAATATTTTATATTTCAATTATCATTTTTTCCTTTTATTTGGTTTTACATTTTGTTTTTTTATCTCATGTCTATCTCATGTTTTTACATTTTTGAAAGTCATTATTATTATATTATATCAATTTTTATTTATTATTATACTATATTTTAATTATAATTCCTTGATTTTATTAAATCATATAGACATTGGCTTTGTTTTTATAAAATAATTACAAATACTTATAATTTATAATCATTATAAAACTAATACATATATATATATAATAAAATAATAAAATGATGATTATGTATATTTATAAAACATATTTAATCCCGTTATTATATATATATAAATTATATACATTTATAAAACATTTCAATTTTTTTCTTTTTTTATTCATTAAATTTAAATTTTAAAATTATATATATTTAAACAAAAATTGTTAATTTCATATAGGTATAAATTTGTTTTTTTAAAATATATATATTTATAATTTCATAATATTATATCTTCTTTCTATAATATAAACATTATAATTTTATTTATTTCAAATCACCTAAAAATATTAATATTATTAACCAATGTGATGTTACTTAAAAAATGACATTTTAATATTACAACATATCATGCACAAAAAATAATAATTTATTTAATGTACTTAAATTCTCATAAAATAATAAATATATTATCTCTATCATCACAAAATAAATAATTTTATTAAGGATAAAATTAAATAAACTTATTAAAAAATATTTTGTTAGATAACCTATTGATAAAATAAATTTTTTGTTCATATACTTTTATAATGATTTTTATATAAATAAAAAAAATACATATACCCATTTTAATAATTATCTTTATGTAAAATATTGCTATAAAATGGAATTTTTTAGAACATTAAATTTAAATTAATTTGAGATAAAATAATTTATTAGTAATATCAAAACACTTAATTTAAATTATTATATTTCATTAATTAATTTATTATTAAACATATTTCTGGGGTGTTATATTATAAGATTCATGAATGGGGGTGAAATGGGATGACTTTGTTAGACGATCCACTATCACCCATATGGAATCGTGTTTCCAGACCATTCTTATGAGGCCCATCAAAAAATTCCTAGATATCTGCTCCCATTTCCAAAAATGAATAGGTAATGTCCTCAATATGCATGTTGGTCAAAGATCCCATGATATAACCTAATGAAATGTTCAGAATCTCAAATTGAAATCATCCACATTCCTTTTCATACCAACCCATCAAAACTATTCTTTCAACTCCTAATACGTCCTATTTATGCCAAGATGAACATTCCATCTCAAATGTTGGTATGCATGAAGACATTTTCGTGAAATTCCATTGGTAGGGCCATATTATTTTTTAACCACCACACTAATCTCCCACCCCTATTCCAGCTCTAAATTTTCACCCAAACATTGAGTTTTGACCAATTAAAAAAACATTCATAATCATATTTCAATGACTGTTTTACTATCTCAACCATATCATGAACGAAATAAATTAGAAATGGAACCCAAATTTAACATTGGTCATCACATTCCATGTGGTTGCTGCATAAGACTATCAACAATTGTTACTCATTTGAAGCCTATTTTCCAACTAAGCATAGGAATTTCTTCTTAATCCATCTTCCACCTGATTTGTTTAACCCATGTATTCAACAAGTCAATGAAAACAAATGGGGGATACTCTATCCATATTCTTTGTATAATAATCAAATATTTATGTGATAAAGTATGATAAAATCATTTATAGTATTTAAAAATTGTAAATTTATCACAAAGAGATAATTATTCCATCCCTCCAAGGCATGTACTATGGGATCTACCACCATATCCTAAGATGGGTAGTTATTCCAATGTAACCATAATTTTACTGATTGATAAACGGTAACATGGTCTTCGTAAATTAGCACACATCCTGACCCAGCTCTTGAAGCATCATAATACACTACAAACCCTTGTCCTGATTCTAGAAATATATATATTGGTGATGATGTAATGTGGATATAAAGTTATGAAAAAGAGATATTATAGTCCTCATTCCATTGGAAAGGAATGTTTTTCCTTTTCAAACATATCATAGTTGAGACAATCCATGAAAATTCACAAACAAAACATTGTTAATAACCATCTATGAAAAGGAAACTTCATATCTCGAAGACATTATTTAGAAATTTCTAAGAGGTAACAACCTCTAAATTTTCTAGATCCATAGAAACACCTTTCTCATGTATTACATGGACATGGAAAAGTACCAACTGTATCCAAAAATCACACTTTGATAATTTAACATAGAGTAGATGATCCCACAAGATTCCTAACACTGTCTCCAAGTTTTTCTCATTATCAACCCATGTCAACAATTACATCAATATTTCATCCACAATCACCTAAATAAAAAATTAAAAATGTCTCATTAATGACTAATTAATCAATTGGATAAATACTTCTAGTGTATTTGTAAGACATAATGGAATTTCTACATACTCATAATGGTTGTATCTACTTTCGATAGAAGTCATTGGAATATCCACTTTTTGCTTTTGCAATTGGTGATATCCTACTCACTAGATAGTTCTAGAGAACCACTGAGCTCCCATAAAATGATTTAATAGATCATAAATGTGGGGAATTGGATACTTTTTAATTATCATAACATTCTTAAGCTTATGATAATTGACACACAACTGGAGATCTCCATCCTCCTTTGTTACAAACAACACTGGTGTTATGTATGGAGATGTGAAATACCAAATGAACCATTTTCATCCCAGATCCTACAACTACACTTTCAATTCCTCTAATTCTTTTAAATCATAAAAGATATAAGTGAAATAGGACTGGTCCCTAGATGAAGATTAACCAAAAAAATCCACATTACATGTTGGTAGAAATGCTGTTTTTTTTTGAAAAAACAACTGGTAACTGTTCAACCACAACCAGAAAAAAACTATTCTAGACCTTTTTGATTGATTTCAAATTGAACACTACAAACAAGAATGAAATCATTCTATTTTTTGGTTCCAACATGCCCACTACAACCCTCTAACACTCTGGTCTCCATTAAAGATATTTTTAAAGCCATCACTAGCTGTGAAAGAAACTGTTCTAGTATAATAGTAAATATGTGCCATAAAAATTTAAAAAAATAAATAAATGGGATTATGTCATTAATATAAAAATAAAGATATGAAAATTTCAATATTATATCAGCTCCATTGATGGTAATAAAAAATTCTCTACACATAATGGTTCAGCATTCTTTTTAAGTATGATGAGTTTTTTATTTCAACATAGAAGGAATCGTATAAATATTTACACTCTATAAATAAATCGAATGAGAAGTAATAATGGAAAAATATGCCCCTGTATCAAAAACAAATCTTGTATATGAGTAGAATTTAGAAGAATCGCACCTCTCACGGATAATGGCATAGAATGATCACCTGCAATAACCTTATTAGATCTATAGATTTTGTTCTCAAAACAAATTCTTCTTTACTTATATGATGATATTTCCCTTGTTTATGAGCCATGGTATTCTCAAAATCACCTAGGATAGCAATGTTCTGTTTATGAAGATTTTTTTGCAGCCCATGCCTTGTTGAAGCATACGAAATATATGACACATGAGAAGTTTCATGAACTACCAACCTCTGAGCATTGTGATAATAAAACTAAAGATTCCTCATATTGTTTCATTTGTGGCATGATCTACGTGGTTCTATACACTCTCACATCCTGTGGTTGAACGAACATCATTGAAAAAATCTAGCTTCTCTCATAGGTCTTGAGTGAATATTTACCAATCTATTTATCTTATTTTGAGTCATCATTATACCTTGTAAATATATTTCACTCTTCCATTTACTCCCAAAATTAGTGTTCCCACTATTCCCATATGTATTAACACGATCCCTCCACAGTTACCTCCTAATATTTCCATTTGAACAAATTTTTCCCTATTAACTATCTCTGTATAATATATTGCACAATGAATAGTGATATTCAAGAGAATCTTATACCTCATCCTTGATTAAAAAATGAGAGATTTAAAGGACACACTAGCATCAAATTCTGGTGAAAATCAGACTAGATTATTAAATTTATCCACATACTCTATCACTATTATGCACTATAAATTTAAGATGATAAATTCTGTTGTTCATTTTATCCTAAACATATGAGGATATAATTATTTTTTAGTCAACTCTTAAAAATCCTCCCATGTAGGGCCTAGATCTAATTTAACCTAAACCGCTAAATCCAACCATTGGTGTGCAAAATCATAAATCATATACGATTCTATAATGAATTTAATCTCTACTGTTTTTCAAAGGAAATCTAATATAATAGTCATCTTATTCCATGAAAAAACATCATTCTCTAGATTCGAATCACATCGAACGATAGGTGGATTTTTCCATTGGAACTTGGGAAAATGATCAACCTTCATTTGTTCAACCATCCTATTTTCTTTATCCACAACCTGAAGGACATGAACTATACTCTAAACATGTTGTTGGTTCCCTTGTGGTTCAGGTGAAGCCACGTTCTCAACAGCATCTCCTAGTTGGTCTTTAAGACACCTAGAGTGTTCCATTTTCTATACTGACAAAAAAAACCATATGTATCACTCATTACCAGCTAAATCCTTAGAAATTTCAATATCAACCATATCACAGATATCATAACATTTCTTTCCAAAATTCAACATTTTCCTTGTTCAACCATTTTTAAAAACATCCCGATTATTTTTGAAATCATACAATTTTTAAAATAACCATTTCAAACCTTTTTAAATCCTCACATTTGAAACCAACATTTACAATTTTTTAAAAAATGAAAACATTTATAGAAAACCATATTTCACAACTGAATATGAAATATGTACACCAAGTGGGAAGTCATTTCTTTGATGTGTGTCTTGACTGTCTCATTGGATAAATCCAAGACAATGTGACTCTAATTCCTATAAGTGTATTAGAAACACTTCTGTCACCAACACCTTGGTAACATGAAGTTCAACATAAAATGGTTATCAACATCTTTTTATGCTCTTCATTTAATGTCCCAACAATCATACTCGTTTATACCAACTGACATAAGGGATAAACCAGAATGAATTTCAACTCCTTGAAAGAGAAAAGTTAACTAAGTCAAAGACTGGCCATGACTAATACCACTAACAAGTCAAGGACCAAAGAAGTTGATACAACTTGTAATATCCTGCCTCTTCCCATTGGATTGAGTGAGGGAGTAATTGATACTTGGAATTAAGTGACATCCACATGGTGCCAAAGGTAGGAAATGAAATCCAAGGGCTACGAAACAATTAGGGTACGATTCTCCCTTTGAGAAATATACCACCCAGCCAAACATGTCATAACCCAAAACACTACATGATGCATGATATCAATGTAAAATAACTCAATGTAATTAAATTAATTTCAAAAATATAAAACAACATATTACCATAATGGAAGACACTAAACACCAATTTACAAATAGAAACAAAAACCAACAAAACTCAACAACACCAAAAAAAACTCTAATGCTCCTAACATGCTCCATGCTCCAACTGAAAGATACATGCCATGTATCACAAATCAACTCAAATGAAGTTTTATACATTACCATTTCATGTGTATCAATGAAAAATATATGCAAATACACTAATTCTCCAATTTAGGGGTGTGTAATAAAACATTGTAGGATTTACCCAAATTACATCCATAATCATGCCACTAGGTAAGAACAAGTTAATAGATTTATATAAAAGAATTATATAAAAAAAATTATATAAAAAAATTGAATAAAATTTATCACACAACCAATTGTTTTTGAAATATAGGTTTTTGGACCAAAGATGTTTCTTAAGAAACAAATAAAAAAATTATTTATACTATTTCACATTATATTTGGAATTACCAATCTATAATTCACACAAACCCACACATAAAAACATATTCTATAGTTCCATACTCATTAGTGGTTTATTTTCCATCCACAAAGTTATCACAAAGTGGCCATCCTCCTTGTGTCCCAATGACACAATCCCCATAACTGGGGTCACATTATTTTTTACCCCAATGGTAAATTCCCTCGATTCATGGTTATATTGAAATCATGAACAAACACAAACACACGTATTCCAAAACCATTTCAAATCAACCATTCCAAAACATTTCATTAAAACCGTTTTTTTAATTCCATTCAAACAAACCATTTTCTTAATTATATTAAATCCATATTTTAAAATCAAATAATCAAATTAATTTACCCCACCAATTTTCAAAAATAAAAAAAATCCACAAACCATCACAAAAGATGCATTCTTCCATGGGTTTCACAATGATTTCACAATAAGTTTCAATAAATTTAATCAATTTTAAACTAATAAATTAAGATATTATAATAGGAGTCGAGATCGAATCCACCTACATCATGAATTATGGATGAAATAAGGAAAAAACAATAAAACATCAACAAAATAGGGTTAAATCACCAAAAACCCACATTTGATGTCATCCTATAACATTATCAGGGCCAAATATAACCGTTATTGGTATCAAACATCACTGATATTTCCTCATAGCCTATATCTAAGAAATTGTGGGGGTGAAGAATGTATATATCAGAAAAACAATAAAAAAATATCATAAAATGAGACATACAAAGGCAATCTAGATTCCACACACTAGGAAACTCCTTTTGAACGCTTACCATACGAATATTAAATCCTCCACAACATTTGGGGGGAAGAAATTTCAATTTAGGATTGAACTAGAGAAAAAATGAGGGGTTAAATGTTAATACCATCCTAGATCCACTTTTTTAGAATCTAGTTTTTAAATTATGAATGGTTAGATGCATGGATTGTTTCATGGTTAGGAAAATTGTTTGTAAGCCATAAACAATCCAATTCCTAAAGTGTTACCTCACACAGTTATCCTACATTTTTATATAAAGAGTTCACTAAACATGGAAAAAATTCTCTTTCAAACTTTTCATGGTTACACGTAGGTGGATATAGAGTTTGGTCGAACCATGCAACTAAGCATGAAAAATTCAATTATATCTTATGTCACTATGTATGGTTTCCTATATTAGTTAAACAATTTCCACTAACCATGCTCCATCCATGAATCTTTATAAAAGCCCCAAAACAATCCAAAAGTGTTTCGAACCCATCCCAAACGTCACCCATATGGTTTACATACATTAGACGAATAAAGGTAGGGATACTTACTTGAAACCAGGTGTGCTATATAATAAATCTAAATTTAACAACCTAATTTTCATTTCTTCACCCTTTGGAAATTTCATTGAATGAACCTAGAATTTATTTTCACGTTAACATGAAATTTCATGTGATGTAGATCACTGATATCAATATATTAAAAATAATAAATATTTTTATATCATGCACATGTGAACTTTCATAATAAATATAATTCCTATTTGTGGGGACCATAGATGGAAAATTTTATACAATTGTTTTTTTTAAATGCGTGGTTTACCCAAGCCACATAATAAATTTTGTGACCATTTGGTGTTTTGTTATATTATTATTTTTCATGGATGCATTGAATAAAATAAATAATTTAATTTTATAAATGTTTAATCCCAGACCTCATATATATATAGGTATACAATTATGAAACACCACTATAGTTAGCCATATAACCCAATTCTATTATAGAGGATGAAGATAGAGAATTCATTGCAATTTAAAAGAGATCCTTGAATCTGGGATTGATGAAGAATAATAGAGTATATTATTTGGAAAAAGAATGAATAAAATTAAAAATTCAACAAACTTTTAAGGGAATGTCTTCATTACCAATGATTTATTCATTCCTGAGGTAGGGTTCTTTATTTTACATATTCCTTCGCAGATGTCCTTGAGTTTTGATCATGGGTTGAATATCATCATATTTACTTGAATATCATTCAATTATTATCCTAATAATTAATTTTTTATTATTGTTCAATATTATAATTTGTATTATCCAAATTTATTTCAATGATTTTTTTTATTATTATTATTGGTTTTATTTTCAATGTCCAATGATAAAATGAATTTTTTATAGTTTTACTTTTCTTCTTATGTTGTTTATGTTTATCATTATGGGAATATGGTGTCACTGATTCAACATTTTTGGAATATATTTAGCATGATCTGACATCCATAATCCTAATAAGTTTTTGAAAAAATATATTTATGAAATATGGATGGAATGAGTTGAAAGAATAGACTATTGATAGTGGTTCTGGGGATCATGTCATTTCTTATAGGAGTATTGATTTATCACATATAATTAATAAAAGGTTATATTTCCTAGACTTAATAGATATGAAATTGATAGTAGATGGAGTTTCCTTTTGGATCATAACCTTTAGAAGAGTATCATTCATGATTAGAAGTGAGACTATTATATATCATGTGAAATAAGTATGAATTCATTAATAGAGTAAAAATTTAGTTCTACATGGAATGTTGTTCTAAATAACACATGCCTTGTAGTACATATTTAAAATCAAAAATATTTTTAGCCGGCTATAAATTTCATATGTTTGGTGGAAAAAAAAACTTTCAATATGACCATAGATATGCATCCAAGCATAGTACTAGAAGTACATGATAAGGAAGACAGTGTCTCATATAGTCCACGTGTCTTGGACAAACCCAATTTACTTACTCGGGCAATGAAAAACAATCATTGGAACTCAGGTGGCCCTACACACCTAGTTACATTCAAAAACATTCCTTGCACCTATCATTTTACATACCAGGTGCGGTTGTGGGACCTGAAATGATAGTAGCAATAGGGTATACCCCGTTTACCTCATCAAGACACACATAATAGTTTTTTAGTTACAAATGAATCCCAAATATCATTCTTCAAGACTCTAAATAGGCCCCATTAGTAGTCCATTCCAATCATATTTTTTTGTATGATGGGATGGTTTCCTTCATTTTTACTTAATTGATACACCACGAGGTATCATGAACTATTCACTCCATCCATATCAAAAGATATAGTAGAGAGTCAATTCTGATCATTGGAGTTTCATAGAGGTTTTCATCCCCATGATGGATGATATGGGTCAGGGTGTGTATTTATCATTTCCTATTACAGTACGATGAGACCCATCATACTCTTCATTAGGAATATTCCTCCTATCAATATATTGGCGAACGTTTTCATTGAGAACAAGATGAAGAATGGTTCCTTTACCCATATAGGGTCATCACCCTCACAAAATGATGTGCAATTTCTTTGGGGTGGGTCTCCCACAGATCTAGAATGTT
The DNA here is from genome assembly GCA_963277665.1 of Viscum album. Classification (NCBI taxonomy): domain Eukaryota; kingdom Viridiplantae; phylum Streptophyta; class Magnoliopsida; order Santalales; family Viscaceae; genus Viscum; species Viscum album. The sequence goes on along the minus strand of OY728123.1, from coordinate 970,231,256 downwards.
TTACATTGGTACACTAGATATTTGGGAATAGAAATGAATAGTGTTATAGGAAGACATTACATAAGTACTCACTGTCAAGAGAGTGATTCCCCACCACATTTTGATTTGGTTTCATTGAGTTTATATGTCTCTTAAATTATATTATTCTATTGGATCTTAAATTCATCTCACCTTTGGGAAATTTTTAGTGTACTTATGATATTCATGGAATCCTAATGGGAATTTTTATGCTCACCCATATATGGTAATTTCCCTCATGTGTTGTGTCTTATAAAGACAATATGATGATAGCTAGTTTCATTTGTGGAATTTTTTTTAGGATTATAGTCATACCATGTGGTAGTAAATAAATTTATTGGTGGGTTTCTAGGGATCATAAGTGGGGATTTATAATGATTTTCTCTTTTACATGTTTTCTAGGATGGGAAACTTTTCACGGTCAAACATGAATTTTACCCATATATTTTACTTATCAAGATAAATAGACTTTGATGTTTTATTATATGATGTTTCATGAATTTATATACTCTATATGAATTTAGTTATTAATAATCTTCCTAGTTGTATTCATTTAGGTGTTATGAATGCATATTGGATTTATAGGCTAAGTCCTTCCATGTGTTTGATATAAAAACCCATTACTAGTCACTATCCACTAGCCTGTTCGATGTGGTATTGATATATATCATTCAAATTTCTTCCAAACCATGTGAGGACTTAGTGGGTTTGGTTATGACATAGTGGAATATGATTGGTCATTCATTGGGATGGTCTTTTCAGTTGGATATGTCATGATGTTTGGTTTAAGAATCTAGGGATGTTTTTTATAAGTCAATAGTGTTTATATCTTGAGGAAGAGAACCTAGGTATTATGAGAAAGCCATTTATCGCAACACCAATAATATTACCATATTATTATCAAATAAATATTTTGAGGCACTATTTGTAGTTAATCAATATTTTATGAATCATATAAGAATTGGTCCTTGAATTATATTTGTTTTTAGTAAGATCCTATAAAATACTCATCTAACCATGGATATATTATAAATTTCATGATACCTCCCTGATGAAATCTAGAAAGAATTCTATGATGGATTTTGGTTGAATAATTTCCCAATGATTTGGATTTTATTCAAGCTACAGTCATCGAGGAACACCATCTAGATAGGTTGCGATCTTTTCCCCAACCATTTGAGTGGTGATTACAAGAAAAATAGTTTTCCATTCAAGTGAGTCCCTTAGAATTGACTAGATTATATTTCCAGAACTGTGTGCTAATGAATCACATAGGCTTGCGTAGTTGCATGAGTTTTAGCATCAGAGGCCCAATTTTTTGATGATACAGATCCCCATGATAAGGTTAATTAGACCAAGTCGATCATATTCATGTTCAGACTGGTCATCCCCAAACAAAAAAATGGTATCCCCTCTGTATAGGATTATTTATATACTAGCTGAATATTAGTAGAGACTGAAACCCTGAACCATGATAAAGAAACACTCACTAGTATAGAGTTCATATACTATTTCCCCGAGGATTTCTACCATTTAAACTTGATGTTAGTTTTGATAGAATATACTAGAGAGTTATAATAAGGTGATATGGCTAAAACTGACTATGAATGATGTTTTACTGATCTCATGCTCTACTTTCTTGATAATGTTTATGATGTAAACATTGGGGCATGAATGTTTGAGTAGGTTCTCTACTATGAATTCTATGGAGGGGTAGTTTTTGTGTGTATTTCCACTATTCTAGGTTTCTAGAGCATCCCTAAGTGACATAGATATTTCTAGATGATGTAAATATTATATCTAGAGTACAAAGTAGGAAATTTGGATTTGAAACTGCAAATTAAGATGGTAGAAAACATTGATTAGGTACACGTCACTATATATCTTCTGATAATGCGAACAATCAGTTTCATGGATCAACACTACAAAGATCCCTTAAGGGATCCATCCATCCAAGGTTCAATCAATTCAATACTAGTAATATGTTTGGTAACATGGTGTGTGAATTCAAAACATGATGTTCTTATTAGGGAAAAATTAAAATGGATGAACAAATATTTTAGAGGCAACATTACAATTACGGACCTCCTGGGTGTGACTGGGAAACCCCTAGGGTGTCTTTACTAGAAATGGTACTCCCAAATCTCCAAGATGAGGTTAAGCTAAGATTGTGAAATGTTTTTAGTTAATTCCTCTACTACAACCTAGAGTAATATGTAGGGAATAGTGTTTTGGAATAAATGGTTTCAGTCGCCTTCAAATAGTAGAGACATATGAATTTGAGTCACAAAAATGATTAGAGGTTTGATTTTATTATTATCTACATTAGACACAGTATCGATATAAACATAAATGGGTCTTATCATTATCTATTTATCCCTAATTTAAGGATTGAGATTTTTATAATATATCTAAACCAGACCTTTATGTTATTACAATATTACTGGTCAATATTCCATATACTTTCCCATCTATTGATGATGTGAGTTTGTTCTTTCTAAATGATCGTTTCCCTAGAATATCTATATGGTTGTGATTAATAATATTTACCTCATAAATGGTATAGACAATTTATAAAAATTTCATGACTAGATAGATTATCACCATTAGAAATTTATGTGCATAGAAATGGATTGGTGAAATTATGCTTCACATGTGGGGATTTTTTTTAAATAGTAAGTGGTTATATTATGTAAGGAACTGTACCCCATATCTCAGTAGTTATAGAGATTATTAATTTTGTGGAAGAATATTTGGGAACATAGTTTCTAGTGGTAATGGAGGAATCTATTTATACCTTTAATAAGCACGCTTTGAGAATAAATCCACTAAAGGGGATTGACATTTATGCCGACCTACACATAGGGATCACACTGCTTCCATTTATAAAATATTAAATGTCCTCATCGATGCTTTGGGAGATGTGGGTGTAGTTATAGGTCCTTCTTTGGATGGTTTTCATAATACATAGCTTATCCACTTGTGGATGATACCATGTTTTATACGAAAGAGGTATCATATGTCTTAGTATTCGTGTCGATTGTTTACATTAGAATTTGGTGATGATTGAGTATAAGTACACTCATTCCATGAATTTATGATATATTAAACCAACTAGAGGTGAATTTTAGTTCTAAATTTTTGACCTCAGGATTATCCATCATTAGATTTTAGTTTTATGGGGAAAATATCCCAAAGATGGCATTTTCTTATCACATTATGTAGAGTATGCATTCTTTTTTATGAATTTTTGTGTAATAAAATCCAATGGATTATTCATGGGGCTCGTGTATCAAATCCTCAAGACCATCCAAGATTTTAATAATGTGTACACTTTATGGGGATGGAGATTATAGAGGATAGAGTAGTTGTGGACCCATCAATGATATAAGTAGTTCTATCGTGTGAAACACCTAAATATTTGAATGAGGTACATAGTTCTTATGGGTTTCCTTAGTACTATTATAGGTTTTTTGAAATTCCCTTCTAATTTAATCGTAAGAAAACAAAATAAATTGTGTAATTTTTTTGGATCCAGGAACTGATATGGTGTGAGATTCTTAGGCCCAAAGAGCCTCTGTAGTTATATTATATAAATATTGAATATATTTATATCACACATGAATAGTTTTTATTAAATAAAGTAATAAATATTGAAAATTGTATCAAATAATAAATATAAGACCACCATTGAATCTATAATGTAGGTTTCAGCTGATGTGTGACATAACCATTTTCGGTATCAAGCATTTTCTATAGTATAGTCTCATCAAAAAATAATAAAATCAAAATAAATTTTTATTAATTTATTGTTGTAATGTAGTGTTGTAGTCCCATCTTCATAAAAAACATATTGTAATATCCCCATGGAATAGCCATATAATTGTAATGATTGAGAAGATCCATTGGAGGGGTATTCGTAGTGGATTAATACATAACAACTTTGGATCAATGATTGGGAATCAGTGTGCCATTCAAAGCATTTGGATCTCAATAATGACAATGATTTGTGACTGACCTTGATAAGTGATTGATCCAAACCTAAAATAGTATGTTTTATTATTTTTATGTTTCCACATTTTTTTCATGATTAACATGAATCAATTATTCAAATAGTTTTATTTATTAGGCCAATAATTTTATTTAGGGATGCAAGTTGATTAACCTGGGGTTTGTGAATTATTATTGTTTTTCATCTACGGATCAATAATCAAAATTATAATGTGTTTAAATCATTACAAAACTATTCAATAATTGAGGTTACTTCCTATTTTGATTGTTTTTCTCTTCTCCCATTTTTTCGCATGATTTAATGCTAGTATTTCCTTGGACATACGTTTGAAAAATACCTAGAATTGGATTATTACATGACCATTCATTAGTTTATTAGATCAATAATTTTGGTTTGTGTTCAAGATCAAGGGAGTTATTCTTATGTTAAGATATTATTATATGATACAAAGTACATTAGGAGATGATTAATGATCCATGCTTTCATAATTTGTAATGCGATGAGGGAACGGTGTTATGGGTTTTTATCCCCATCCTATTTGGATGGACAGAATCTTATAGGAAGTGGAAATAGGGCTCAATATGATCATGATATATGATCTATCATGGGAATCAAATCTAGATTGAATGAGGGAGGCAAGGTAATGACACATGAACAGATTGTAATTTCTAGGAAATTCATGAAAATATGGTGTATAATCTAAGGAACTCATGCCAAGTAGTCCCCCTTCTATAATTCTGGTGTTTCTGTGTAGAGAAAAGTATATCATTCATTGTGAACGGTGTCAAATGGAAATTGAAATGTGTCATACATAGTGCAACCCGATTTTAGTGGATGAGTGTCCGACATAGGGTACCATGGCATGTACATGTCCAGAGTTCATTAGAATTAGTCGAGGTACAAGGAAACTTGTATACCCAGGGAAGATGAGACACATCATATTCTAATAGTACATTTCAAAATGTTTTTCTTGGGTAGTGTGAGGTCCTCCATCTTATTATTATAAACAAGGTTTATTTGAGTGTGATTATTTGGTATATCCCTACAATGGTATGACATGGAATTACATCCATAAATTATGATTTTGATCCCCTCAACATGTATTTCCTTGGATATTGTTCTGAGAATCTGTCTCTCCGAACTAGGTGGTATCCACTCTCAAATATACTTTCTACGGTGGGGTCCATGGTGTTAGTGTGAACACCATACATATAATATCAATCCTCTATATTGTAAATTGATTCAGTATTCTTGATGGTTCCCCCCATATGTTATATATATGATCTTCTATCTGGTAATCACAATGTTCATATATATGGTGTGTACATCTTAGTGTTGCTCGATGAGAATGGAATCTAGTATTAGTTTCATCAGTGATGACATCTATATGGGGGACAAGTTTCCCATATGATAAATACCTTGATTATTTGTGTGTAATTATATTGATGGAAGTGTTGTTGAGATGCTGAAAAATATTGTATTTTATGTGTATATCTTGGTTTATTACTGTTATGTCTTATATAATGATTGAAATACCTATGTATTGATTAGATAAGTACTCTCATGATTCTTATGTTTGATTATTTAAGGGTGTCATGCTGGGTGTTGTTATATTCACCCATGTATGGGATCTTCAGGTACATATCAGGTCTTATACTAATGACATGGAATTTGAAGGAGTCATAAGAGGAATAAGAGAAGGTGGAGGGTAATCAACTAGATGTACCATGGTTGAACAGGGTGTTTAATTTTATAGAATTACAGTCATTTATAATTGGTTGGGATTCTTCTCATTATTTCTTATTTTATTTATCCATTTTAAATTTTAAATTACATTTTTATTCTTTTCTTATGGTATCTAGACGCAATTAGTATTTTTTTATTAGTTGGTGTTTAGTCAAACCATTGTAGGGGTTTGGGATGTGTGTTTGTACTGGTTCCATTGGTTAAGGCCTACAATGAATGATATATGTCTTATTAGTGTTGATTTCTATCCCTTGGCCTATTGGAGGTGGGGGTGGGAATGTCTCACATGGATTACCATCATCTAGGTGGGCCCTATAGGCTAGGTCATATTAGATTGGTATCATAACATGTTCATACAAGGACTGGAGTTTGTTGTTTGTTTTACCAGGGAGGTTTTGGTTTGAGGATTATGGTAATGTTATTAAAGGGTTTTGAGTACAAATTTTATTCCAAGGACTAAAATTTTAGTGTGGAAAAAGACATATCTATTCACCGTTATTATATAAACCAATTTTCTGACTTGTTAATTGTATTCATGGGTTGTAGGGAAAACATTTTTTCATGTGTCATTTAGGATTGGGATGATGTTTCCATTACTTTATTAATCCAACTGCTAAGATATATTTTTTGGACATAGTATATTATAAACTTTTTTTAGGATGCAATCATTAAGGAATCCAACAAGGATTCCACAATGAGATCACAAGGTTAATATGTTCAATGATGAGGCATCAATATGGGGTCCTATATAGGGGTGGTTATCTCCAAGTGGATTTCTATTTTTTCCAACAACCATTGTGAAGAAGATTTCTATGGTAGTACCAACTTAGGATGTTTGTAGGACGAGAATGATTTTCCAGTTTTAGAGGAAGTTATATCTCATGTTTTGGGCCCCAACAGAAAACCTGGAAGTTGAGGATATGTTGGATTGGGTTACCATAGTTTTTCTCAATGTGAGGAATCCTACAGATCATATGGTAGTCCTAGTGATGAGTTTTCTATAGTTCTTAACATGATGATGGTTGAGTCTGGTTAGTGAGACACATGATTAGAAAATTTTAACCTAATATGATTTTGAATTTCTATTCATGGAGGAGTTCTATCCATCTATGCTGCTGTGAATGCCCATCCAAGAGCTTTTGTAGTTATATAAAGGCATCTTGACTATGGGAAAGTTTTCAGATAGAATCACCGACCTCTATTGACACTTTGTAGATATTGTTTAATATTTTTTTTCAGATCATGATACCTCAAAGAAGGATTACATAAAGATGCCCTATATAGAGGGTATCTATTTTCAATCCAACCTATACTAGAGTACATGATCCTATTTTAGTAGTTGATAACATTCTAGAAAACTAGACACAATAATTTAGAGCTGATAGTGGGAACACTAGAACTATGGCCTTGGAAGATGGTAGCTAATGGAAGTCATAAAGATTTTATCATGAAAGATACATCGGGAGGTAATCCTTGTTTAGATATTATATAGTTTAGGGCTCTCATGAATTTTATTTTCATCCAAGAGAGAGGTGGTGTTTCTGTTTTTAGGGTTAGTTACACTTCACTCTAGATTGTTTGACCATTCATAAAGCGGATAGAGATATGGTCGATGGTTCGCCATTTTAGAGATAACAGACGAAGGAAGGAGGTTTGTATGTTATAGGTCACGTTAGAGGAGTGGGTAGAGTAGTAGGAGTTGAAATAGAGATTGTCCTATTGCGTGCACCACCCCCATGTGGTCTATTATAGGTTAATGGTGCATGTGGTAATGGATAAGGATAGCAGTATACAGTGTAAGAATATGAAACTGATGCTCAAAAAATGATTAGTAATACGATATTTTTCATATATAAATTATGTATTGTACTGATAGACATCAATGTCATATATTCTTTTCTTTCTACTCATCTTATTCAAATCTTAGTGTTTTGGTAGAGCCTTGAGATCAAACCATTCACTTAGAGACACAAACTAGATAGGAATCAGTAATTACACACTTATGATGAATATGTTACATAAATCATGGAGGATAGTGTTCTTATGGGATCTCTTTATAGTAGTGATGAGGTTTTACACTGTTTTCTTAGGTATGTAATGGATATCCACTCTTCATGACCATGATGACTATTTGAGGTGGAAGATGTGGTGTGTCCTTGATGACTGAATGTTTTTTTCCATTTTGGGTGAGTGGGAAACACATGAGGTGTATGATAGGATCTTAAATTTGATGATATAAAAGATAATTCATTAGTTGTCTAGTATTACCCTTGGGGTAGTGGATTATATGGGCTTTCAACATCCTATAGTGGTTTTGGAGTATGTTGATGTCTTCTCTAACAATGTGTCAGACATACCTCCACACTAAGAGATATTATTCAACATTGAATTTAACCTGGGTAGTTCCCCAATATATTCACTAGCATATCAGATGGCTTTGATACTACCTCATGAGATGAAGGCCTAGTTATATAACATTTAGTGGAATGGATTTATTAGACCAAGTGTAACATGTGGGAATCCCTATTTTTGTCCACTAAGGAGGTATGTGGGAGGATGGGGTTGTTTGTTTAATATCATCACCTAATCAAGGTGAACATTGTGAATAATAATTTACTAATATGAATCATTGAACTCTTCAACAAATTGAGAGGGTAGAAATGGGTTTTGATGATTCACATCAGATCTAGATGTTAACAACATTGATTAAGGGATGAAGAAATACCAAATATAAAATTCATATATAACTCTGGTCACTATGAGTAATTGGTGATTACTTTAATCATTATTAATTCACTAGAAATGTTCTTGTGTCTAATGAGACAAATCAAATAGACTTACATAGACTTATTTTGTGGTATATATTAATGAATTTATAGTGTACTCAACATCTGTGGAGGAGCATACAAGACACTGAACGATGATCCTAGGATTAATATTTGATAACTATATTTAGGGGAGCCTCAAATGTTTTAGTTTTGGATTTATGAGGTCAACTTTCTGGGAAATGTCTTCCCAGTAGAGGGTGTAACATTGAAACAAATATTGGTTGATGTATTTTTTTTCTTTGGATCCACACAAGAGTGTGACAATGCTGTGGATTTTCATTGGGTAGGAAAAATTTTATTACAGATTTTAAATGAATTATCCAGGATAAAAACTCCATTGTATTCATTTACTCAGAAGGGTTAGTCTTATGTTTAGAGGGAAAAATTCTAGTTATATTTTCAGGACATTATGTAATGGTTGATGAGTTCTCACTTATTTGTATTTGTAGAGGTGGGTTACATGTATGTAATATTTTTTATCCCTTATGGACTACACATGGTGAGGTTATGGGGAAAGGATAAGCATGATTTATTATGGGTCCATAGAGTTAGGACCTCATGATCAGAACTACATGAACACCAATTTAGATATTATAGTGTTAGTCTTCACACTGATGATTTGGGGACACTACATTAAGGGGGGGACATATCATATTTTCTAACCATAATAATATCATTTATATTTTCTCATAAAAAATTTTAAACTAAGATAGAGTAGAGAACTAGTGTTCCTCTAGGATTATGGTTTCGAGAGAGAGTCTATACTTATATGATGGGGAATGTGGTGTTGTATTTTCAATAGATTGAGATCTTGTTCGTAGTTTATAAGAATATTATACATGTAGTGTTCCTCATTGATGTTGTCCATAGTGAATAAGGATAGTGAAACATTTCTTCAATGATTATGTGTTACACAAAAACATCCATATTGTGTTAGTGAGGCCCATCATGGAGATATCAATTGTGAGACCATACATACTCAGATATAAACTAGACATGATCATGTTGGATTATCTAATTACATGGAGAACATAATTATTTTTAGAGGATGTAAGATTGTTCTAATGATGTTGAATGATGAGGTAATGGGGGCAGGGTTCATATACCCCACATAGAGGTACATATTCATGTGGTATAGATTTACAAGGATCCTTAGAGTATGATCTGGTTTTTTGGGATAAAGAAATTAGTATTGGAGTATTTCAATAGTTTACTCACTTTTCAATGGGTGAAGTATGACAACATGGTTTCTTCATGTTTAGCTCAACACCATTAGGTGACTTAGTAGAAGTAGTATGGTTAATATTTAGACTTAGTGGTGATATTTACATGATGATATAAGTAAAACGATTCATTATCAGTGACCATAAACCAAAACACCATGTTAGAAACTCTCTGTCTATTAATGAGTATATTTTAGTTGAGAGATTGGAATTACCTTACATGTATGATATATTAAAACTCCAAATACATACCTCGAAAATAATTTTGACCATGATTCTCACTTCACATCATTACCATGGAGTGGAGTGAAGAATTACATCTCAATTTTGTTTGATCGTGGAATTTCATACCTGATGTAATGATAATATTTAGTGTAATATTCAGGTTCTAAATAAAATTATTCATGATAACATTTTAGATATTCCCCACTCTTAGTAGTATCATCTATCCATTGTGATTTTTTCATAAAAAAAATAGCTATTATTATTCCCATGGAATGTAACTATTTGAATCGTTTTTGGGAGACCCTATATGTCACCACATTGTTTGACTGATCTAGGTGAGACACTAATCATTGGGCTAGATATTTGGTGAGCGATGATAACGATGATGAATACCATCCTGGAGAAGATGGTGATTTATTTGATCCATTATATATTATATACAGACCGATGATAGAGTCCTTTAGAGTTCGAGGGGGATATTGTGCATTCCTGATGTTCTCACAGAGAAATGGAATATGGATATTTATCTATGGTGATAAATTAACTCCAAGATTAATTATCCCCGTCAGATAATCTGTACAGTTAATGAGTTGAAATTCCTCTTTTCCCTAATAAGTTAGTAATATCAGGTACATAAATTTTTCAATGTTTCATAGATAATGTTTCATGTTCATGGACTATCACACATTATCGAATGGTATGAGATATACATCAAGGATGTATCTATAGTATTTGATTAACTGGTAATGATTTAGTATCAATATGAGAAGATTATTTATGTCTGTGAAATTTAAAAACAGCATTATCAATGGAAGAAAAATATCTGTCAGTAGAGAACATGTGAGCAAGAGGCTTAGATGTGGGTATAATACCATCATATTTCTAATAGATTTTTTCTATTTTCATAATGAAAATACATAACATGGGTAGAATTTAACATCCCTATTTTTCAGTTGAAATGACTTGAAATATATTAATGAATACATTTAAAACCACGGGTTGATGGGCCATTAGATTCTAAAGCCTAGAGAGGATCAACATTTATATTAAATATATATAAAATATATTAATAACACCTAGGAAATGTTTTTATGAAATAATTTAATGACTCCTGAGAAAAGGCTTATATAAAAAATATTATAGAAATATTGAATCCAAAATATGGTTGTTACCCTTGTTGTGACATATCCATTATCATCCCTGGGAATTTTGTTAAAGTGTAGTAATGGAAAAAAATAATGAAAATATTAAAAATAATTATTTATTTAATTTAATGTAGTGACCTAAAACTCTCATTATAATAACCTAGTTATTGAATGATCCTAAGGTTATCATCACAATCCTAGGGATTAATATGATCCATTTATGGAGGTTTAATGGAGGAATCTCAAAACAAACAATGAATATCGATGACTGGATATCTTTGTGCCAATTAGAGCCTATGGATCTCTCCAAAAAAATTGATGTGTTACTAATACACCTCAGTGATTGATCTAAAACTGAGGGAGAATATTGATTTATATAGATTTTTCAGCTTTTCTCTCCCATGATTAAATAGAAACAATTATTCTAAGTATTTTATTTTTTGGTCAGTCATGTTGTTGTAGGTGTAGAATTATTCTCATGGGTGTTTAAGGAATTTTTATTGTTGTTTTATTGTATCTATATTATCATTACTATAATTGAAATGAATCGATTTTAACATAAACAATGATCAAGGTTGACTTCCCTTAAATATTTTGTTTATTTTCTCCCCAAATATTTTCTATATTTGTCTATGGTATTTCATTAGCCAGTTATTTGATTAAAACCTGATATTTGATCACTGAGTGATTATTATTTGGAAAAAAGGATCAATTCCATGGGATCAAAATAATAATCATGGTAGGGGGAAAATGATATAATACTTTTAGAGGAACATTGTTAGATCCAAAAAAGAGTAGAGATCACAGTTTCATTAGATTGTCATGTGATAATGGAACATTCAGAAAAGAACTGATTCCTTGTCATTTTTGAATGTCAGAATCTATAGGGTAATGATGAAAGGGTTTTCTCAAATTAAAAACCATTATATATGGTAGAAATCATGGATAGATCAAAGGATGTGGGTATTGATAAAATAAATTAATAGTCTAAAAATTATTGAAAATTTCTAAATACATTATTTGTAGTCCAATAATGCACAACAATGGGAGATTTTAGAGGAGGGGGTGAGAAAATTCATTGAAATTTATGGATGGGAAAAATAATGGATTAATGATTAAAAAATGAAAGATAATTTCGGAAATAATAAAGAACACAATAGATTCATCCAAAAATGAAAGTGAAGATATTATTCACCAACAATATATCAATTTTCTAGGAATGTATAGTTATTTTTAGAATTCCTTATATAATGGCCTTGATTGTTGAGAATTATATGAATATCTGTATAATTATTTTAAACTCATAATTCGAGTTACCTAGGAAATTATTTTTTATTTTTTATCCGGAATATATATTTTTGTTACAACATTTTATTTCACAACATATGGTTTCTGTGATAACTATTATTTCTCTAGACACCAAGGGACTATGAAAATGTCAATTTATATATGCCTCTATATCCCATTTTAATTAGGGGTTTTATTCATAACCCATGAGGTTAGTAGTTTGACATTGGTGGACATGTTTGATCATGACCAAACCTATAGATTCACAATGAAACTGTGGAACAAAATTATATATTTTTGAAGGATCATGGGGAAAAACATATTTTTGAAAATGGATATAGGGATTTAGACCTTTTTTAGAGATGGGAGGTGATTGAGATCACTCATGGGTCCCCAAATAGTCAGTTTTATAACTATTAGGGAGGATAAAAATATGGTGGGAAGAGTGTACATCAAAATAAGAGCCACAGATAGTGTATTAGGTCTTTTTAGAGAAGAAAATGGTGGAGATGGTTACAAAAAATGAAGAAAACACATCTAGAGTAAGAATTAGAGTCATCACAGTGTGTAGATCAAAGGAACACATCTCATGTAATTCAGATATCACAAAAGATATTGTAAACATAGTGGTATAGTCAGGAATGAAATAACTAGTATATTATAATGATTAATTTTTTTCCTACACACCATATATCATATGCATACATCGTATTCAACAATTGACTTTCTAATCAGGTGCATTTATAAACACGACTTGGAACATGGGTGGTATGACATGTCATGTCACATTTATAACACATTGTCTGCCTATCCTTTTACACAAATAGTATAGCTTTGGGATAGACCTATTCTCTGGATCATGTGTACTCCTTATATTTATTATTACAACATTATGTGATGTTTTATGTTAAGATATACTACACAGATCTCTTTCTTTTAGATGAAGAATTATGGAAATGAGTAGTCCATTTAGATAATATTTACATATATTAGACAATAGTCTGAAAATGGGAGAAACTCCATGGTATTGGCCCCCCTAATGACCCACAAGAAGTTGCAAATGGGTCCACAATTTCTTATTTTATTAATATGGAACCCCATTATACACACCATTTAGTATGGGTCTCTTAAATATTTGGAGGGTATTAATATAGAATGTCTAAAAAATTATTTTATGAGTAAAATCCTAATAATCAGTATTGAAAATATTCATTTTCAGATAACTATTGATTATATATCCATGTTTATATATGAGATTCATTTGAGGAGATTATTTCACATACATTGTTTAGAAAATATTTTATATTTGTTATCTTAAATTTAAATTATTTGTAATTAGAGGGGGTGAAAATATATATCCCTTTAGTGCATATTCATGTTCCATGAGATAAATGTTTATTGTATTTGGTATATTCCTTCCATTTTCTGAATGATTTCTATAATACATCCCTGGTGGTTTGATTATGATATCACAAAAAATACATTACATCACTACGATATCATTTATTATCAGAATCTATGTGTTTATTTATTTCTATTATTATTTCATCCATGTATTAGGTAATTATCATATTATCATTTAAATAATAAAATTTGACTATTTATTCCTAGTATATTATGTATGTGATTTTTTTATATCTATGCTTCTAATATATATTACCCCTTACTGAGTATCTAAGATCACCCTTTATATTTTTCACCCATTCCTCGGGAAACTATGATGATTTTTATGTGTGACCTATGTATTAAAAATAAATAATAACAAAAACTCATATATTTTTATGATATATTTTTTCTTCCAATCTATGTTAACAATCAATTATTCATCTACTCTCCTTATGTGGTCAAAATTTTGGATCCTATGTATTATGATCCATGTATTCTGTTTCCAGTATAACATATGACTACATAGTCGAGGATACTATAGATGGTGTTTTTAGATGATTATCATGGGACTGAGGATTAAAAATTTATAGAATTATCATATAATTATATGAATAATATGATCAATATTGATTTAAATTTTCAATACAGTAATAGTAATTTAAATTTGTCTAAGAAGGATATGAACTTTTTTTGTTGTTGAATTTTATAATATTCCCTAAAAAAGAATAATTTTATTATTTAGATTTTATCAAATCATTTCATTATAATCTAATTATAAATACTATTAATCTATACATAATCTCTCTATTGGGATGACTCTTTATTTTAAAACTATGTGGTTACATTTGACGATAAATATAAATTTTAATTTTTTAACTCTTATAGTAGGAATGAGAACCACTATCATGTTAAAAGAAAATTTTATCACCGTTATTGGGATTATGGTGTTTAATGTGTTTACTTTGAGAAAATATGGTTTTTATTATTAATTTTTATCTTATGATTATTTTTCTAGGTTTTCCAATCATAATGGTTATTGCATTACAAATTTTTGGTTATTTTTGCATAATAATGACATTTATTTGGACATGGAGAAATATTCAGGGAGAGGGATTATTTTCAATTAATCAAGATATTGATTGCAAACCTCAAGTGAGAAAATAATCAACCATTGTTATTTAAGATAAAAAGGAAGTGAAATTTGAAAAAAAAACACAAGACTATGGATCGTCATCAATTTCGTGTATTATTTTGTGTATTATTTGTCCTATGATCTAGAAAAATAATTTTCAAAGGAATTCATCAATGAAATAACTCTTCCAAAACACTACGTAATTTTGGGGACTACTCAATAATGATTTATAAGAGAGGTTCTTATATTTTCTCAATAATTTATCAATATTTTTTTATAAAGGAGTAAAAATGGTATGGTGTATCCTTATTTTCTTATAATTTCATTAAGGCATCAAAAAATAAATTGAATAAAGTTTTTCCCTTAAAATATTTCAATAATTAAGATATTATATCAAAAATATTATTTTCAAAACACATATAACCTTTAAAAACATAAAAATAATCATGAAATCTATAATTTTAGATAAAATAATATAGAATATATGAATGAATAATATCATAAGTATAATTTATTTCATAGTTAATTTAAAATTCATAGAATTTATATTGGTCTGATAAAAATAATAGATTTGAGACTTGGTTTGAGAATGTTTGAAGATCCCTATTTTTTCAAAAAAGCAATAGTCGTTGCATCTATTGAAAACCCCAAAAGAGGAATTCATAAGTTTGACAGTACATTATATGGTTTTTATTGATTTAAATATCATATATGGATGACTCATGATTCTAAAATGATTTTTTGAGTTTCAATGATGTGAAGTTGTAGTTTTGGTTGATGTTTGGTTTGATGTGGCTGATTTAGTAAAGGGATGATTCACAATGCCATTTATGCTAAATAAAAGAATATGTGGAGTATGGATCACATAGGTGATCTATGTAGTCATATTTATGAAGGTAAACTCTTGTAGGAGATTAACATAGTTGTTTTATTCATAATGATAATATTGGAATTTATCTAGCCATATTCAGGAATGTAGCTACATCAGTGACCATGATGATTTCATCTGAAAAGTACATTTCTAAATGGTGACATGGACTAGTTCTGACTCAGGTTGATGAATATGATCCATATTTGATTCCATTTATATACAAAAAATTCATTTAAAATGTATCTATTTCTCCATAATTCTGAATAATAACCATCCATAAGGAAAATATTATTCTATAGGTTTTTTTATTATTAATATTCTGACGATAATATTTAATTATGATGCCTGGGAAATTTTTAATGCTTTAATTATAATAGTATTCAGATTATAAATCCACAATATAGAAGTGGTTGTTTTTCACAGCTCTGAATATCTTAGGTATTTAATAATTATATCTTTATCATTAAATTAAAATATTGAAGTAAAAGGTTGTGAATTGTAGATGTATAAGAAAAATAAGAGAGTGATAGACCAAGAAGAAAGAGTTGGCAAGATCTGAAACTCATGTATTTATTATATTTGATTTGAGTATAAGATATTGATGAAATAGTTTCATTAATAAACTATGTTTGAATCTAACATGTATATTATAATGTCTCGTGGATATAGATCCATATAATCATTATTAATTATACTTGGTTATTTAGGTGATCATCATAAATTTTATATTCATATTTTATACTATTGTGAGAAGTTTGTTTTGTGTTTGACTCTTGGAATGTTTTCTAGGATGTTACATATATTATTATAAGAGGATTTCACATCCTGATATTGTGAACAAAATCAGTTTTTAGTGGGGAATAACCAGAAATATTAAGGAGTATGATTACACATTGGATGAGTACCATGAAAATTTTGTTTGATCTCATCTATTCATTTTTTATATGGAAGTATAAGGGTGATTATTTATATTTTAATTGGATAATACTTTAAAAAGTATCATATATTTATTAATTTTTAGAGGATATTGTTAAAATTTTCATATAATGATTTAACCCACCCTTATATGTAATGAAAGCTTACAATGATATGAATATAAATTGGTATTAGTTCCAAGGTTTCTATATTAGTATACATAAATTTATCATTTGAGACATTGATAATATAAATTTATTGACACTTGGGGATTACAACAATTTAATGAAAAAATTATCATAGTTATAAAAATCAAAAAATTTCATATCTTTTATCACATGGTGTAGATGTTTTGGATGAAAAAAATTGGGCCTTTAATAATTCATAAATTATGGAAAGATAATGTTATTAAAGAGTGAAATTTTTTAGTTGATGGAATGGAAATAAGGTCTATTATAATTCAGTTATGCATGAATAGTTACATAAAAGTAATGGAATTACGATATGAAAGAGTATTGTGGGATAATATAAAGAGTGGTTATGAAGGAAATTTGATGGTAAATGGGGGAAAGATATAGATACGTAGAATACAATTTGAATAAATTAAGATAATATAGGATCAATTTTTTGATGAATTCATTATTTTTGTTAATGAAATTTTGAGTAATATTTAGGGATATAATGATAAATATAGTGATTCATCAATTATGGTGAAGTTGATGATATACACATTTGATACCAACTTTTTTTGTAAATTATGGTAAAGAAGATATTCACTTTGATGGGTTACATATTATTCTAATTTTTAATGATATATGAAAACATATGGAATTTAAGGAGAAAGTAAAATATGATATATATTTTTATTCCATGAGAAATCTGAAATTTCATAATGATACGGACTCTACTTACATAAGTGATTCAAAGAAAGAATAACAATATAAAATGACTTTTTCTTGTTATTTTAAAAATATTCTGGAAGATAAAAAAGAAATAATAGTTGTACATTCTAGATTATATGTTATATATCTAATGGTCTTGGATGCTATTCAAATAGTTTAACAATGAAAATGGAGAAAATTATGAATATATGAATTATAAAAAACACAATGAAAAAAGTAAAAAAAATATAAAAACACATCAAATGATGGTATAAGTAAGAATAAAATTCATAAAAAGTAAATGATAAGTCTTATTATAAAATTATATTATGGAACTATCATATCATGCAGTGATTTTGAGGAAGAAACAAAAGAACAAGTAAACATTTTCAAGAATCTTAATAAGAATATAGTTGACAAATCTAGTAGTAATGATTTGTATTTTAGAACAACATATTATGAATACATTCTTAATTACAAATTTGAGGCATGTGTAGAGAAATATAAATTCTGAAGAAAGTGAAGAATATTCCGGTATGATAGAGAAAAATGATGATAGAATTGTGGGAATGTTAAAATAAAGAGATTTGTTATAAAAGAAACTAAAATCTCATATTTAATGATATTGAAGACTAGTACATGGTCTATTATCCTAAATAAAATCTACCATTTAAGTATTAATAATTATCGATGAACAAACATTAATTAATTGGAGCTCATAATGATCAAAAAAAGATCATTAATTACATAAAAATATATATTTAATTAAATGATGAATTGTCTGGAGATATTGGTGAAATTATGATATTTTCCCCATTAGAAAATTGAGTTTCCAAAACAATTGAAACTAATAATAAAGGATTAAAAAAATGTTAGACAAATTTAGATAAATTAAATGAAAGTAAATTTTATTTGAAATGAAATGATAAAACATGAAATTTTAAGGAATCATGTTTTCACAATAAAAAATGTAGGGCTCAACAAGCTCAAAAAATATCAATTTTTGGACAAAAAATTAAAAAACACATCTAGGTGTTTTCATGAAAATCTAGATTTTAGGGTCAATGATCATGTTGGGAAATGTTGGGATAGAATGATTATACAAATATTTATTAAAATATTAAAATTGAAGAATACATAAACATATGCCCAGTGGTAAAAATGAAAATAATGTAGATTATATAAGATTACATGCTGAATAATAATTTAGTTACAAGATGACAACTCAAAAAGGATCAGTTTTTTGAAGTGTTATGTAAAATGTGTGACACATGAAGACATAAATATGAGAAGTTCATGTCAATTTTTTGGTTAGTTTCCACTCTATGATAATGTTAAATCTTTTTATGTTCTCAATGAAGAAATATATTGTTTTGAATAAAGTTGTTTTACTGAATGTAAAGAGTTAATGGTATGGAATCTTGATAGTAGTTCTTCATCCCACATGATAGATAGTGCTAAAATTTTGGGAAAACTTGATTTAAAATTTGTAAATTAATATTTCATTAATATAAAAATCCTTAAAATGACTCAAATTGATAATTTTAATACGATCTTAGTTGATTATATTTATGTTGATGGTCTTCTATAGAACTTAAATTTTCTTAATAATTTATTATAATCTAAATTAAGTATCATTTTTGACAAGAACATACTTTTTTAAAAGCATATGTGATGTTAGAAGTATCTATTATTGTTTTAGAACAAAATAAAATTTATTATCAAATGATTATCCATAAAATACATTTTCAAGGAGCATGAAAGATGAGAAAATGTTTTGGAATTTAAGAACTATGAATCGGGAACAAAGAATCCAATGTAATAGAGGGGCAATAGAGCACATTCATTATTGTATATGGATCGAGAAAATCATGGATTGAGGATGAAAATTCATGTATCTTTTTTCAATGAATGAAGAACATAATAGATTTATAAAAAATGATACTGAAAAATTTATTCCCCAATAGTCTATCCATTTTCATGTTATGTCCTCTAATTTGCAGAATTCCCTCAATAATGAAGTTGATTGCTGGGAATGATTTGAATATTTTTCATAACACTGTTAACATCATTGTCTTCATTTCCTATTAACTTATTTAGGATTATCAATCTTAATTATCTATTTTTATTACACCATTTTTTCACTGTTTTTGGTTCCATGATTACTATCATTTCTTATTTCTTCAAGGACCAATGTCAATGTGATTTTTTTATTGTGCCAGTCAATCCCTTATTCTTCATGTTTTACATTAATAGCCCATGGGGTAAGTAGATCAACACTAACATACCCATTTTATCATAATTTAACCTTTGTATTCATGATTATATTGTGGGATTAAGAGGAAAAACATATAGTGGATGATGGTTCTCAGGATCGAGACCTTGTTTAGTGATTAGAGGATCTTCAAATGACTTGTAGTCCCCAAATTATCGGTTTTCTAAGTATCAAATACCCAAAAAAGATGATTTATGGAGATTCCATCACAATTAGAGCCATGAGTGAGTTATTACGTGGGATTAGAGGTGAAATTTGGTGGAAATGGAAAGATAATATAATGAAACCACATCTTGATAAAAATGTAGTAATCATAGTGAATAGTTCAAGAGAATGCATATAATGTAATTCGGATCTCACAATGGCTATAGAAATCATGGTTATGTAGCTATGAAATGTACGAAAAGAAAATTTAGATGATGTATTTTTGGATTACACATCATGCATGATGACCACACCCATATTCCATACTCTATCAGTGGAATCATGTGCATTGATGTATATACATTGGACCTTTGGTGGTCTGACATGTCATGCCTCATTTATAACACACTGTGTGCCTATCCTTTTACACATGTAGTATAGTTTTGGGACATTAAAATTATTAAGATCTATAGTGTGCCTCAAATAACTTATTAGTACATTATGATTTTTTTCATGGTATATTCTACCACACAGATATCTATATTTAGAATAATAAATTTGGAATATGAGTATCCCATTCAGAGAATAATTCCACGCATGATACATGGGTCTAAAACCTAGAGTGACGAAAAGGTTCTAAACCACCATAAAGACCAAAATGTGTTAGGGAATTGGTATTTCATTTATTTGTTTAGTAATATCGAACCCCATTATACTCTTCATGTAATGTGGACCAACTACCAATAGTGTTTGAAACCATGTAATTGTGATCTAGAATAATTGTGAGTCCCCCCACCTTTTTGGGGTCAGAACCTCCATGATATAATGTTACATCATCATTCGGTGGGTCCCTTATGGATCTAGTGAGGTTTACATTGGGATACATACAATATGGAAACATAGACGCATGATGTTTTTGGTTGACATGTAATTGACATTAGTTGAGATTATGATGATGATGCGTTGAATTATTTGGTGGTAGTGACCACATTACTTTTTAGTTATTAGATATTACATGTAGTAATCTCTCTTAATTTTCCCATTTTATTCATTTGTAATATTGAGGTAAATTAATGGTTCGGTGTGTATTTTCACCATTTTATAATGAATTTAATAATAATTTTTCACTTTTTTTCTTATTATGGAATGAATTTACAGACTCTAGATGATTTTAATTACAACTATTCATCCATATTTCATAGAGTGTTGTGGTGTTCCTGTATATAGATATTATTGTTTATGGCCACCCATGTGTGTGACATATGTACTCACTTCTAATCCCCTTCCCCTAGTCGAATTGAGTTGAGCATGGTGTTTTACTCTTGACTTACCACAGATCCTTTTGCGGACCCAATAGTCAGGTAATGAGAGGATATGATACTATTTCACATTTATTTTTTTATATTATCTTTATCCTTACATGCATATGTAATAATAGTTCATAAAGTATATTATTCATAAGGTTTTCTCATAGAATCCTTAATTCCTTTATATATCTTCAATATTATCCATTAATTTCCATAAATATAATGTATATGATACACCTTGTCATATTCTACCATAATTTAATTTATGTTAATGAATTTTTGAATTCCAATTCATATTCTCCATTTTATTATCTTTAAATTTTAACATTTCCAAAGTCGTAACTGATTTAGTGGATAAATTTTCTTCTATTTAGTTATTCCCATTCATATCTATTATTAGTTGATATATTCAAAACTATGAAATTCTCATGTTATATTTCTTCTTTATTTCCCAATTATATATTTCCTTCTTATAATTACATTTTTTAATTATTTATCGATATCACTTCATTACATTGTCATTAAATTTATATAAATATAACAATCTATTTTATATACATTTTCATTTTCAATACCTTAGAATTTCATATTCTGATTTCAATTAATTCACATAATTATATAGTCAATTATATTTTTTGGGAAAAATTTACATGATGATATATCCATTTACTAAATACAATTTTAATACCTGATACATTATTATTCTATTTGGTGGGGATTTTAATATAATTTCATAAAATTAATTTAACTAGGAAAATAATGATAATTGGTATACAAATTATTAATATTTAGATAATTATTTATTATATATCATTGTTTACATAAGAGATTAATTGGATGAAATTATGTTACATATATTTTTTAGCTAATCTATTCCATTTGATTTTTTGTGTTGGACTTGTCATGTAACTAGAGGTGTATGAAATTATATATCCCCTTAGTGCATCAGTAGGTTCCATGAGATAAAATAGTTATGATTTTCGAGAAATGCTAGATTTTTATTTTTATTTTTTTTGGAATAAGGCCTTTATGTTTTGATTATAATGCCTCGAACTATACATTGCATCAAAATGATATCATTTATTATTATGATTTTTTTGATTATTTATTCCCATTAATATTCTATATATAGATTATGGAATTATTATGTTATCATTTAAATAAATACATTTGACAATTTATACATACTATATTACACATGTAGTGTTTATTAGTCCTTAGTCTCATATTATGATCCATTTATTTTGTTTCCATTATATCATTATGAATAACTAATCAACGATACTATAGTTGGGGTTACTAGATGATGAATATGAGACTAAGGATTAATAAATTCACGAAATATCATATGATTATTTCACTAATATAATCAATTTTTTAAATTATCAATATTATAAAAGTAATTTATATTTATCCAAGAAAGAGATAAATTATTTTATTCTTTAATTTAGTACAATTTATATAATAAATAATTATTTTTATTATCTAGTTTTCATAAAATAATTTCATTACACTCCCATTAAAAAATAATTGTAGTCTATAACTCATATACCTATTTAGATGTCTCATTTCTTTCATCCTTAGTAGTTATAGTTTATGGAAAATAAAAATTTTAATTTTTCACCTATTACAGTAGGGATAATAATCACTATCATGTTGAAAATAAATTTCATAACCATTTTCTGGATAAAGTTATTTAATGTTTTTACATTTATTAAATATTTTTTATTTTATTGTTTTTTGTTTTTTGTTTATTTTTCTATGTTTTACTATCATAAACATTAATTTTAACTAATTTATAGTAATTAGTGAATAAACATTAGATGTATTTTGATTAGTGATATTTTCAAGGAGAGGGATTATGTTAACTTGATCGAGATATTTAGTACACACCTCAAGTATTAAAACTTTCAACCATGGTCACTAAAGATTAAAATGAAGTGAAACTAGAATTAACAAAAAAATATTGGACTATAAATCACCTTCAATTTAGTGTATGATATCGTATATGATTTATCCTATCATATAGTGATACAATTTTCATAGGTATTGATCATTGATAGAACACTTCCAAAACACTATTTAATTTAGGGGCCTACTATGTAAGGACCTAAAATAGAATATATTATATTTTATCAAATTGTGTGATACTTTGTAGTATAGAGGACTACAAAATGATATGATATATCTCTAATTTCTTCTATTATCATTCTTGGGTCAAAACTATATTCAATAATATGTTGTACACTAACATTTATCAGTAATTGTGATATTATATGAAAACATATTCCATTAAAATCACTTATATCTATAAAAAACATAAAAAATTAATGTTCCTATCCATAATTTAAGAAACAAATAGAGAATCAATGCATGAAGCATATGATGAGTATAAAGTGTTTCTTATTAAATATAAAAATCATAGAATTTATCTTTGTTTTATGAACCCCATTTATTTGAGTCTTGGTGTTAGAATTTATGAATGCCCCTTTGTTTCATATTAGAAAGGGTTGTATCATTTCGTGAAAACCATACAAGAGGAATTCATAAGTCCGACAATATAAAACCCGATTTGTATGGATTTATATTTGATATAGGGATGTTTCATGATTCTATAATGTTTTCATGGGATGGAATTAATGAGGATATAGTTTCTCATTTTGAGTTCGATTGAATATTGGTTTGATGTAGCTGATTTATTAGAGGGATGATTCATGAAGACATTTAAGCTATGTAGTAGAATTTGTGAAGACCATCTCACATTGTTGATCTATGTAGTCAATTTATTTAAGGGAAAATCTTGTAGGAGATCCACATAGTTGTTTCTCTCATAATGATAATATTGGAATTTATGTTTCAATTTTATTGATGTAGAAAAATTGGTGACCTAGATTATTTATTTTGATAATGACATTATCTATTGGTGACATAGCAAAGTAATGAATCAGGTTAGTGAATATGATACACATTTTATTATTTCTGAGTACCACATAGCCAATTCTTATGTATCCTTTTATTATCTACATTAATGAATCAAATACTTCCCTATAAAAAATATGATTCTACAGGTTTTTAGAATTAAACTATTATGATATGTATATATAATTATGATTACTAGATAATTTTAAATATATTAATTACAATGTGATTCAGTTTATAAATCCATATTAGAGATGAAGTTATTTTTCATAGGTGTAGATATCATGGGGATTTAATGATAGTTTATTTTACATTAAATTAACATATAAAAGAAAAAGGGTATGACTGTTGATTCATAATAGAGAGAAGATAGTGAAAGTCCAAAAAAATACTTCAATAAAATGTCACGGTTAAATATTCAGTAATAAATATCATATGAAACATGTATCCTCAAGAGATTTTATTTTAGTTTTGAAATTTTTGTATAGAACTCTCAATACTACACTCTGTTTGAATCTATCTTGTATATTCGAAAGGATCCTATATGTGGATCCCCATTTTTGTTATGGGAGCATCCTTGATATTCTGGTGATCATCATCCAATTATAATCCACATTATATTTTTGTGTGAAAGTTTTTTTGGCTGTGTCTCTGGGAATGATTTATGGGATGATACATATAGGATTATAAGATTATTTTACAATGAGATATTATGAATATAATTTGTGGCTGGGGAGAAGAATGACCCATAGTGAAGAGTATGATTTCACGTTGGATCTAATCCTTGTAAAATTTATCTTCTCCCCTCTATTTAGTTTTTATATGGTAGTGTAAGGCGAATTATTTCTATTTTAAGTTGTTTATACTATAACAAGTAACATAAATTTAGATATGTTTAAAATAAATTGTAAAAATTCCCATCTAATGATTTCACCCCCTTCTATGTCAGGGAATGTGATCCTGATAGGAATATAAATTGTTATCAGATCCTAGGTTGCCTCTTTAGTATAAAAATATTGTCCTTTGAGACATGGATACTATAAATTAAGGTAACATTTGAGTTGTATATAAATTTTATGTAATCGATTATCTTAGTTAAAATATTAAATTGTTTTCATATCTTTTATTACTTGGTCTAAATATTTTGGATGCATCAATATTTGGAATTTAATAATTCATAAATGATAGTCATATAAAATTTTCTAAAAATTGAAATATTTGAGTGGTTGGAAAGTGAAAATTTTGTAATATAATTTACCTATTTGAGAATGGTTACACAAATGTAATCATTTTGCAAACTTAAATAGTGGTGTGTGATAATATGTAGAGACAGTATGAAGGAAATGTGAAGGTAAATGATGAAAATATATATTTATGTAGAATCAAATTTGATTATATTCAAATAGTATAAGTTCAATTTTTTGATGAATTATTTTCTCTGGAAAATTAAATTGTGAGTAAACTTCAGGGAAATAGTAAGAATCATAATGATTCATCAATTTTGAAGATGTTATGATAGATACATTTTATCCCAAAAAAATAACACGTGATGATAGAGAAATTTTTTTCTTGTTGATTTACATAATATTTTAATTTATAATGATATGTGAAAACATATCAAATTTATGAAGCAAGTGAAATTTGGGATAGATGTTGATTCCTAGAGAAATATAAAATTTCATAATGAGAATGATGTTTAGGAAATAAGTGATTCAAAGATTGAATAACAATATAAAAGGGGGTTTTTCATTTATTTCCAAAATATATGAGAAGGTATAAAAGAAATAATAGTGTCACATTATTTAGTATATATTATAAATGTAATGGTATTGGATTCTATGGAATTTATTGGAAAATGTATATGGATAATATTATGAATATAATTATTGTAATAAAACCTATGAGAAAAATTTGAAAAACTCTAAAAACATCAAATAGAGGTGGAAGTAAGAATAAAATTCATAAAATCAATCAATGAAATCTGATGAGAAAAGAATAAGATGTTGACCTTATCTCATACAGTTATTTGGCTACGGAGAAAAAATAAAAAATTTCATGAATCTTGTTCTGAATACTGTTGAATAATCATTATTTGTTATGATGATTTAAGAAAAAAATATTTTGAATAAATTATTAATGGTGGACTGGAGAAATAAATTAATAAAAACAAATTTCTCAAGGAAGATAAAGAGATTCTGGTAAGATAGAAAAAAAACATGATGATGGAAAATTGAGTAAGTTAAAAGTGTGACATTATTTGTAGATAAAACTAATATCTCATATCGAAAGATGTGGGAAATTAGAACATGGTCTGTGAGCATAGGGGAATCTATTTTTGAAGGAATAACAATTATCGATGATATAATAATAATTTCATATAGATGAAGAATTTAAAAGAAATATCAATAATGACATCAAAATATATATTTAATTTAAGGGTGATTGTTCTAGAGATTCTTGATAAATTATATTAATTTTCCCAATAGAAAATTCAAATTCCAAAACTATTGACACTAACAATTTATAATTAAATCAAAATTTTAGTCAAATTTAGATCAATAATAAAAAAGGAAAATTATATTATAATGTATCTAATAAAAAATGTGTTATTGAAACATATTTTCCTAATATTAAATGATGTAATACTCCACAAGCTACCCAAATATTAAATAAAGGATAGAAAATTCCTAGACACAACTATGTGTTTTTATAAGAAATTCAGACTTTAGGGTTACTGATGGTGTTGGGGAATATTTGGATAGAATGAATACAAAAGTTGGTATAAATATTTTTAAAAGGAATAGACAAGAACATTGGTGGAGAGGTCCCAATGAATGTAAATAATAATTTATTAAAATACATTTAGATAAGGACACTTGTAACAAATTGACAACTAAAAATAGGTTCTATTTTCCTGAAGAGCCATTAAAATGTGTGATACATGGAGATATAAATAACATAATTTCATGTCATATTCTCTTAGTTAGTTCCCACTCCATGATATATGGAAATATATTTATGTTTCCAACAAAGAATATCCTTATTTGGAAAAAAATATTCTTTTAATCAGTTTAAGAAGACAATGGAATAGAATCGTGATACTGGGTCTTCCTCCCACAAGAATGATGGTGCTAAAATTTTGAGGAACATTTTTGTAAAATTTGAGAATTAATATTTCTATAACATTTATGGCATTAGTATGAATCCAAATGAGAATTTTAATTTTAATTTATTTTATGATCTTTATGTTGAAGTCCATCAACACAACATGTAATGTTTTTCAAAATATATTATGATCTATATGAAGGAAAATGTTTTAGAAGAACAAGTGTCCTTATTGGTATAATTGATGTATGAAGTATCTCTTAATGTTTTTGAACAAATGTAATTTTATTCCTTTTTATCATCCTTGAAATACATATTACATGAGCATGAAAGATGAGAAAAAGTATTGGAATTGATGTATTAAGAATCATCAACAACAAATCCTATGTAATAATGTGAAACGTGAAGGGGTAAGATATCTATCTATGATAAAAATTGATCTTAATTAGATCATTATAACATGTCCAATGGTAAATATAAATAATAAGGCTCATAAGAAGGTGGATATTACTTCCACACGACCATGAGAATTATTTAACATATATCTCACTGGACATATTAGATAAAAGTATAATTATGGTTATATATTATTCATTTAATTAATAGATGACTTTACATAGATTAGTAATTCTCATTTAATAAAAAATATTGACTGAGGCTACTATAATATTACAAATGTAATGAATATAGGTTGAAAATAAGGTTGGTATGTCCTTCAAAAAACAATGATACGACAATGGGAATGAAAACACACATGATGTATTTGAAATGTATCTCAAAAAACATTAAATATAGAATCATTATATCACACCATATACACAACATCATAAATTTGTTGTATATAAGAAGAATAGGGGACTGTATAAATTGAAAGAATAATGCAGTTTGGGATTGATATTTGAAAATATTTTTTGAGAGATGCACTATGAAAAACTATTTACATTCTGAATATATGTCACTAGAGATCGAAAACACATGATACACCCTCTGATATTTCATGACAAAATAATCTTGTATTAAAATATTTTTGGGACTTTGGTAGACCATCTTATATTAAAATCATAGGAAGAATGTTAGGATAGATTGAAGAAATGGATGATGATTGGGACTTTATGGGATATTAATCTAATGTAAATGGATAAGAATATAGAATAAAATATTTCATAAAATTTTCAGCGTTCACATGTGACGATTAATGAAAAATAATATCAAAAAATGATTCAACACAATTTTTTGTATCATAAACAAAACAATTACTATATTTATGTTGATAGAGTGTAAATATTACTAAAATATACCAAAAATAGTTGAATTCAATTTAATGTTCCCTGGTAAATATGAATATGGTGTCAGTAGTGACATAAATTAGATTTAAAGTTAAATGAAACATCTTGAAACTAAGAATATCAAAGAATATCATAATGAACATACTTAGTAAAAATCATTCTATTATTTTAAAATTTAGAAACTCTTATAATACAAGTTGAAACCAGAAGATTTTATGAGCCTATCGAATATTTTTAACGGGTAGAAACTATGAATGAATAACTCAATAAAATTGTGAAGAAAATTATATGGGAAAATTTTAGAAGATCCAAAAAATATATAGGTACAAAATGTTTCTTTTGGATCAAATGAATGAGAATGTTGAAGTCATAAGAAAATTTTTGATATTTTTTGTAAAGAATATTTTCAAATATATGGTGTTGAAATAAAATAATATATTTTACTTATTGATATACTAGATACTATTATAATTTTCTTGAATATGGTAGCTCATAATGATTATAATGTTTTACTTATCGATGTAAAGTCTGCATTTCAAAATTTTTATCTTGAAGAAAATAATTTTTATTGAAATATTAGATGGTTTCATTCTATAAAATGAATTAATAATGATATGAAAACTATATAAATACTTGACTGGATTGTAATACGATCTGTGGTCCAGATATTTTAAACAAGATGTATTTTTTTAAAAAATGGTGTTTATTATATGGAAATTTAGTAGAAACTTATACATGGAGATGGATTGCTCATAAAATTTATTAGTTTTTGTATTTTCGATGAAATAATTGTTTCAAATAATAATATATTATTATCTGGGGAATTTTTTTGATAAAAATTAAATAGTAGTTTGAATTTTCCATACTGGGTGAACTAGAAAAATTCTTAGCCATAGAAATTTGGAGAAAATTATATTAAATTTTCATTTTGAAAGAAAAATATTCAAAATATTTATTGGAATGTTTTTAATTTAATATAATAAATTAGTTTCAACATATATATATTTTTTAAAGAAATTTATAAATTATGAAAAATTTATCAAAATGTATCAGACGAAATTTCGAAGAAATGTTTGAAATATTTTTTCTATGTAAATTTCTAGTCCTGAAAATTCCTAGGTAGTTACTCTATATTAAATAAATCAATATTGAAACATAATATTCACTCATAATTATATTAAAAATAATATTGAAATTTTTAAATGTAATAGATAATTGTGCGATACACTACAAAAATAGTGTGGATATATATTTTCTTTCCCACACTGTTGTAGTTTGGGAAGGTGATTATACATGTCATAGATTGACATCAAGTGTAATGTTCTTTTGTTGTGATGGATTAATCTGTTGGTATAGAAATAAGAAATGTTGGTAACCCTATGAGAAGATGAGGTAGACTATGTGGTGTCTACTCATGAAGTTGTAATGGATATATTTATTTATATTCATATAGTAGTTTCTATGATTGATATTTAGAGACCATTAATGTTTCAATGTTTTAATAATAGTTCTATATATATTTCACAGAATCTAATTCAACAAGAAACATCTAAAATTGATTGATACCATTTATTCAATTATAAAGTTGAATTAGGTAAAATAAAACAAATATATATTATACCAAAATAATTTATTTTGAATATCATTATAAAATTCATTGAACATTAAAGGTTTCTGAAAATGATGCTTGTATTTCTAGTTGTTCCTACCATTCACAATTAAAGGACATTATTTTAATACCCCCATTAGTCTATTGGATTTTATTTACATAGGGGAATATAATTCAATGGTTTATGGTAATTGAAAGTTATATGGTGTGTTTGGAAAGCCGATGATGCTAAAAATGATTTCTCAATGATGATAACTCCTGAAAAGAACTTATGATGAAGTTAGTGAAGAAGATGAAGCTAGTGAGAATGGAATAAGTAAAATAGTTACAAGGTTATTAGTAAATTGTAATAATATAGAGGTCTTAAAATATTTATACTTTTTAGTACTGAATTCATTGAATAACATGAATATTGTGAGAACGGAGGAATGTAGGGAGAAAAACGTTTGTTACCCAGTTCGGTTGATGTAGTGGTTTTCAAATTATTCTAATTAGTGGTGGTGAAGCCAATGATCCATAGGAGTTGAATTGGTCCTTAATATTTACCTACCTCAGATATTATAAAAGTTTTTAATTTATTTGTGAACTACTTATTGATTTATGATTGGTAATGGGATCTCGAACCAATTGTTAATAAGTCCAATAAGGGAGATTAAATAAACCCATGCATATGTGTCTTAGTTTGAGAATGTTCATAATATCTAATGGTTCCTGGTGAGTAAGGGTTGTTATATTTTTTAACTACCTTACTCAAGGAATTTATAATAATAATAGGAATTGATCTACTTTTTATGTATTTAAATACAATGGATGGTAGTTTCATGATGATATAATTTGTTTTTAGATAGTATGAAGTTCATCTGCAGTTACTCAGTTTTATTCTATGTGAATTTCTATTTTATGTAGATGATTTTGTAAATAGAATATTAATATTCTAAATTATTCTAATTTTCAATATTTGTGAATGAGAACTTATGTATCATATATTTGTAGTTTATTTTCTCATGGGAAACTAACATTGAAAATTCACACGGTCATTTCAACTACATTGCAAAATCACGTAGTTGATCCAGCCACATTAATGGACCAAAAACCTATTTAATCCATGTAGATGATTTTGGAATTCAGGTTTCCATTTACCAGGGATAAATATGAATTAGTCAATTAACTAAATTCTGTAGGGATTATATATCTTATTATCATCATAGTCAAATACCAAATAATGATGGAGAATATTCTATATAGCTAGTTCTTTCTAAAAACCATTTAATAAATTTTATTTTATCCATTTTTTCTTTATATATAAATATCATAAATTTCTCTTATAAAAGTTTACATTTGTAGGATTCCAGAGTTATAATATTCTGATGATACTCATGAATGAATATTCTTGGATGGATCTCAATGAATCTTGAATCAGAGGATTCAATTTCAAATGTGAAATTGGAGACATAATTGTTATCTATTGTTATGGATATCATGGGGTCCATTATTATTTAATTTTTTTCATTATAATAAAAAATAAAAAGTGTATGACATATTGATTTATTATAGAGAGTTGATAGTGGGAGACCAAATAAAAAATATTACTGTGAAGATGAGGATAGATCATTAAAAATCAACATTTGATGAAACTCACATCTCCAAAATATTTGATTTGAGATTGAGAATATATGTACATTTCTATAAAGACTCCACCATGTAGGATTACTTCTTTCATATTTTAATTGAACATCTAAGTGGATCCTCATTTTTATTGATGATGTATCCTTTTTGTGATATTATTCAATAATTATAGTCATCTTTTATACCACAACATGAAGATGTGTTTTGGGGTGTGACTCCTGAACTGTGTTATGTAATTCCTCACACATTTTAATATGATAATTTCACTTAGAGATATTTTAAAAATAATATGTGGTTTAGTGGAATAACCAGCCTTTATAAGGAGTGGGATTCCACAATGAATATGATTGTTGTAATGTATGTTTATTTCATGCTATTAATTTTCATACATGATAGTGACGCCAAATGTTTTTTTGATTGAAATGAACTTTCACAATTAACAAAGGATTATTGTATTAAAAATAAATTATAAACATTTTCCTCCACTATTTAAAGAGCCTCTTCTTAGTAGGGGAAACTATGCTTGACTGACACATCCTTTGATCTAATTAAAATATTTTTATAACAAATTAGTATACTTAAATTGTCATTATTTAATTCTAAAATATTTTATATTATCTTTATAATGATTCAATAGGATATATATATTAGTATATAGAAATTATTTATCAAAAATGTTCATAGTGGAACTCTAACAGGGGAAATAATAGTATATGATCATTCCTAGATGATGACATGTTGATATTGAATCCTGAAATAGATTTCATCTAAAAACACATTACTCTCATAAAATATAAATATCTCATAGATATTGGCATTAGTTATTCAAAAACCAGTATTCATTTTTTTTAAACACATCAATTATTTAATATTCAATAGGGGATAAAAATTGAATACTCGGACTATATTGGATACACAAACCTTCTTATATCTTTACATATACTTATATTAAAAATGTGAAAAATAAATCACCTTTTTAGATGTTCAAAAACTTAGATGAATAATTTTTAATCCTCAAATACCACTAATATAGTGAATTATTTAAAAATTATATGGATTCTAGACGCAAAAACACATTTGTTTTGAATAACATGTCTTATAAAAATTCATCTAAATAGCACAATCTATACCACAAAAAAATACCATACAAAAATTTTATAAATGATGTCAAATTTCATAATGGAATCCAATGTAGTTATTAATAAGTAATAACTCTCCTTAAAACTATGGAATATCATGTAAGTGAGCATTGTTTTCAAATAAATAAATGGGTGTCCATTTTGGGAAATTTTAAAAAAGATGGAGGAAAAACCATTAAAATTAATAAGTGTGAAAAAATATTAAATCATTATTAATTAAATTTAATAAAGAGGATATAAAAGTATATATTCAATGTATAAGTAAAAAATGATAAAAAACTAGAGGAAACCATTATTTTTTTAAAATTAAATAAAAATTGGCAGTTCATTAAAAATAAATGGTGGTACTAAACCAATATGTTCAACATTATCCCTTCCTCGAATGAATAAAATAGATAATTAAATAATTAGTATAAAATATTATTTAAAAAATTTAAATAATTACACTTTCACATCAATTAATAGTGTCTTTATCTAATATGTATAATTATAAATTGATTTTGAATTAATTTATAAAAAATAAACTTTTAAAATAATTTCATAGCTAATTTAAATGAATAATACTTAATGGTTGCCTAATAAAATATTATACAAAAAATTTACAATCCATGTATTTTTTTCATTACTTGAATAATTACATCATATATATTTATTAAGGAAATTTGTGGTCCTAGAAAAAGTGTAAATCTCATCCCACCATCAATGTTAATGATGCTCAAACTCACAGAACATAATTGATTTTTTTGGTTATTGTAAATTGAATTTTTTTAATTATATTCGCAAAGTGTATTTTTAATGATGAATTAGTAAAAGTTAAAAAAATTATCATTCTTGGTAATCGTCAAGTATTATATATGAAAGGAGAAGCTAATATATGACTTATACATTGGAGAACATTCCTTTCCACCAGAATGGTACAAACTGACTTCATTTAAGGATAAATAATTCGAAACTACCCCAACTCTAGTGACGAAGATATAATGGTAACTTTATTACATTGAAATATGATACATGGTATCACATACCAAAGGATTAGTTAATTTTTATATCTTGAAGAACTTGATACATACATGATACCCATTTTGTATTTATAAAGAATATAAAATATAGTATTAAAAATAAGTAGGCATCCATAAACTCATTCAAATATTTTTCCCCATATACTGGGGAAATGGATGAAATAATTAAGTAGTGAAATTATTAGGGAGGGTTATGTATTGTTCAATATATCATGATTTAATGGGTCATAAAAATAGAAAAACTATATAATAAAAAACACATTCCATTTAATTAATTACTTGAGCACTAAATTATTCTATGGTTAATATCAATGTAATAATCTCAATTATAATAATAATATAATTTTTAATAATTTAAATTCAAAACAATGGGCATTATGATATCATATATCATAATATCTATACAATCAAGACCTTACACTAGGATAGTTTGATCTATTGGTAGGTATACACCAAAATGACTTTTAATTTGGCCAAATGATTTGTCTCATAATTCCCTTCAATGAATCAAGATACCTTATAATTATGAGCCACACTCATCACTATATATTTAATTAATTATTCACATATTTAATGATCGATTCAATTAATATAAAATATGAACTATTAACTAAAATCATCATTGAGTGAAGTATAAAGAATAGTAAAATTTCCCTATTTAATCAACTAACATTCATTGTAAATAATATATATATATATATATATATTTTATTCAATTTATGAAATAATAAATTTCATGGTATACATAATTTTTATATTTAAGAGTAATATTATGTAAAAATGTCACAAGAAAGTGAAATTTTGAGGAGAAAGCTAATGACAACAAAATTAATAACAGATAAGAGATAACCATCAGTACATGAAAAATATAGTTATTTAAATTAATCATTCCATTTTAAAAAATAATATAATTAATGATGAATGATAAAATAAACATTCATTAAAACTTTTTTATTTGAAAAATAATCTAAAAATTATAGAATAATTGAAATATCATAAAATATTTGTGTCAACAAGGAAGTCTATCAATTTTGAATACATTAAAAATCATTCCTTTTGAATTTTTATAAATAAATTAAAAAACATATGTTTCAGAAAAAATGATAAATACTCCTATAGAACCTTTTATAAAAATTTAATGATAACTTTATATGTCCAAAATAAATAATTTTATTAAATAAAAATTATGTTTTCAAATAATATTTGTGAATATGGACAGGGAAGAAAAATATGCCCTATCAAAAATAGATATGAGATCATATTTTATTTTAATCATTTATTATTTTGGTTAAAAAATGTTGGAGATAAATAATTTTAAGAAAATACAGAATCTCATTATATATCACGACTATAAGAAAATATAAATATTTTATTAAGTATATTTTATAATATTACTTAATTGAATACAATCTCAATCCAAATAATGTGAGGTTGTAAAAAACCCTTACTTCCTTGGTAAGAATTAAATTGTATAATCTTAAATGAGAAAATTAATTTAATCATTAATAATAATTAATAAATAATTATTAATTAAAAATAATCCAAAGTGGTAGTATATACATCTTATAAAAATAAATAGGTTCATAATATCAAATATTTCTCAGTGGAATGGAAATTGAGACAAAATGTCATACCTCTGTAATCCTTTT
The DNA here is from genome assembly GCA_963277665.1 of Viscum album. NCBI lineage: Eukaryota > Viridiplantae > Streptophyta > Magnoliopsida > Santalales > Viscaceae > Viscum > Viscum album. The sequence goes on along the minus strand of OY728123.1, from coordinate 970,195,509 downwards.
AGGTGAAAATGACATAATATAATATATATAATGGATTTGAATATGTTATTAATTTATACAAAAAAATTAATAATAATAGAAATTTCATATATTAATCCGTTATAACATTCTATAACTTGTTTTTTAATGATATTTCATTATTACAATATTTCTTCTCTTGATTGTTTTGTTTTATCAAGCATGTTTTTATCAATGATGATCATATTATTGTTTATAGGATACTATTAAATCATATCTATAATTATATTTATTTATGAAATAATTTTTTTATTTATCATATATATTTTAAAAATCATTCATGAAAATTAATCTTCAAAAATGAATCATATACATTGTTGGGACAATTGGATATACGTACACACAAACGATATTAACATTTCCTTAATTGATGAAATTATTAAATAAAAAATGATATATTAAAATTAATTAATAATTATTATTTCATGTTAATCATATTTACTATTTGGTTCCATAATTATATCTATCAATGTTAGTTTATGATCAAAAAAACATTTCATCGTTTCATGGGGAAGGATTCCCCTGTACAGATGAGTAAGTTTTTTGTTTTCCAATTAATGGAGAAGGATATGAAGATATATTATTACATAAAAAATTATTATATAAATGTATGTTATATAATGGTGATATTATATTTTAATCTTGAACACGTAATTTTTGTTGGTAAAATAAGATGTATAGAAGAAAGAGCATGGTAAAGACAATTACCTTCGCATATAAAATCCTCTTTTGGATCTCTTGTTAAGGACCATGGGGTTTGTATTTTGGGAAGATTTGAATATCATGAATAAATATAAATATTTTGAAGAAATATTTCTTTAGACCTTTGTCTAAATAAATGTATTAATATGTGTGTTTATTTCAAGTGAGGATGTTCTATTTTATTATTGAGGTGAGTGGTACACTTGTAATTAATTTTTTTTTACAATAATTTAACATCTCATTCATGGGAAAATGTTTCCAAAATGGATCACAGTTGATGGGGAAATTGGTAAATTTTATATAAGACCTTCCCATTTGGAATAAAAAATTTATTAGGTCATTTTAAAGCTGTTATTTTTAGGTTAACCCCCAACAAAGCAGTTTTGACATTAACAACTGTAATTATTTTTTCCTATTTTAAATATTCATTATAACCAAATATTTAGTTGATTTTATTACCTAATATTAATAATTATGATTAAAAATATTTAATACATTTTATAAAATTCAATTAATATACATGGAATAACTAAATTTAATAATAAATCTATAAAATATGTTGAAAAACGAGTTTTAATGAAACAAAATTTTCAAGAAAATGACGATCTTACATTAACTACATGACCAATAATAATCATTATTCACATTTAAATTCATGTAATAAGATATAAAAAATATAAATTTAATTTAAATTATTAATTTTTATAAGTTATTTTAAATAATTAAAATGGAATGATAATAATACATAAAATCTATTTTTTGAAATATAATAATTTTTACATCTTAGTGATCTTATATGTATTTTTTTCAAATTGGTTGAAAATAAATATTTAATTTCATATATTATAAGATATTATTATCATTTAAAACAATAATATTTAAATCCAACACATTCAACTATTCATTAAATATTAATTCTAATGTAAAATTTCGGCAATTTATTCTAGTCTAATTTTGACCTTTTAATTTTAAAATCTCTATTCATCTAGTAAAATAAGATTTTTTCCAATAAAATAATAAAATTCAGTTTGTATTATATTTTTATAACAATTTAATTATCAATTAATATAATATAATATTATGTTGTAGATTATTCCATCCTATAAAAAATTCATCATAATAAATTTTATGGATAATACTTTCTAAACGAAGGTGGGTGATTCTTCTAAATAACATATTCTAGTTCCCATGTTTCTTGCTACATTTATTTAATTATAACGATTACCTTAACCAGTAAATTCACTAAATTTTTCAATATATTCCATCATGTTTAACGAATCTGGATAGGCTCTTCACAATAATAGAGATTTGGTTCCAATTGTATTTCATCAAAGGTGGGGAAATGCGTTAAGTTTGGCATGTACTTCTTTAACAATTATATATGGAACACATCATGTAATTTAGAGATACATTTCATATTTTCTTGTATGTTTGAAAAAAATAAATTTCATTCTATAATTTAAAAAGGTCCATTATACATGGAGCTCATTTTACATATGATACCAAAACATATAACACCCTTCAATTGAGATATATTCATGAAAACATGATCTCCCATTTGAAAATCCAAATATTTATTCTGATTATCAACAATACATTTTCTCATAGATTTAATTTTTTATATATTTTTTGAATAATATTTATTTTTTTCATTATGTTCCAAAACATTTATGGCAATACAATTTTTCTTTCATATACTTAAGATCAATTAGTTGTAGGAAAAAATATATTGCAATATAATGCCTCATAAGATGAAATTTGAATAAATTAATAGAAACTATATTTTTAGAAAAACACCACCAAATATAAATAATGATCCCACATAACATGAAATTGAATCCAAAATTTCCTTAACAGGTCTTATAATGATTTAATAGTCCTTTTATACCATATATTAGTTTGATAGTGGAAGGAAAGTCCTAGATAAATATCAGTATCAAGATCCATTTGAATAACATTCAATAATTTTAATGTATGTTGGGGATCACAATCATACACATCTGAAGTATCATCATAATGTTAATTTACACATTCATTAATATAGTGTTTTTTTCAAATTTATTTAGAGGTAATTCTTCTATCATAGTATGGAAATATGCTTATTTGGTTAAGTGATCCAAAAAACCAAAATTTCATTATTCATTCTTGGATTCTCTGATAATCCAATGAATACTTCTAGAGTAAATCCATATCATTTCCACTTAGAAACATGTATCAGTTTCATGAAACCTTGAGTATGATGTCTCTCAGCATTCACCTATTGAACAACCATGTATCTATATATATAATCAGTAATTTTCCACATTATATTATTACAACAACCATTTTACGTAAAATACATATAAATCCAATTTATACTAGGATATATAAAAATATTTGAGATATGAGTATTATCCAAAAATTACCTTCTAAACAATGGTATAGATGAAACACATAGTCTCTTCTTAAATTTCATAACTCCATCTTCATAAACAAAGTCATCCATGTTTCAATCCTTCATGGATGTAATTTTTTTAAATTCTCATTAACAAGTTATGAAAATTATATCCATTAAAATAAATATTATTTATAAATCATTTATAAAATTAATTATTTATCCCCTTCATTAATAATTACTATATATTTCTTTAATAAATCTATAAACATATGATCCCTATCTATCCAAGTTTTTCTAAGAAATCCATGATAATTCTGGTTCAATACATTCAATAACTTATTTACCTTACCTGGATTTTAGTGTATCATGATATCAAAATACTTTATAATTTCGATCCATCATTTTTTTACATGTTGAGTACTTTATGAGAGATTATTTATTTTTGAATCTTATGGTCATTGTATATCTCATATCATTCCCCACAAAGATAATATCTCCATATCTTCAAAGAAAATATAGATGCTTCCAACTCATGGTCATGGGTTAGATAATTATGTTCATGATTGCTGATCTAACTTTAAGAATATCCAATAACATTATTATTCATTATAATAACACAAAAAATTACCTTCTTCGATGAATCATCATATTCTATAATTATATAATATCAAGATGGTCGGGTCAAAATCAGAGCATTGAATAATATCTTATTTAATTCATCAAAAAAATCTTTATATTCCTTGTCCTATGTTAAGATAACACCTTTAAATATATATGAGTTAGTTTTGTATCTAATTAGTAGAAATTTAAATCAAGTCATGCATAGTAATTTCCAAACAAATTAAACTACTTACCGTGGTAATGTTTGTTAGTGTATTCCACTCATTGACTATATTATTCTTCTCAAGATCAACTGAGATTCTATCCATGGAGATAATATTTCCATGACATGAAACTTTATGTACCCACATTAAAACTTCTTAAATTCACCATATAATTCTTTTCATAAAAGTATCATAAAAATTATCTTTATGTGATACTCATGGTACTCATGTATTTCAGAATAAACAATGATAATAGAAATAAATACCACAAAAATCATCAGGATAATCCAAAAATACTATATTAATTATATTTACAATAATTTATTGTAAATTAGTTAATCAAAATTGAATTATTATTAACTCACAGTGACCATACCTCAATCGAAATGTTTTCTTCCAAATATCAACCATCATTAATTGAAATGGATGATACCCATGATGAATTTCATCCATAGAAAATTATTTAGGTCCATTAATTTGATCGAATATGTTTTCATTATAAGGTATATTATACTCATTCATTATTTTAATGGAAATAATTCCCCTGACATCAACGAAGATCCTTATAGAAAAATATTTATTCCTAATAAAAAGAATATGTTCTCCCCAATATGAAACACTGTATATTATAAATCCATTATCACAAATATAATTTAATTTTTTATTAATCTCAACTAATTTCACATTGTAAATTATATTGGGACTACTTGATATAGGTCTTGAATCTTGGACTAAATCAATGGAAAAATAAACATCATGCTCTTGTGGATGTCCATATAACTCCTTTAGAAATATATCAATATATTTATATATATAATGTATAACCTCAATTTGATAATTTTATTTTCTATTTTTAGGTTGTGTTTTCTATTCCTCTTTAAGAATATTTTTCAAGAGATCCACTACGTGTGTCCTAGACATAACTTATTTGATGATGTATCCCCTATAAAGTTATGAAATTTCATATATTCATAATGAATTTTAATTTACATCTATTTGCAGTAAATTTATGCCTCAAATTTTAAAAATCAATCCATTACAATGATTGTACAGAAATAAACCATAGGTATTATAATAGTCATAGATAATATAGTACTTTTATGTGTCATATTGGGAACTACCCAAAACATCCCGATTTTAATGAAATTTACACAAGGATTTTTGACTTATAACTCCTTATTAAGGTGATTTTGGAAATATCAAATTTTATTTGAAAATTTGTAAAATCTAAATGTTTTGGGGTATTTAGAGAGAAATAAATCATTTGATAAATTTTTAGTAATTCTTAAATATGACCCTCCATATTTTTTGTAACTTCAACCTTAGATGTAGTTATCACATAAGCTTAAACTTATCCCCTTTACCCCCTTATTCAGTTGATTTACGTGGATCTTGGGACATTGGTCAATATAATGACCCATATTATTGTATTTGATGAACTATATAGTAGTGTACCCTCAATTTACATTATATATAATACTCATATGTCCCTTATCTCAACACTAATAAAACATTCAATACCATTCATTCGTATTTTAGGATGGTTCTTTCCAAAATTTTCACATGATGGATATTAAATAATTTTACCCTTCTTATTTGATGTGTTACTTATTTTATGGTGTTCAAAATTCCTATTATCCTATAGATTTTCCTTGAACTTAAGGTATTTATAAAATTACATCTTTATATTTATTCCATATAAAACTAATTTCCAATTTCATGAATATGTTTTAGAAACCAATGCCCTTAAGTGGTTTAAGTGAACCCAATTAAGGAAATGGTCAATGTTTCCTTCTATATTACATATGTAATCCATAACATAACTAGATAGTATTGTATAGGTATCCTCATACTCCGAAACAAATTCTTATTTTTTTACTTTATATTGTGGTAATTACTATTTATTTTTGTTCAATACTCATGGGGGAAATAATTGATGAATATTTTAATTTAAATTCTCTCAATTTCATGTGTTCTGTTTATTTTTCCACATTAGTACTCTAGAACAGTGTCCCCCATTGATTAGAATCACCCTTAAGACAATATAATAAGAGTATAAAATTTTCCTATTCATCATATACTAAGGATAAAAATATCCTTTCAAGGGGGCTAGTATATTAATTAACTACCACTATATTTGTAGTCGCAGTAAATAATGGGGGATTCTATGTCATGAAACATTTCAACATAGGTGTACCATTCTATGGAACATATTTTCTACCCATGTATAAATTTTTATTATTCAAAATAAGGGTCTAAAAAAATTTGATTTCCTTGCTCAATAGGGAAATTTCATCATTTTCCATGAGTATTAATACCATTTATTATTCCAAGTGAAATTTATAAACAATAGAATAAATTATATTATCACATATCATTGTAAAATTTAAATCACAATATATAATTCTAAATATGGTATAACACAAAGAAAAAAACGAAAATGTATGCAGTGTTAATATCATAATCATAAATAAATGTCATTGGGTATACTATAAAATCATAAGTTTTATTGAAATAATTCACAGTGGTTTGTAATGAAACTGTGAATTATCATATGAAAATAATAAGTTTATATCAAACTTGGTGTAGAGTTAGTGAAGTATCAATATGCACCAGAATAATGGTATTGATATACATGACCAACTCTTTTTGAGGTCATTACCCTATGATTTATCTTTTCCAAAACTAAAATAAATTTAGGTGTTTTGGAAGGAATGTATATGAAGTAAAACCACATAATCAATTCACTACCACAGAATTTATAATACAACTATATAATTAGACACATTTTTAGTGTCTATGATGCGGTTATGTTTCCTAATCAATGTTATCACAAATATAGGTCCCATGGGTTTGAATAATGTTCCAATGATAACAACTATAAAAACTAAAGAAGTAAAAAATCTAGGGCGAACCGTTAAATTATTACACTGGAATATGATATAAGGAATCAAATCACAAATTATTGAAAAATGTTGTAATGTTGATGAACTAGTTAAATATATATATATGTGATACTAATTCTAAATTGGGAATATAATATAAAATACAATAATATAAATAATGTGGAACCCTTGAAAGAATTCAATTAATTCATTTTAATATCATTGTGGAAGGAAAATGAATAATCTTAATCCTAAATAATTAGAATGTATTGTATATAGAAGAATATATATTGGGTAAATAATTCATAACGAATATGCAATGTAAAATAATTGAAAGCACAAGACATTGAATCAATTGCAAAAACACAAAATAAATCCATGGTATTATCCATAAAATAATCTAATCGATAATAATAACTAAATTCATAATTATGGAAATATGTAATATTGAACAACATGATCTCATACATCATGATTTCAATAATCTGATGACATTGTACTATATCAGTTTAATATATATGTTGTCATAGACCAAAAACTAATTTAATTTGGCCAACTTATTTTTATGATGAGACCTATCATTGTATTGAGGGGATATATAAATATTGACCCCATGAATCACTACATGTCTAATGAATTTATCATAAATTTAATGATCAATTTAATTACGAAACAAAATTTATCTTCAAAAAATGTCTATATCGAGTACATAATATATAATATCAATATTTTCACAGTCAATTAATAAATTTCAACGCAAACACCGTATATAAATATTTTAAATGGTTTTTAAAATATCTATTACCACAAAATAATAAATATAAATAATTAAGAGTAATATAATGTACCATGATCATAAAAAGTGAATGTTTTGCGAGATAGTGAACAAATGAAAAATTAATTAGTGACAAGAGATGACTATCAGTTCAACAGAAATATAGGAATGTAATAAAACTAGATACATTGGAAAAATAAATAAAATATAAGGGAAGTTTTTAATTAATTTTCCATAAGTGATTTTTTATTGTAAAATAATATAAAATTTGTATAAGATACTAAATATAATAATTTTTTTTGTCAGTGTGGAAGTCTCCCAACAACATATAAGTTAAAGATATTCCTTTTCACATTCTGTATATGAAATTTTAAATGAACCATTCAGAAAAAATTTAAAATATGATTATCAAACATATTATTAATGTATAAGGATAACTAAAACTATTATTCATAAAAATGTATGTGTAAAAAATTTCTTTTTAAAAAATATTTTGGGCAATATGGGGAAGGATGAAGAATACACCCGATCAAAAAGAGAAATTTGGATGGATTTTTCTTTTGAAATTTCGTTTCTTGATTTATGTAATGAAGAGGTAAAAACATTGTTTAAATTTGGAAGTTCTTTAAATAGCTCGTGGATATGAAAATATAAGTATAATATTGAGGATATATTAAATATTCCTTCAATGAAAATTAAGGAAATCATAAAATAATAATGGATTGTAAAATAAATCCTTACCTCTATGGTAACTAATAAATTATATGCATTGAAATAATAAACATGAATTGAAAAATTATTCTTCATGAATAGATATTTATACATGTTTAATATACCAAAGTGGTATAGTATGCATCACATTAATGTATATGGGGGAATTATATAAAATATAACATAATAGTATTGAAATTGAGATGAAATCCATTACTTAATGATTCCTTTTAGTTGAGGGAAATTTAACCTTGTGTATAATTATTTTAAAATTTTTATTAATTTACACTAGAAAGACATTAGAATTTATAATGTAATATTTTGTCCTCTTATAAAATATTGTCATCCATTTATTAATAATAGTTCTATATCACCATTATCCTGAATTTTATCTCATTTATTTTCGAATGCATGTTCTTGCATGGAAGTTTCTATTCCTATTCATAAGATATAGTTCCCTTATATCCAAAATTATTTTAAGGTTATATATGTCATTTTTATTCTCTAGATATATTTTGTGGTTCATTACAGAAATTTAGACATTGAAAATGAGTCACACCACTACATAGAGATGGTATGACATACGTACACATGTGAAACAGTATCAATTCATTAAAGTCTTTTATGGTTGAAAATTTCCTTTATTAGAGGAATGATATGGAATCTTGGGGTAATTATTGTATATTATACCATATATTTTCCAACAATTAGAATATTAACTAAACACACTAACTTAAAAAAATTTCACATCCAAATGAGGTGACAGATTTTTTTTCTTAATATTCAATAATTTAATTATCTATTGAATAAAGAGTAACAGTTTAAAAAATTATGTGAAATTAAAAATAATAAATCACATGTGTTAATTTTGATAATTAATGATTAATTACTTCAATGGGAACCCAAATTATATTTTACTGGAATGCATGTAAACACATATGATAACCCTAACATTTGATGACATAACAAATTAATGTGGTGGTAATGAAAGTGGAAACTAAGTGTGATAAACATGAATCACTTACCCGATTTTGGAATGTGTATGGGTGAGACGCTTATATATTATTCCAATTAAAGGAGTTCCTATAGATGTATTAAATGTAAGGAATAAATTTAATCAATCTATAATTGTCCAAAGTGTGTGTGTGTGTGAGTGAGTTTGTGTGTGTGGTAATTAGTAAAAATTAAATGGTCGAAATCGAAAAGAATCTATCAATTTTCCATTTGAGAACTAGTTTTTTGAACATATAGAAGGAACTAATATGATTTATTTTTTTATAAATAATTTTATTATAATTAAATTTATATATCTCTATAATTTTATTATAAAATAACATGTACATTTCATCCTTGAATGTTTTATAGTCAATGAATGAAAATTTGGATATGTAAATTAACCTCACAATTGAAATATTTCATCATTTTTATCTTTAATGAAATGGAGGTGTAATTACAAAAAACATTCAGTGATAAAATATCAATATATGGAAAATATTTTTATTCATCACTTATGAATTTAAATGAAGTATTAGAGTGGTGAAAACGTAATTTTTTTTCAACCTTTATAAAAAATTCATATTATGCTATTTAGTGGTTTTGTTTAGGTTATGTATTTTCATGTGATAAGATTGACGTAGACCCAATTAAACATTTGTTAATTTCTAATGTACATAAATCTACATTATTGGGGGATATATAGCTTTCCCACACATGATAATATTTGTTTGTAAATTATTTGTCACTCTCCTAATATCAAAAAATAATTGATCCACTTTATAAAATATATGACATATTTTATTTGATGATTCATGTATTGATTCCATTGATATTTTTTAGAAGGATATATTAGAGTCACTATTGATGGTATCTCCTAATTATTATATCTTTTTTAGAAGAAGTATATTTTAAGATACTATATAGATGGAGTTCTTCTTATATAATGTGTAAATAAATATTTACAACAAATTTACTATTACATAAAAATATGTAATAAGTACCAAATAAAATATTTAAATTTAGATAAAGAAATGTTACTAATGGTATTTTAATTTGATTAATTTTGTCGAACTCCCATACTTTTATATGTTGCTGATTATACTGACCTATCTTATTTTAAATAGTAGTTAAATAATAAATAATCAACTATATTATTTAATCTATGAGTTTTGTTATTAAAATAATTTAATGTAGATAAAAAATATATGAAATGTGGAAATGAACATCTAATATACCACCTATCAATATTTCAGATCTTGGATCTAGAGTGCTATGATTGTAAGTTCATTAAAGAATAATTACTTGATGAAGATATATTTATGATTTAATAATATAAGAAACCATTTTTTGGTTATTTTTGTATTTCATTATTATTGTAATGGGGAATCATAATTTGAAATATCTACAATGTAAGATATTTCTTATATAAGGAAATAAACTTCTAGGAGGTTTATCTTATTTATTAAGACACATGTATATGAATTCATCTAATAATCCATTAATGAAATTTTATTTTAATGTATATTAGTTTTTCTCAATTCATCGCCATTTTTATGGAAATTATTTCCCCAACCATACTACATACAATGTTATCCAATAGAATTATTTTGGTTATAAATTAAAAATGATGAAAACATATTTATTATGTTATGATACCTTCTAAATGATGATAAATGTTAGAATACAAGTAGAAATGTCATACAATTAAATTATATATGTATATGTTTTCTTTGAATGTGGTAGAAATATTTTGAGAATATTCCCACCATCATATAGAACAATTTATAACATTGATTTTTATTGATTATGTCTCCATGTTCATTCAATTAAATTGTTTTCTAGGGATAAAATAAAAAATAAAAAAATTTAAGAAGACAATAATATTCCCTCAATCCAATGGTTACCATGGTTTGAAATAGAAACCATATTCAACTTAAAATGAAGAAAAAATATAAATTTTACTAATGATATATGACTCTCTTCTAATAATCAAAAAGTAGATGAATATATCTAATAAGAATCCAATGTATTTTTTACTCTATGTTGTATCCATGGGTATGCCTAAATCAAGTAGCATCTGGGGGGATACTCCTTCATCCATGATATTCTAATATCAGGGGTGTTGAAGGATAAATGAGAAAATAGAGATATGGTAGAATTTACAGGATGATATGATCACTTGCTTGTGTATCTAAAGGGTTTTAGTCTCTTTTATATAGATCACAAAGACATTCCCCAATCCTCCTTGAATTTACATTTCTGATAAATAATATACATGTGTTGAATAAGTTATAACATTTTTACCTTCATCTTCAAGTGAATTATCATGAATGTTACTTCATATGAAAAATTAATAATAAATTATTTTCTTTTGCAGAAAATTATTATGTTTTGGCCTTTATTATTTGATTGATATGTTGATCATATTTCTAAATTTAAATATGTCTATAGATATTTATATGACCATGTTTTCCCCTAAAAACGTTATGGATGTGGTGAAGTATCAAAATCTCACACAATAAAATAACCGAATAACGAGGAATAAAATATGACATAGATATCACATATCACACCATATGATATATACATAACATATAATATTATATATCTACAAAATATCTTGTCATTTAAATTGGATTTATGGAATAATTTTTTCAATGCTCTACTTTCACTAAATCATCATATATTTTTTCCCATTTCCAATTTTATTATTTATTATCAAAGATCTACTAAAACTATATAAAAACACTTTGATTATTTTGAAACAAAATTAATAAATATCAATCAATGTCACCATGTATTACATCATTTTCATTACCCCCTGAATATCAATACAAATCTCCTTTTAGATAAAATATAAAGTTAGTTTATAACATCTCTCTATGTTTGATAAAAATAATCCATATTCATTCGACCATAATATGTGATACCATAATACTTTTTAGTATTGAGAATAAATAATAATTCCCTAAGGTAAATATCAAAAAAGAGTATCCACAGGTTGGAAATCTTGTTAATCATGATACAAAGGGGTCTATTGTGATGTCTATCAAACAAATTTATAATTTTACCTTGTCCAGTAGATTTATCATGTAAGAAATAATTTTCATTAAAATATTGGAATAAAAAATCTAATAAACTTGATACATAATGTATGTTAGTATCATATATCTACTCATAAAATATAAATTATCTTATAATTGTCTAACTAGATATATAAAAACATCCTATGTCATTCATCCTGATGGATTATCTCATAAGATTCCCATCATCCAATAGATAAAATTATCCCATGAAATATATATATATATATATGCAAACCATATACTCTTCTAATATATTTGTATAAAGGAATAATATGTGAAAAAGTTTAAATGAGAAGAACAATACCATCATGATTTATCTTAAATGATTACATGATGTACAACATACCAAACCACCACATGAATTGACCTACCTAAACGACAGATTATGAATGGTTTTAAATACTTTAGTTTCTCCTACTAGTTCTATTTTCTATCCTTAGTTAATGGGAAATTAAAATATAAAAAATGAACTCATAGTATACCAAAAACAACATTTATGATAAACTATGAAGTTCACTCTGATAATAATTCATAATAAAAATAACTTATTGTGTGTATGATGAATATATTCATTATCCCAAATGAAATACTACGGATTACAAACACAACTTTTCATTATGACATATCACCCACCTCTAACAACATTTTTTGGATAACCCAATGTGACATTTTGGGTGGTTAACTATCATTTAAATTCTTATTTAATAAATTCCAACCTAAAAATACAATAAAGTTTAATTTTCATTTTTATAAAATGATTCATATTATTATTATAATATCTTTAAAAATGTAATAATAAAACTACAAATATTCTCTTATCTCGTATATCATATGAATTACTATTGAAATTATTTATGTTTTTCTCATTTGGATATTTTTTAACTAATTACAACTTGATATAAATGTACAGACATCTCTATGTCAAAATATAATAAAATTGCACCACTAAAATATGTAATAGATAACAGCTGTAAATAAATATATTTTCACTATTGGTTCTACTTGGGAATCATATTCCCAATATTAACACCTTTAATAAGTATTTAAACTGGTTTACATAAAATAAACCATTTTTTTTATGTCAATAAATTTTATTAAATAATTACAACTCTTTTAAATTTCATTATCTTCTTCTTTTAGAGAAATATTCCCTGAAAAAATAATAATAGAAAAATATAACTCTTTATGGTATACATTTTTACCACAAACCCTAAAATATTTTAGTATAAAAAGTAATTTTACTTTGATATTTGAAGGAAATAGTGTTTTAATATTTACTCTATAATATTATATCTGTCCAATCATACTCCCCATAACTAATAAAAACAATATTATCTTTTGAATATCCTTATATGATACACACTCTTTTTGTTGAAAATTTAAAACACAATTCCATATAGTATGAATATTTTAAATATGAATTATTATCAACCATATGTAAATGTAATTATTTGGGTTTTTATTAGTTTAATATAAAAATGATTAATTGTTTAAATATTCCATTATTTAGTCGTTGAATCCTAATTCATCATATTTTATTAAATATTTTTTTTAAAAATCATTTATCACATATAAACCATATTTTTATGGTCTAATTTATAAGTATATTGTATAGTTTGTCAACTCATAATTGATTTTTATAATTTCATTTTAATTATAACAACAATCTGATAAAAAATTACATCATGTATCACATAACATAAAATAGATAACTCTACAAAACCATTATATAGATTCATATCATATTGAAATAGTCTTTACAGTTCAAATATTTTAAATATTTAACTTTTTGATATTTTATGAAAGGAAACTAAAATCCATATCATTTGTCACATACATTTTTAACTAATATAGGTTTAAAAATTTTAAAAATTATACGTCTAGTTCATATAAACATGAAAATAATTGAATCAATCTCTATAAATTTAATAGATGATGTGGAATACTTATTTAATCTTTCAAACCCCATTATATATCTTAGAAAATTACGTATTATTGAAACTGTTCCCCTAAATCTCCAAACGGCCATTAAATTTCACAATTTTTAGTGGACACTTGAGGAAACATAATTATATGATTCAAAATAATTTTTTTCTCCTTATTTATACATATACTCATTTTTAGTATAAATAAGTCACGAAATCCAAGATATAATATTCCTAGATTCCCTATCCTCATTACATAGTAAATATAGGGTAAATTTTTAAAAAATTATTCACACTATCAATAAATTTTCATTAATATTTAAAGAATGAATTCTATATCTAGAAAAATCTTTAAAGGAATCATTCAGCAACATCATGCCAGCGCCAACAAAAATAAAACTAATTGTATGAGTGCTAAAAAAATTTCCTTTAAAAATCATTCATCAAAAAATTATTTTAAGACCATAAGAGAATCCTTTTAATATTTAAATAATAATTTAGGTCCACTTCTTGAATAAACTCAATAGTTTTTTTCTAATTTTTTTATTACTATAATTCATAATATTTTTTGTCTTCCTTAATAATAACACATTTTGTTTTGGAAATAGTATTTAAATATACTTATATTATGTATTTACTTGTCACGGATTGATCAAAATGTTATTATTTAATATGATTATTAAATTTTATATTAAAAATCATTTATCATAAGAGTATAATGAATTCCATTTAATTAAAAATGCATTTTCAAAATTGTTATCCCACTAAAATGGGGACCCCTTTTGAATCAAGTGTATCCATTAGTAAGATAATTTACATATTTCAAAAATTAATGAGTTTAATTTAGTATTCATCTCATCATTTATATATATAGGTATGAAATTTTTAAAATTATTTTATGTATGAATTTGGGAAAAATGAGTATAAAATGCATTTCTTAATCAATCATATAGTTAAATCATCTTTCATCCTATAGTTTCATATATCATATGGTTTCATATAAATTTCTGACCCAAATTTCAAAGTAATATATTTATATTTATTTAATAACGTCAACAATATCCACTCTACATACATAAAATAATATATGGGAATATATATTCTCTTTGGATGGAATCTAACAGTCATTATTTTCAATAGTGTTTAACCTTACTCAATTTTAAATCATTTTTTTAACTATTTAAGTATGCATGATTATAATTATTTAGTTTTTTATTATATTCCATCAACAAAATTAATAAGATGATCATATATTTATATAAAACACTTTTCCCAACATATTGTGGCTAATATAAATATAAATTAATATCCAACTATATTTACACATATCTAACTACATCCAATGTATAAGTAAAATGAAACCATTCCTTGTAAAGGATTAAAATAATATGAAATCCATAATTCATAGAAGAGTATTCATAGACAAATAAGAATTTAACCCCATCCCCACTTTTTAAACTACAACCATACATCTTGAGGCAATGAGCAGTCCAACCAAAAGTTAGTCTACCCACAGTTATTTACTCAAGATAGAACTAAATTCCATCACATCACTAAAACCAAATCTTTATAAAATTTTATTAAATTATAAATTGATGTTCATAATATAGAACAAGTCAATTACATGATATTAGATAACTGAATTGATTATCATAAATTTCATGTAACTCTTTATATTTATGTATGATAATTTATAGAATAAAATTAATAGGTTACTATAAATAATAGATCTATTCAAAATATAAATATTTTTATCAAAAAAAGTTGGTGATAAACTAAATAAATGAACCATTAATATGTTTAGAAATGAGATACATATTTTGGAATAAATCATAAATATATAAATTATAAAAACTATATAATTAATATTGAAATATATACATCCAATAAATAATAGATTAAATATAAAAACATTATAATTACTTCTAATATGAACATGATTGTATTATCCGTTTTCATTTAATTCCTTAAACGCATTACATTTAAAATGTAAACATTTTATATTTCCTATATAATATGTTAAAATTTTATATAATAAAAATATCACATATTTCCTAATATTAAATCCTTAATCATATAAATTATGAAATACATTTTTCCTAAAAATAAAAAAAATTTCTTGAAATTATTAATTTTGATTAAATAATTTCTGATTAATAATTATGAAAAATTCACAATTCATTTTAAACTCAATTTTATTTGGAATTATTGTTTAATTTATATACACATTATAAAATTAATTATAATTTATATGTAAACAATTTTTTTCATAATTATATGGAATTATATTTTATTTTTAGAGAAAAATGATGATATTTCTAATGGTAAAGCAGCCTAAAAGGACAAAAAACAAAATATTACATCAGTTTTTAGGAGGTAAATTTATATGTATCCCTTTCAATCATGGGTAATAAACCATAGAGAAGGGTGTTATAGAACATCAAATCATTATTGGCAATCCCATTTTTTCACGTCTGTCAACAAGAGATTTGGCTTCATTATAAGCATTTTTTATGATAAAATTATGAGATTTATCTAAGCATTTGGCCCATATAACAGTTATTCTCTAAAAAGATAAATTTTTTCCTTTATAACATCTTACATGAAAGTGGAATAATCACACTCAAACCACAAGTTGTTCTATACCCATTGATTTTCATATTCCTCTTTTTTAATCAACCCGATCATTTCAGTTCCCAAAGTAGAGTCAATCCAACATGATCTAAATAAAAATCCAAGAACATCTCCTTTATGAAATTTAAAAACATCCCCAATGCTCGCTGGGATAGGATTACCTCAAGAGGATCCATCAGAATTTCATATGATCCACCCTATAAATGGAGAGTTCTGAATGTCCTAAAATGTACCGAAAAGAGGATGAATATTACATGTAATTTTTAGTTGCTTGAAAATAGAAAATTCAACAAAAAATGATCAAAATTCCCCTCATGTATAGTATTAACAATCTGAATTTCCAAAATAATTTTAAAATATGATAAATCATTGAAAATGTGTGCCTTATCATATAGATATTTATTTATACCATTCCCCAAGAAATGAATAATCTCCACACTTGAAACTTTGAATAGGTTCACAAGTTGCTGTGATATTGAGCATTCAAAACAATTTTTGACAATAAGAATAATTAAATCCTATCATATTAGATTTAATTCAAAAATTCTAAAATACATAATTCCAAAGAGTTGTGCTAGTGTGACAATTAAGGAAGATAAGATCCTAATCCTCTCTATACTGGTTGAAAAGTACACATATCAATAAGAGAGATATTTTAACTTATTCAATATAATAATTCAGGGTAATTTTCAATTAGAAAAACCTCCATTACTATGTGAATCTCAATGTAGACATCCATGTTTAACCTAGTGAGTGCTTCGAGTTGTGTGGGAACTATATTTCATTGAAATGGAAAAGTTTATCATGAACGATTCCATAAAAAAAATCTCCAAAATTAAAAAAAATCAATTTCCCTCAAATCCTAATTGATAAAAATGTCTAATTAAATATGGATATGATTGAATAAAAACCAATAGATCCATGATGGTTGTACTAGATAATTTTTTGGGAGCAGGGGGGTCAGGAATATTTAAAAGTGGATCTCTAGTATAGTTTTAATTCCAAATATATAATGGAGGAATTTTAGTAAACCAACCAGTGTGAATGCAGGTAAATTATTTTGAAAACAATTATAAAGGAATGATAAATAGAAGAGCTGATATATAAGGAGTACCCAAATTCTAGTATGTCAACTATTCTCCCTATGAAAAATTCTATAGATGTTTATTGTTCATTAATGTTCCTCCAAATGAAATTAAATTTAATGGAATCATTAGAAAATAAATCGTTTTGGATTCTAATACCCTTAATTATAAGTTTCTTGCAACATTACATCCATGGAAGAGTGATACTTTTTATCCCAAGAGTACTTCCAAACAATAATATTTTTTAGATAAATTGTTATTACTTTTATGTAAGGTAGCACTCTATTTATATACCATGAATGAGTAAATAGATTTTTTTTTAAAATGTTCATTGCCAGAAAAATTATCGACGCCCCAGAAAGGGACATACATTTATAAGAGCTCAACTATCATTGAATTTAGATAAAATAAAGTAGAAATAAATGGCCTATGGTCCTACCTAAAATAGTGGAACACCAAGTTAAATAAAATGATGGGTACCCTCCCTAATTTCTAGGTCATTTATGATGTTTTTCTTCTTGGATGTATTAATGTTTTTCCTTAAGTAAATAAATGATTTATTCTAACTAATTACATATCCCGGGAATTTTTTATAATAATTGGTGTAATCCTTTAAATTATTTATGATTATTTTTCCCCCTTATTAAAAATAATGATTTCATCGACCTATAAAAGTATGAAGTATAATTCAGACCACTAGTAGCTCTATATGTCATCAAATAATCCCAATGGTCCATTTTGAGAAAAACACTACAAAGATAGTCCCCTAGAATAGCCAAAAAAATTATTTATAAGGGGTGACCCTACATTACTCCTCTCAATCAAGACAAATATTCTTTTACAGATAAATTAATAATAATTGAGATATGAGAATATCAAACAAAGGACAAAATCTAATGAATTAATTTCAAGACTAAAAAAAGTCTCTAAAAACCCTAACAATGAATCCCCAATCCATTAAATTAAATGATTTTTTAACATCATTATTTAATATAATATTGCACCACTTAGGTAAATTCCATAGAATATTGGCTCATTTATAGGAATTCATGAGACAATATTGAATGAATATCCTTATGAAGAAGAAAAATTGATTATAAGAGATGATTTTATATGACATAATATCAAGACTATTCACCATTATTAAAACTATTATTTTATGCAGGGTGTTAACAAGGGAAATCAACCCGAATTGACCAATATCACTAGCATTGTACACATTCTATATGAGAGAAAGGAACTGATCATTAAATCCACATATTTAATAGAAATCATTGAAAAAAGGGAATGATAATACTGAAAATAACTTGTAGAATAATGTCTCATCAATAAAAAATGGGTTTTAAGGACATCTGGTTCAAGGGAGCTGCCTAAATGTAATATGAAACCCACCTAAATTATTTCAAACACTATAGAATTTGAATTGAGCATGGTGTTATCATCGTCACTTTCAAATTTGGCGATATTGAATTAAACCACTTCCATCTTAGTGGGAGATATAATAAAGAGACATTTTTAATAAGAGAAAACATGGTTGAAAAGATCCTGCCAATTTTTCATGATATTCGCAACATTTTTTATAAGGTAGAGAAACATGGTCACACTTCTATTTTTCATAATAAAGATAAAAAAATTATTGTTTCTATCCCCATTAATGAACCATTTTGTTTTAAATAAGTCCTTATGGATACTCTCTTTGACCATGATAAGGACATCAATCATGGAAGAAATCAAGGATTCTTAAAAAAGTCCACTGGGTATTTCATCACTAGTCCAAAATTCTTGATGCAGATGAAGGTAATTTTTTAGGGACTCAATCTCTATGTTAAGGTAGATGAAGGATTTATTACTCCATTATTTCATTATAAAATGGAATAATTTAATCATGATTATACTTAAAAATTTATTTCCTTATAGCTTACTTGAGTAATATATGTCATGTAAAATATTACCACATTCCATATGCATGATTTGGGAATAATAAAATATAATAGGTCATGTATACTTTCAATCACATGGAAGAAGATTTATAAGGATTAGATGATGATTAGAGTTGGGATTTTGTAGAGAGACACATGAAAGGATCCCCAAGAAGCCAAGGATGCTTCATTATAAAATGATCTATCAATTATAATGGTAACCAACCAACTCAATTATTTCCTATAACATTTAAATTTGGAACCCACCTGATTTATCTAAATTATATTACTATTTTAAATTTAGGATATGAAATTATAGGTTAAAATTTAGTAAGAGACTATGAAAGGTTTCTAATTAGGATGAAGGATAGAGAAAAAAATATCCAAAAAGTATCCATGGATAATTAATGATAATAAATTATATTTAAAATCAAAATTTTTAATAACATTAATTTGTAGTAGTGTTAATATACATTTATTAACTATAGTATGAACATTTAATAATAAATTTTAAATAAACTATATTTAATTATTCAGTAAATGCATCATAAATTAAATATATTTCTGAACATACATATTTAAACAATTTACACTCATTTGAAAACATATATAATACAATTCCAAAATGAAGGATTAGAATAAAAATATTATATTATGTTATATTTAATGGTATAACCCTTTCATGACATGATTCTTAGTGCATAAGTGATATCATTCTTTATCATTATCATGTTATGCCCTATGATTTATTTTCATGAATATTCAACCATTTCCATTGTCATTTCAATATTTTATACCACAATATTCCTATATTATTTTATGATAATACAAATATCATGTAATCAAATTGAAACATTATTACTGGCCTAGGTAATCAACACCATTATCCAATACAACTCCTACTACCAAACGATATAATACTTCAAAACCTAATGTATTAAAACTATGATGAAGGATATGATATATTATATTATAATATGAAATTTTGTCACTTCTTATGATATCAAATATCATAAAATGTTTTGTAGTGTAAAATCTATATCATATTTGGTAATAAAATATATTATATCCATATTTTAAATGGAAATATTTATCAAAATTTACTATATTCAAGATGATATCTATTATCCCTTTATTTTCCAAATACTTCATGGATCAATTAGTAGGGGAATATTTGATACACTGATTGGTGGGAACATTAATCCTCATATAAACACATCCCATATGAAAATCATGTGTGATGTCATGAGTTAAAAGGTACACACATTCAAACATTCATGCTTGATGGTTTATAGGAATCTGTTAAGTCTTTACCCTTTACTATGGTACCACTAATGGCTTTAAATGGATAGAACAACACTTATTGAAGTAGTTTAATCCCACAAGAATCACTTAGAACCATGATCACTATGTTATGAAACTAAAAAATATATATAATATATATCTAAGATCATGTATGCATTATAAAAATGATGACTGATTATCCTATATTCTAACACACATTTCATGATAATCCTTCAGAATTAGTTAAATGAATCCATCCTTTATGGTGTATCCATGGGTTGACCTTATTTACCCAATGTTTGGAAGGGATTATACTTTACCAATGATGTTCTAGTATATCATTAGGAAAAGGATCAATTAGAATATAGAGATTAAAAAAAGAAAAGAAGCATCAGTTTTTGGGAAAATATAACAATGGCATTGGTTTAATTTATGTTTGTTCCACTGATGGCCCCTAAGACACCATGTATATAATAATATGATAAATAATATATAATTAATTCATCTATAATAGCTTTTTTTAACTATTATTCTTATGTGAAATATCATAAATTTTTCATCATATTGAATATTAACAATAAAAAAATTCATGTACAGATGATTTCTAAATGTTATCCGCTAATGTTCAATTATTTTATCCTCACTATCTGTGAATGTACATCATTGTATAAATTTTGTTCAAGTTACATTTTTTGGATTATGAATTTGTTCTTTATTGTATTGGAGGTTTTCTGGAGGTTTTTGGGGTTAGAGACATGATGGGAGGAGGAAAAGAGGCCAAATAGTGTGCACCACATTGTTGGTTCATGGTTAGTAATAATCGTAGACCAGGCTAGAAAATCCTTGAAGCCAAACCTCCTCTCAAAAAGAAGACTATCACCAAGAAAGTCATAGTTTTCCAAACACTTTGGGGATTCCAGGAGATGGTGTGTCTTGGCCCCTCTTGTGAAGTGTTAGCCACACAATTGTCCCACTATTTGGAAACCCGTATGGCCAAACCATGTGGCCTAATACAATTTTATATTTTTTATTCATACCTCTCAAGAATAATGTTTTATTCAACAATTATTCCTCCCATTTGGCCACCTATAGATACTTTGAAAATACAAAAAACCCCTCCTCCTCTATGGGTGATTTTCCTTATATTCTTATGTGTTTGGAGTGATGTTCAGTGAGAATGGTAGCTCTGGGTATGTATTCGACTCAGTTTCCCTATATTTTCTAAAAGAGGAAGTAGGTTTGGTTTTCTCTCCTTAAAAAACCCTAAAACCATCTCTTTTCTAGTATATTTTATGTTGGGTGGTTTCAATAGGTGTTTTAGTTCGAATCATGTGTGGCAGCTGGGAAAGTAGATACCCAAGGGAATAACACTAGCGGTCTTAATGGTTTTTCCATATTTTTATTTTTATATATGTGTATGTTGTTTTTACAATGTAATAACAGGATTTAGTTTTACTTTATATGAATTTGGAATGTAATTTGGGCACTCTATTGATGTGTGATACCCTACACAGACCTCATGGGGTTCTTTGATGATGTGATACCAAAACAAGGGCTACACACAGGGAATACCAAACCCAAGAAAATGATGAATTGTGTTGGTAAATATTTGGAATGGGTAATTATGGAAATGAATGGGTTGTGAATTTTATTTTGTTATGTGTGATTGGATAATATTATTATGGGATGACTACATGTAATATTTAAAAAATATCAATGGGTTTCTGAATATGTTTAATTGTAGTGTTTCGGGGTTTGGCTAGGAAACTGTTTTCAACTAATGAATTGATGTTCTAATTCGGAAATATTTTGAAATAAGGATATAACCTCAAAATGATTTAAAAACGGGTTCTTATTAATTTATTTCAAATGATTATTTGAAATGGGGGTATGGTGTTATTCTTCAAAAAAATGTGAAATGATTGTTTGATAATGGAAATGAAATCCTTGGGGCATGTTTTTGTTTTTTTTTCAATGTGTAAGAACTGTGTTTTAAATTATAGAATCAAGAAGATTCCACATTATTATTGTTAATTGTATTTTATTCTATGATATGGTTCTAATAGTTCTTTAGGATAATAAAAATTGAAATGATATAGGGGTTAGTGTGATAGAACCCATGATGATTATATGGGCATGTTAACATGGTTTATGAAATAAAATTAAAGATGAAATTGATTAATTTACTAGATATCATAAGGGGTGTTTTGCATAATTATTTATGTTTTAATGAGTTATTCCTCAAAATGGGATAAATATAATGTGTAATGATTATAAATTATATACGTGTTTAATGGTTATGGTTTTAGTTTGGTATATATTTTATGGTCAGGAATCATGTGCACATGGTCAGGTGGTATGTGGGTTGTTGAATTGACGTTGTATACCCACATGTTAGGTTAGATAGTGTCCCTAAACTCCATCCATATAATAAAAGTCTTCATAATTCAAAATGATGATCCTTACCCCTAACGTGTTTATTTGATGTGGCTACCTAGATTGAGGATCTATGATAAGTGTTATGTAATGTTTGGTTGTGATGTTAGAATAAGGTTATATGATTCCTAACATACATATATAACATGGTTTGGGATGTTGTACTGAGCCTCTATTCTTCCAAAACCAATAGAAATCACTTAATTATTGGACTAAGGCACTAGTGTATTTTTTAAAATTGGGAATAGGGAATTTTGTTGTGAAAAAAATTAGTTGACACCTTTAGGTTATCAAATAGTCTCAAACTATGAATAGGGTTATTTTTTGATGACTGGATGATGTTATATAACTTAATGTATAAAGTTAGTTTTAATGATTTTCTAAATGTGACCCATATTTCTATACTACCATGGTTATTTAATGAATTTTAATATCTTTCAACACTACTATTTGGACAGGCTATTTATCCGGTCACTAATAGTTGTGGCCTTCTATGTTGTACACACACACTACATGGGCCACGATAGAACATTGGTACCTTACTAGATGATACATTTTATAATATAGGTATGGATAAAGGCATAGTGTTTGGGTTTTCATTGATGACAAGTTAGAGCATGGGTGGTTTGGACCGAGTTGGTACTCAGGTCAGTATCCAGGGTCTCTTAGTATTTATTGTTTTGGATCCCATTATATAACTATATAACATGTAGAGTATACATATCATAGTCATCATTTGATGAATGCTTTACATCTACATGTTCATGATTGACATTATATATGTTGATATTATTTCTACTATTTTATTACCATAATATGAAGGTATTGTATCCCCAATGCTTCTCTATAGACACACACTAATAGTTGGCAGCCTCTGGAATACGAGGAGGTGTGTCTGAGGTAATGTGAAGACTCGTCTTGGGGAACATGATATAGCAGCCACCGGGTCGATTATATTAAAAATTTATATGAGATACATTTATTTATTCTTACTCTTGTGGAAATGGTAGATATCAAACTTGGATCTTATCGAGATTAAGAAATGAGATCATTCAGGGGTTTCCTCATCCCCATGTAAGAGGGAAATCCAATGTTTTCATTGGTGGGAATTGATTCATTTTTTTATACTTGTGTGGTTGGTTGATACTTCCACATCGAGTGGTGAACATGGAGATGATGTTATTGATTTATGAGGTTTTATCTCTTGGCTTGGTATGAAAATGGAGTTTGTGTGAGTTCATAGATTATTGATGGCACATAGGATTGATAGGTCATATGTATGATTCCGGTGATTTCTAGTTGTTATTGACTCTCAAGATAGTAGTTTACATTAGGCCACTAGTGTATTCTTGATGAATCTCCTAGATATAGGCATTAGTGAAAATGTTCAAAAATATAAAGATAGATAAATATTTTATTTTTATAATTTTTGTTTAATAAAAAGGTTATTAAAAGTATAAATTCTTGTGTTTATAAATGGAATGTTCTAAAATGTGAAACCATGGGTTTTAAATGGTTATGTTTAATTAACAAGGGATGTGGGATACTGATGAAACATATATGGACACAAGTGGATGGTATTCCTTATCTTGATTTTTGATCCCATGTATGGATTGTTCAAGAAGTGATATTTCCCTAGTATAAAACCTTATTTGTATCCCATGAGTCCATATTGGGATTTGATGTGGGGATATAGGGTTGTTCATTGTAGTACCCGAATTAGGATAATGTATTTTGGGTTATGATATGTTTTTCTATAATGTGGGTTTTGTGACACTTTTTGATTGTGATCCTGAAAGTTGTGTTTTATTCCCAAGAGTCAGTGTTTTAATCATAGTTCTAGTTTATGAATATGAGTATCCTTGGTGTAAACCCTGGAGTAAATGGTTTTATGGATTCATTAGATAGAGGGTGTCATATTTGGGGGGATGTGGTGCATCCTGTGAATGGTTATTTTGTTGGGTTTGATGTGTATGGAATATAGTGAGACCTAATGACTTTTTCTTGTTGAAAATCTATTTTAGGAAGTAGTCATCATTCAAATTTTGAGGTGACTGATGAGAAAGGTCTTTAGGGGTTTCTAGTTATTTTGGATGTTTGTGGAATAGGTCGATGTTTTGGACTTTGGAAAGGAAAAAAAGATAGTGTTTTATACATTAGATTTTTCATAGAGGTATATTTGGGAAGGTTTTTCATATTGGTTATGCAACTCGAGTTATGGTTACAAGTTTACAGTATTAAGAAATATAGGGTAGCCTGGAGAAAGTTTGTCTCATTGTTGAATGTTCAATGGAGTGTGAATCATGGGTGGTGGCTAAGAGTTGGTTTCAATGCATTGTTGGTGTCATGAAATTTTTTAAAAGGGAAAGGTGATACCTTGGATTACTCCACAGAGATAGATCATAGTTCTGATGGTTGGTTGTAAGGTCAATTTTTTAAAGATTCATGATAAGTAGGAGACTTCATCAATGGCATTGATGGTGTTTGATGTGGTGATCGATGTTGGTTTTGGAAAAATAGGACATGGGTGACCAAATCATGGATGGAATATTTTGGTATGCAAGGGACACCCAGTTTGGCAGTTCTCACATTTTTGGGATTTTTGTAATTAACTTAAAATTCAATATAAGTTTTTTAAAATTATTTGGAATTATTATGAGTCTGAAAAATTGACAGCGCGTGATTACAAGGCCTGGTGTGCCCAGAACGGAATTGTGATCTTTTTTTAGGTACGTTCAATAAACTTCCAGGTCGAGTTTTCTAACTTTTGGTACGACGCTAAGAATTGAAATCCAAGGACACCTTTGAATCCGCAGCACCAGGATTTTCTTAAGGGAGGCTTCATTTCGACTGTAGTAGGTTGGGTGAAAAAGTTAGTTTTCAGACCCTTTAATGAACAATAACTCAACATGAAAATCTTATTTTATTTTCTCTCTGATGGTTGAGTGGCATGGTATAACCACTGAGTTTCCAAGCCATTTAATGGATTGACTCCTTGTTTGTGTAACAATAGTGTTGAAACAGTAAATATGGTTCATAAATGAGCCGCATTAATTTTTTCAAACGTGGTTGATTATTATGTCTATTTAATTGAAGCTCAGGCATGGGATGTTGGTACGGATGTGAAGAACCTATGGAAAAGTACTACAACAACTTCCACCATCGTAGGATGGAGGCTTACGTGGATACGAATGAAGATTGATGAACACTGGTGGCTTCATCAAACGTGTAATCTTCTTCCACCACTACGATGTCTCCATCGAATATATAAGTAGGGGGTTTATTTTAGTTTATAATTGATGAATTAAATTGCTACTACTAACGTGGATGATCTGGGAAAACGAACAATTCCCGGACCCTCCACCACTTTTTCTTATCATGTTCATAAGAGGATGAATTTTACAACATGACAAAGCCTAGAATCTGGGAGCCGTGTAGTAATGGCGACATCCTGAGAGGCTGTAGGCATGAGTGGAAGGGAAAACAGACCAATGGAGCTCTCTTGGTGGCCTGCAGAAGATCCTCCAGGGTGGCACCCGTGACAAACTCCGGTAGCAAAGGCAGTAGCCAGCATTCCCCGACTGCGGAAGGGGGCGACGCCACTGGGCACCCCGGAAGACAGGAAGGGGGCGACCGGTGGCGGTCAGCCCCGTTGGAAGTGGAGGCGGCGTGCCATCATACGCCACTGAAGGTGGGTCGAGGCATCATGAAACAACAGAGGAAGAGTACCCGCACTTGTGGGACCTTCTAGAAGGGGGTGGCTTCCTTTTCGCAAACTTGAATTACTTGTGACGTTCGAGAGGGGACCAACCCCGCGCCACCCAGGTGGGCCAACCAGCTTGTGGACCGTGCCTATTCTACAGCCCAGCGGGCCAAGCCCACTGTGGACCAGCCCGCCCAGGCTGGCCCAGTCGGTTCGGCCCAAGTGGGTTTGGACTAGGGTCAGACCAAGACTGAGTCAGGTCATCCCAGTACAGGTCGGGTCGGACAGACTGGGTCAGACCGGACCCAAACCCAATTCAGCACAGTTTCATAGTAAGAGTTGTAACTATCAAATCACAAGTTCGTTGGATGAACCTTCTGCAGTGTTGGAATCCATGGGATGAGGTGGTATTTTTGAGACACTCCACATGGGTTTCAGAGAATTTTGGAGTACGGACGGGTTGGATCGTACCAGAATCCAACCGGGCCCTCGGCATTAAAATGCCTGTAACTCACAGACCGGGCATCCGATTGACAGCCCTTCTATTGCATTGGAACCCTTGTGACATATATGTCCTTTGGGTTACTCCATTGTGGAACTACGTAGCAGTTGAGGAATGAACCATATTCAGAGGAGCAGATATTATAGAACACAAGCGCATCAGGTGCGGGGAATCTTGTGGCTGGCTATCATTTGAGTAGAAATTCTCTGTGGATCGACATCTTAGAGACCTAGTGTGGATCCGCATCAGGAGACCCTATGTGGATTATCATCTTAGAGACCTTGTGTGAATCAACATCTTAGAGACCCTATGTGAATCAGCATCTAGAGACCCAGTGTGGATCAACATCTTAGTGAACCTCTATGGATTAGCATCTAACAACACTGTGTAGATTAGAATCATATAGACCTTGTGTGGATCAGCATTCTATCATCCTTGGGTGGATTCACAATGCACGACCGAATGAGGACTAGCCTTAGAGTGTCCTATCATAGATCAGCGATATAAAAACCTGTGTGGATCAAAAATGGAACAACTCCCTCGTGGTTCAGTTTTGGAAACATACTAATAGAAAAAGATGATATAGCTTATGGAAAATCATATTTATTCCTAATGTCTGAGTTGTTTGCCTATGATGAGTTGAGTATTCGAATTTGTGCATTGTGATTAATATCATACTTTTTGGTTTTCCTTTGTGGAATATTGAGAGACTTTGTGTGGTGTTAGGGTCCCTATTATTTATTGTTATACTCACCCCTTCACGGTATTTTCTCGCACCTTGTTTTGTCTTTTGCAGGCAACGGTCATCCTTGACTGGGGCTCGGGGAGCTAGGACCTAATGGTTGACAGCAGTGATGGTTTACATGGATAGCAATAGAGATGACTTGTACCTACCCTTAAGGTAGGAACGTTGGTGGATGATTCCAGGAGTTGTTTATTTTTTTCCATTGTAGTTGTATGTTTCTATTGGCCTTGTATTCTGACCCATTTACATTCAGTACAAACTTTTAATAATGTAGTTATACTTCGTGGTAGTATATTTTGTGTTGTCAGGCCATGTGTTTGTATAGGATTAAAGGCAATGACTTTTCGTTTTAGGGATACGTCTTTCCGGTGCTAGTCTCCAACCCCATGCCTATATATAGCGGGCTTGGGGTAGTCATGGTGCTGCCCCCGAGGGATGGGTCATGACAATGTGGTATTAGAGGAGTTAGTTCTACCAAAGAACTAGGAATATGATCATTTTAATGGAGTGACTGTGTTATGGGTTTTGAGTGTGGTGTTCTGTTTGGGGAGTCCAGTGTTGGTCCGGCAGCTGATGTATCTATACACCAGGAACCTGTATTCTGATTTCTGACTCGGTTCACGATAACACTGATTGTGTGTGTTTTGGAAATGTTTTACTTTTGATCACTTTTGGGTCATCTCACAAGGTATAAACTTTTGAATGTGGAAAACCGGTTTCTTTTCAAGATTACACGAGGTATAAAACCAGCCAGTATTCTTGAGTGAGTTCATGAAGACATCCAACCAAGTGACGAGACATTGGTGCAGGGCCCTCTTACTATGAAGGCGCCTTCGGTGGTGTACTAGAAGCACCAAAACTTAGATGGCATTAGTTCCCACTATCCCCACTAGTAGATTGTGCATGCCAACTAAATGCATTGCACATGTTCCAGAGATAGTGGCCATCAATTATTAGAGGTGAGATAGATTCCCAAGCATTTGAGGTGTGGAAGGAGGGTGTAACTACAGTTTTCCACCTAATTGGGACACCAACAGAGCAGATGGTGATCCTAGCTTCTATCCTTTTACAGGGCACAGTAGGGAGGTAGTGGAGTCTGACACTCTAGACACATGAGGAGGTGACACTCACCTTTTTTGACTTCAAGACCCTCTTCATAGTGGAGTTCATACCAGCAACATTACACTCAGTGCGTAACTAAGAGCGGGTGCACTTACAGTCGGGTGGACTATACGTGGATCAATACTTGGTGAGATTCAATGAACTTTCATGATACTCTACCGAAATGGTACTTGACCCTTTATTCAAGGCCCGGACCATTGATTAGGGTCTTGTGCGGTAGATAAAAGTGTCCATGATATTTCTCAATATCAAGAAGGTTCCAAGAGTTCTCGAGTGAGCATTATTAGTGGAGATATTTATAGATGAGAAGACACCAATTGTGAGAGCCACCACCAAACAACAGGTGGCCAAGACATTTGTAGTAGGAAGTAGGCAGATAACGTAGAGGTCCAAGTGGGCTAGACCCTCCAGTGGAAGATACCATGATGCAGGGCCATAGGTGTGGAGCTCACGAGGCAGAAAGGGTCAGCTGGGAAGCAGATTGTGTTTCACGTGCAGTGGGTAGGGTCACATGGCTCGTGACAGCAGACCTGTCATAATGATCATCAGTAGATGTTCGAGGGACTGCCAAGGAAGGGGTAGAGATTTGATCAAGGAGGTATTTAGGGTAATAGATGTGGTAGAGAAGCAGGTCATACAATAGACGGTGGGCGGCGATTTGAGGTTCTACAACTACCACCCTCAGTTTTTTCACCCCGACCATAAGGAATAGGTGGACAGGGGTAAGCTCAGCTTCGGGTGGAATAGGATTATGACGATTGTTCTCCAAAGAAGATTATATGTACGATATGTGTCTATTACACCCTAGTTGCAGTTTTTATTGACACAAGTTCCAGTCACTCTTTGATTTCCATGTCACTCCTTCAGTTCATGGATATTTCAATGGAGTCGTTGGCTCGATCCTTATGATTGGAGAATCCTATATGAGAATATTTGACATTACACACTGGTGTCGGTAGTTTAATCTCACTATTGGAGGTGAGAGCATAGGATTTGATCTCCAAGTAGTAGTGTCTAGTCCATACGATGTCATCTAGGATATGGACTGGATATCCATAGTCCATGAATAGATCAACTGTTTTAGGTGAAAATTGAGGTGTGTCCGCAGGGATGGGATCATTTTTACCTTCACCAGTGAGAAGGGAACATTAGCAGCACAAGATGGACTTGCTCAATGTAGGTTGCAGCCTATCACACATCAGTTGGATAGCCTTACCCTCAGAGAAGTTGTCTTGAAGAGTCTGAGTTATCTGGTAGTGGTGGACCAGTATTATGATGTCATTATAAATGATGTACTAGTACTATCTCCTCATAGGGAGGTATACTTCTATATTGACATGCACCCAGGGATGACATTGATATCTACACCAACATATTGGATGGCTCCCACAGAGCATCGTATGATACGGGTATAGTTGGAGGACTTGCAGGGGAAGGGGATCGTAATTACTAGTGTTTCTCCATGGGAATCCCCAATTTTGTTTGACAAGGAAAAGTATGGGAGTTAGAGCCATTGTGAGGATTATTGGGGCCTGAAACATGTTACCATGATGAAAAAGTATCCACTCCCAATGATTTATTTCTTTTTTGACCAGTTGATGGGAGCTCGATGGTTTTGGATGATATACATCAGACCAAGCTATCACCATCTCAGGTTATGGGATGATGACGTACTAAATACGATCATCATTTTTAGGTATGGACATTATGTGTTCTTGGTAATGACCATGGGTGTAACCAATGATCCATCAGTGTTCATGGGGCTCATGAACAGGATCTTCCAGTGATACCTTGATCATTTTTTAGTGGTCTTCATTGAATAAATCTTGATATTCTCAACATCGGAGGAGGTGCACGCCACGCCCCAGCAGATTGTTCAGGATACAATATGAGATCACCAGCTTTATGGTATGGTCTCTAAGTTTCAGTTATTGATACAGGAAGTCCACATCCTGGGGCACGTTATCTTGGAGGATGCAGTTGTAGTGGATCCGGAAATGATAGAGGTAGTGCTTTCTTGGGAGCCACCCAAGAGTTTGATCGAGGTGCGAAGCTTCTCAAGATTTACTGGATACTACTGAAGGTTCGTAACTGACTTCTATAGGGTTGTGGAACCATTTTCATCTGTGACAAAGAAGGGGTATCCTTTATTGTGGATAAAGAGGTGACCGTAGAGTTTTCAAGAGCTGATGCAGAGATTGATGAGTGCACCCATCTTGAGGATACCATAAGAGGGAGTGGGGTATGTCATCTACTGTGATGCATGAAGGACCAGACTAGGTTGTGTATTGATACATGAATGAGCAGTTATTACTTATGACTCATGATAGTTGAGATATCGTGAGCAATAGTATGCTACCCCTAACTTGGATTTAGCAATAGAGGTATTTTCACTAAAGATGTGGTAGCACTACTTGATGGGTGAACGGTATACTATTTACTCTAATCATAACAGTCCTTGGTATATCTTCTCATAAAAGGACCTGAACCTGACACAAAAATGATGTCTAGAGTTCCTCTAGTACTATGACTTCGATATATTCTACACTCCTATGAAGGGAAACGTAGTAGCAGACACACTCAGCAGGTGGTATGGTCTACAATTGCTGAGTGAGGTGATAGAAAATCTATCCGCATTGTAGATATCCTTTGTGGATAGAGAGGGATTATCTTATCTTAATTCTATGACAGTTACTCCCCCAGTCCTTCAGTGAGTTAGGGAGGCACAACTTGGGGACAAAGACTACGAGGCCCGATGTGATCAGATATACTTAGGACATGCTCCAAATGGATTTCTTGAATGTCCGGAGCAAGTCATCCACTTCAGAGGATGCACCATAGTACCCATGGCATTTATAGAGGAGGTGTTAAGGGAGTTCCACACATCCCCTTTGGCGGTACATCCTTGAGTGGTAATGATGTACCGGGAACTATGACATTAGTACAGGTGGATATGGATGAAGAAAGAAGTGGTAGAGTTCGTGTCTCGATGCCTCACTTGTCCACATGTGAAGAACAAGCATCAGGTACCAGCAGGCATAGCCCTGAAACATGAGATACCAAAGTGGAAGTGGGATGGAATATTCATGGACTATGTGAGGGGGATACCACGTATTTCTTGGTGTCATGATTCCATCTGGGTGATTTTTGATCGACTCACCATGTCGGACCACTTATGATATATTCAAGAGGATGGATGTAAAGACCCGTAAATTTCAAGGAAATTTTTTTTTAATTTTCTTTGGAATTTTAAAAAAACGCAGTTTCTGACGGCACCTGATTCCGAGCCCCGTTGTGCCCGGAATCATTTTTCGAAGTTTGGCTCAGGTACGTTCAGTGAACGGACGAGCGGGTTTTTCTATCTTTTGAACCGGTGCCCGGAATCGAATTTTGAGGGCACCGATGAAATCGCAGTGCCGATATTTGCTTAGAAACGGTTATTTCGGAGTTGCGTTTGCTCGGGTGTGGTTTTTAATTTTTAGGCTTAAAAGTTAAGAAATAAAATAATTGTTCGACAAACCATATTTTATTTCACTTAATCCACTTGGAAGCCACTTGAAGCCAATTAAAAGCGGCTTAAGCTGAGTTGATCCGGATAGGATGCTATCCAAAAATATCCTACCCTCTTGGTAGGATATTTGTGAGGTGGGGCCCGCACGAGCCCCGCCGTTTCTTTTCCGCTAAGTAACGCACCAGCGAATACCCATCATTATGAAAGTCAACTGACGCGTTTTCTTAAATTCTTAACGCACCATTTAAATGGGAACTTTCTTTCGTTGAATTAATTGGATGGTTTATTTCGTTGAATTAATTCTACAAATTAATTGAGTCATTACTTACCCTTTTTCGTTTGTTGGCATAATAATAAAATAAGACCAACACGACATTTGGAGGATTGCACGTCGAGAGGCCTTGGCAGAATTCTTGAGCCTTCATCCTCCTTCGCGAAGAACGCGAAGAACACGAAGAATGCAAAGAACGCTGTCACCCTCGGAGTTTGATGACACTTCATCCGAGATGTTCTTCCCCGCCCCGATCTCCGATCTCCAACTACTTGAGGTAAGAGATCTCAGATTTTCTTTTTAGAATCTCCTTTGTGGTTTTTAACAAAACACGGATTTAATTATTCATAATTAAATCTATTGTTTCATGGTCCTTTGAGTTCGTTGACGCAATGCCGGATTCCGCGACGATACAACGTCCTTCCGCGACGACGCGACGCCCTTCCGCGACGACGCGATGATCCCCTTCTTCCACGACGAGCAATTCCGCGAAGAACGCGTGCGACGACTTGACGAGGTAGGGATTTTGTTTTTGGAAATACACCTTTTTATATTCCCGTAAATGTTTCTTTAAAAAGTTAAAGAACCGGATTCGTATGAACAATTTTAATTTATTAAATTTTTTGTTTCATGTGTTGAATAAAATTCTCCTGTTGTTTTTATCTAACGCGGAGGGTGCGGGCTAAACGAACACAGCCCGACAACCCTCCCCCGTTCTTCGTTATTGTGCGGATTTGAAGGGTGACGACAGAATGTACCCCAATGGAAGTTTTA
Organism: Viscum album; assembly: GCA_963277665.1. Classification (NCBI taxonomy): domain Eukaryota; kingdom Viridiplantae; phylum Streptophyta; class Magnoliopsida; order Santalales; family Viscaceae; genus Viscum; species Viscum album. The sequence goes on along the minus strand of OY728123.1, from coordinate 970,161,224 downwards.
TGGTTTCGCAGTGAAAAACGAGTCTCTGGAGGAGCGACGGCGCAGACGGGAACGGAATCGGACCACCGGAGCGGCTCCGGGGGCCCGCGGAAGCCGCCGGCTGCGCGGGTCGCCGGCAGCCGGGGACGGCGGCGCCGCCGGACAGGGCCGTCGCGGTTGAAGCCTCGGCGGCAGCGGCCAGAGGACCCGCGGACACGCAGGTCCAGCTCGCCCGCACGGGACGCGGCTGAAGTCGCGTCCTTGTCCAGCACAGCCCCACGCGGGGGGCCGCGGCACCTCCAAACTGCGGGGGCGGCGCCCTGCGGTGTCCAGCCGCTCGGCCGAGCCGAGCCAGGCCAGTCCGACCGGTCGAGCCGCACCCTGGCCGGGCTGGACTGGGTCCGGCCGGGATGGACCGGGTCGGGTCGACCCGGTTCGGCCGACCAAGGGGGGGTCTGGCCGGGTCGGCCCGGGCCCGGACCCCCCGTCTTCGGACCGTTTTCGGTCAAATGCCCGTAACTTGAGCTAAGGGCCTCCAAACGACGCGTCGTCAGCGGCAACGTGAACCTTGGATCGAGAAAGTCGTTTTAGTATATCGCACTCAAGGTTTCAGAATACTTTGTGTTCGGCTGGGTTGGTTCGTACACGAAACTAGTCGGGCCCTCGGAGCGGAAACGCTCATATCTTGAGCTACGGACGTTCGATTGACGTGCTGTCAACTTTGTTGATTTCCTCTAAGTGAGACGGATCTTTTGGCTCACTCCGCCCGAGGTTTGGACACAGGTGTATTACGGTTGGGTTGGTTTTGCCTTAAAAACCAACCGGGCCCCTGGGACGAAAAAGCCAATAACTCTCAGACCGGGCGTCTGATTGACGCGCCGTCTGCGACGTTGAGTTCCTGTAGACGATACGGAACTTTTGGATACATCAACGTCGAACTTTGTGTTAGTTGATGTATCAGCCTCTCGGCTCATGGAACGGACCCTCCCTAATGAGCTTGCTGTGTGCAGGAACCCTAGTGCTGGTTGCGACTGCTTCTTCGACAGCGACGACTGTGCAAAGATCCTCAGTGGACTCCAACGACGACTGTGCAGAGGTCCTCAGTGGACTGCGACGACGACTGTGCAGAGATCCTCAGTGGACTGCGACGACTACTGCACTCAGCGATCCTACGTGGATCGGTGCTATAGGTCTTGTGTGGGCCCGATCCTGTGTGTGTCCGATCCTGTGTGGGTCAGCGCTCAGCAGTTCTGTGTGATCCAACGCCTACAGGTCCTGTGTGGGCCCGATCCTGTGTGGGTCATTGCGGGGGTTAGTTACCTATCGATCCTTTGTGGGTCCGACGACTTAGATGGATCAGTGATCATATTTATCGTCATCTGAATAAGTATACTTGTGTGAGCTGAATCTTGTGTTACTCTCCTTTATGGATTGTGTTGAGCTATCCTGTGTGGATTTATTGTTTACTCTCCTTTTTGGATTGTGTTTTGCTATCCTGTGTGGGTATACGTTTGCTTTCCTGGGTGGACTGGGATGTGCTTGGGCTCAGACGTTGGAGCCAAATGGGAATTGATGACTTAGGTATATGTATGGGCATATACCTAAGCAGTGTCGGTTGTTGCTTCGTGGTTTCATCTTTCCTTGTGGTTTATCCTTTGTGGATTTCGGGAGACCTTCGGGGGTCTCAGGGTCCCTACTGAGTAGCTTATACTCACCCCTGCACGGGCTATGCCCGCACTACGTTGTGTTGGTTGCAGATGACAGACAACGCTGATCGTGGTGGAGGCGTGCGGAGCAGGGTGGTACCTAGAGGTGGACCACTGGGCGGACATTCTCTGAGCGGACGACGGGACCCGAGGAGCAGTGGAGCTATCTGTACCCACCCTTCAGGTGGTATTTCCAGTGGACAGCTCGGTGTAGCAGCTTTTACTTTTTAGTTGCTATTTTTCCCTTTCAGTAGTACTTTACAGTTGGGCTTGTATTTCCGGCCCTTTTTACTTTCAGCACAGCTTTTTACAGTTTTTACTTAGTATTTACTTTTCCGGTTGCTTACTCGGTGGTTCTTGTTTTCTTTTTAAAGGCAATGCCTTTTTTTTTTTTGGGATTTACGCCTTGGTGCTAGTCGCCAGCCCCTGGCCTATGGAAGGCCAGCTTGGGGTAGTCACGGCATAGGCCTCGAGGATGGGTCGTGACAAATTGGAATCAAAGGTGGTCGGTTCTACCACAGACTCTGATCTTTTTTCTATGTGAAGCAATAGTGTTTAGCGTATTGGGTATAGTTATCAGTACAGGGAGTCCAGTGTTGGTGCGGCGGCCGACGTATCTGTACACCAGGACCCTGACTCCTGATTTCCGACTTAATTCATGATAACATTGATTGCATGTGTGTTTCAATTTTTCTTTGTGATTACTTGTGTCAGCTCACCAGGTATACTGTTCTGACCATGGAGCACTTTTTTCCTTTTTAGGATGGCCCGACGACAGTAGCCAGCTAGGGTTCCGAGAGTAGAGCGCGACGACAGCCCACCGAGTGACAAGGCCTCGGTACAGGGCCCGTTGACAGCAGAGGCTCTGGCGGTACCTTTACCCGCCGTGCCCCCGATGCTTCCAGCACCGATGGCGGATGATGCACGATGCCTCGGAGCTCTGCACGAGTTCCAACGCCAGCGACCACCTAGGTTTCATGGGGAGATGGACCCCCAGGCAGCCGAGGACTGGCTGGAGGCGGTCGTTCGAGTTTTCATGCTAGTGAGGACACCAGCAGACCTCATGGTGATCCTCGCGGCGAGCCTACTGCACGCAGTAGCAGGACGATGGTGGAGCTTGATGCTCCAAGTGCACGATGGGACCTCTCTCATTTGGACGGACTTCGAGAGCCTCTTCCGCTCAGAGTTCTTCCCGACCACCATCCATGCGGTGTTCATTCAAGAGCTTCTTCAGCTGCGGCAGGGCAGCTTGACGGTCGCCCAGTACGTGGCGAGGTTTACCGATATTTCTCGCTACTCGACCGACATGGTACGGGACCCCTTCTTCTGGGCCCAGACCTTCGAGCAGGGATTGAGACACGAGATCAGGGCATCACTGATCTCCCTCAGCATCCCGACCCAGGCAGGGGTGCTCGAGAGAGCCCTTCTGATCGAGAGCATTATGGCTAAGTCTACAGCGAGACCTACCGCAGGGCGGAAGGTGGCGGAGTCTTCAGCAGCAGGTAGCCGACGGATGCATCAGGGTTCCAGGCAGACCAGAACTTCTGGAAGACGACCTCAGGACACTGGCTCAGCAGTGCGGGGCACACAGTGCGGAGCCAGCCTTCCAAGAGGTAGGCAGTGCTACGCATGCGGCGGGCAGAGCCACATGGCTCATGACTGCCCGACCCGTCGTACCGAGGAGCAGCAGATGGTGGAGGGGCCACCCAGGCAGTGGAAGACGGTCGACTGTGGCGGTCCACAGGGAGGAGGCGGATGAGGCAGAGGAGCTGGCCGAGCAGTGGGTGGTGGGAGACGCTTTGAGGCTCTACCCCCACAACCACCAGGTGGTCCGCCCCGACCACAGGGAGCTGGCGGGCAGAGACAGGCACAGCTCCAGGTAGCGGAGGCCTACGACCATGGCGCGCCAGAGATGATTCGAGGTACGATCTGTGTCTATTCCACCCTTGCTACAGTTCTTATAGACACAGAAGCGAGTCACTCTTTCATAGCCGCTGCCCTTGTTCGGAGCTCGGAGATTCTGACAGAGTCGTTGGCTCGATCCTTACGGCTAGAGACCCCTACGGGAGCAGACTCGACGATTACGCACCGGTCCCGGCAGTGTGATCTTACTCTAGGAGGCGAGAGTTTCGGCTAGGATCTTCTTGTAGCAGCGTCGAGGCCTTACGACGTCATCTTGGGCATGGATTGGTTATCTAAATTCCATGCTCAGATTGACTGTTTTAGGCGCAAGGTGCGATGTGTGCGTTCCGACGGGAGCAGGTTCACCTTCACTGGCGAGAAGGGAGCCTTTGCAGCACAGGATGGACTCTCGCAGAGGAGGGGATAGCCCATCACTCATCAGTTGGCTAGCCTCGTCCTATGAGCAGTGGACATGCAGAGTCCTAGTTTTCCTGCAGTGTTGGAGCAGTATGCGGACGTCTTCCCCGACAACGTTCCAAGGCTACCTCCTCGCAGAGAGGTAGACTTTTATATTGACCTGTACCCCGAGACAGCCCCGACATCCACTCCAGCGTATCGGATGGCCCCCACTGAGCTTCGAGAGCTTCAGGTACAGTTGGAGGACTTTCAGGGCAAGGGGTTCATCCGACCTAGTGTTTCACCCTGGGCTTCCCCGATTTTGTTCGCCAAGAAGGCGGAAGGGAGATTGCGACTGTGTGTCGACTATCGTCGCCTGAATCAGGTGACAGTGAGGAACAAGTATCCGCTACCAAGGATTTATGACCTCTTCGATCAGCTCAAGGGAGAACGGTGGTTCTCGAAAATAGACATCAGGTTAGGCTATCATCAGCTCAGAGTTCGAGACGAGGACGTGCAGAAGACGACCTTCAGGTGTCGGTATGGCCACTATGAGTTCTTGGTTATGTCATTCGGCAAAAACAATGCTCCAGTATTGTTCATTAGCCTCATGAAAAGTATCTTCCATCCATACCTCGATCGATTTGTCGTGGTCTTCATCGATGACATTTTTGTGCACTCGACCACGGAGGAGGAGCACGCCTACCACTTGGGGGTTGTACTAGACACACTTCGAGAGCCCCAACTTTATGGTAAGCTCTCGAAGTGCCAGTTCTGGTTATGTGAGGTCCACTTCTTGGGGCACGTCATTTCTGAGGCGGGAGTTGCAGTGGATCCCTTGAAGATCGAGGCGGTGCTCGCTTGGGATCCACCCAGGACCGTGATGGAGGTGCGGAGATTCTTGGGTCTAGCTGGATACTACCGGAGACTTGTGCCGGACTTCTCTAGAGTTGTGGCGCCGCTCTCAGCTTTGACGAAGAAGGGTAAACCCTTTGTGTGATTAGACAGATGTCAGCAGAGCTTTCAGGAGCTGAGACAGAGATTGACCAGCGCACCTATCTTGAGGTTTCCTGAGGAGGGAGTCAGATACATAGTCTACTATGATGCGTCAGGGACCGGACTCGGGTGTGTCCTGATGCAGTAGCGGGCTGTGATTGCCTATGGATCACGTTATTTGAGGCCGCATGAGTAGAACAATGCTACCCATGACCTGGAATGAGCAGCAGTGGTCTTCGCTCTGAAGACATGGCGACACTATCTGATGGGCGAGCGCTTTAGAGTCTTTTCTGACCACCAGAGTTTGAGGTACATCTTCTATCAGAAGGACCTGAACCTGAGATAGCGGCGATGGCTCGAGTTACTCTAGGACTATGACTTTTAAATAGTTTATACTCTTGGGAAGGGGAATGTCGTAGCCGATGCCCTCAGCAGGAGGACGGGCATCCATCTACTTGAGGAGGCGACAGAGCAGCTAACCGCTTTGAAGATATCCTTCGTGGATAGAGACGGAGTAGCCTTCCTTCAGTCTCTCACCGTCTCTCCTCCACTTATACAGTGGGTCAGAGAGGCTCAGCGTGGGGACGCTGACTGCGAGACGCGGTGTGCACAGATATCTTCAGGACAGGCACCTGATGGTTTCTCCCTTAGAGCAGATCACGACGTCCTTTACAGAGGACGTACATTGGTACCAGTCTCTTTACGAGAGGAGGTGCTGAGAGATTTTCACACTTCTACTTTGGCGGTACATCCTAGAGTGGCGAAGATGTACCAGGATCTCAAACGACAGCACTGGTGGTCGGGCATGAAGAAGGCTGTGGCAGAGTTCATTTCACGGTGCCTCACTTGCCAGCAGGTGAAGGCAGAGCATCAGGTACCAGCAGGCTTGGTACAACCCTTGGAGGTCCCGGAGTTGATGTGGGATGGGATATCTATGGACTTCATGACTGGACTTCCATGCACTTCCAGAGGTCACGACTCCATTTGGGTGATTGTTGACCGACTCACCAAGTCAGCACACTTCTTACCCATCCGAGAGTAGGGCTCAGTGGAGAGCGTCAGATTTATCTATGTTCAAGAGATTGTATAGCTTCACGGTGTTCCATTAACTATCGTCTCCGATCGGGATGCTCGTTTTACTTCCCAGCTTTGGAAGGGGTTGCAGGAGGCGTTCGGGACACGGCTATGTCTAAGCATCGCCTTTCACCCTCAGACGGATGGTCAGACGGAGAGGACCATTCAGACTCTTGAGGACATGCTCCGCGCATGTGCCCTCGACTTTGGTCGCAGCTGGGAGGATCACCTACCCTTGGTGGAGTTCGCGTACAACAACAGCTACCCCTCCACCATCGGGATGGCACCATATGAGGCGTTGTACGGCAGGCCTTGCAGATCTCCTTTGTGCTGGATAGACCCGGGGGAGTCAGCACTTGTGGGACCAGAGATGGTCCGGGCCACGACAGAGAAGGTCCAGGTCATCCAGGAGTAGATGAGGACAGCTCAGAGCCGGCAGAAGTCATATGCTTACAGGAGGTGGAGGCCACTAGAGTTCGAGGATGGTGACCACGTTTTCTTGCAGGTATCACCTCGACGTGGTTTGCGGAGATTTGGCCGAGGCGTCTAGTTGTCTCCATGCTTCATTGGACCATTCCAGGTCATCAGCAGGATTGGCGAGGTGGCTTATCGCCTAGCTCTACCACCTCAATTGCACCAGGTGCACGACGTCTTCCACGTATCTCAGCTGAGGAGGTACGTGCACGACCCGACGCACATCATTGACCATGGGGAGCTAGACGTGGATGATGGGGAATCTTTTGCGGAGGTCCCGGTGGAGAAAGAGGATCGACAGGAGCGGGTCCTACATGGGCGATCGATTCCTCTTGTGCGCATCAGATGGTAGCACGAGAACCTCCAGGAGAGCACTTGGGAGCGGGAGGCTCAGATGCGTGCTCAGTACCCACATTTGTTTCCCTAGTTTTTGATGTATCTTTACGGGGACGTAAATCCCTGAGGTGGGAGTAATGTAAAGACCCGTAAATTTCAAGGAAATTTTTTTCTTAATTTTCTTTGGAATTTTACATGAACGTAGTTTCTGACGGCACCTGATTTCGAGGCCCGGTGTGCCCGGAATCATTTTTCGAAGTTTGGCTCGGGTACGTTCAGTGAACTGACAAGCGGGTTTTTCTATCTTTTGAACCAGTTCCCGGAATCGAATTCTGAGGGCACCGATGAAATCAAAGTGCCGGTATTTTCATTGAAACGCCTCTTCCGGAGTTGCGTTTGCTTGGGTGTGGTTTTTAATTTTCGGGCTTAAAAGTTAAGAAATACAATAATTGTTCGACAAACCTTATTTTATTTCACTTAAGCCACTTGGAAGACACTTGAAGCCACATAAAAGTGGCTTAATCTGAGTTGATCCGAATATGATGCTATCCAAAAATATCCTACCCTCTTTGTAGGATATTTGTGAGGTGGGGCCTACACGAACCCCGCCGTTTCTTTTCCGCTAAGTAACGCACCCGCGAAAACCCGTCATTATGAAAGTCAACTGACGCGTTTTATTAAATTCTTAACGCACCATTTAAATGGGAAATTTATTTCGTTGAATTAATTGGACGGTTTATTTCGTTGAATTAATTCTATGAATTAATTGAGTCGTTACTTACCCTTTTTCGTTCATTGGCATAATAATAAAATAAGACCAACATGACATTTGGAGGATTGCACGTCGAGAGGCCTTGGCAGAATTCTTGAGCCTTCATCCTCCTTCGCGAAGAACATGAAGAACACGAAGAACGCGAAGAACGCCGTCACCCTCAGAGTTTGACGACACTTCATCCAAGAAGTTCTTCCCCACCCCGATCTCTGATCTCCAACTGTTTGAGGTAAGAGATCTCGGATTTTCTTTTTAAAATATCCTTTGTGGTTTTTAACAAAACACAGATCTAATTATTCATAATTAAATCTGTTGTTTCTTAGTCCGTTGAGTTCGTCGACGCAACGCTGGATTCCGCGACGACGTGCCGTCCTTCCGCGATGATGCGACGCCCTTCCACGACGACGCGACGATCCCCTTCTTCCACGACGAGCAATTCCACGAAGAACGCGTGCGACGACTTGACAAGGTAGAGATTTTGTTTTTGGAAATACCCCTTTTTATATTCCCATAAATGTTTCTTTAAAAAGTTAAAGAACCGGATTTGTATGAACAATTTTAATTTATTAAAATTGTTGTTTCATGTGTTGAATAAAATTCTCCCGTTGTTTTTATCGAACGCGGAGGGTGCTGGCTAAACGAACACGGCTCGAAAACCCTCCGCCATTCTTCGTTGTTGTGTGGATTTGACGGGCGATGAAGGAACGTACCTCAACTGAATTTTGATGGTTCCGCCGTGAAGAACGAGTCCCCGGAGGAGCATTAGCGTAGACGGGAACGGAATCGGACCACCAGAGTGGATCCGGTGGCCCGCGGAAGCCGCCGGCAGTCGGGGATGGCGGCGCCCCGGCGCGCAGCCGGACGGGGCCGCCGCGGCGGCGATGGCCAGCGGACCCGCGGCCGCGCGTGTCCAGCTCGCTCGTACGGGACGCGGCTGAAGCCACGTCCTTGTTCAGCACGGCCCCACGCGGGGGGCAGCGGCACCTCCAAACCGCGGGGGCGGCGCCCCGCAGTGTCCAGCGGCCCGGCCGCGCCGAGCCAGGCCGGTCCGACCGGCCGGGCCGCGCCCTGGCCGGGCCGGACCGGGTCCGGCCGGGTTGGACCGGGTCGGGTCGGACCGGGTCCGGCCGGGTTGGACCGGGTCGGGTCGGCCCGGACCCCCCGTCTTCAGACCGTTTTCGGTCAAATGCCCGTAACTTGAGTTACGGGCCTCCAAACGACACGCCGTCAGCGGAAACGTGATCCATGGATCGAGACGGTCGTTTTGGTATATCGCACTCAAGGTTTCGGAATACTTTGAGTTCGGCCGGGTTGTTCGTACACGAAACCAACCGGGCCCTCGTAGCGGAAACGCTCATATCTTGAGCTACGGACGTTCGATTGACGTGCCGTCAGCTTTGTTGATTTCCTCTAAGTGAGACGGATCTTTTGGCTCACTCCACTCAAGGTTTGGACGTAGGTGGAGTATGGTCGGGTTGGTTTATACTTAAAAACCAACCGGGCCCCTGGGACGAAAAAGCCAATAACTCTCAGACCGGGCGTCCGATTGACGCGCCGTCTGCAACGTTGAGTTCCTGTTGACGATACAGAACTTTTGGATACATCAACTTCCGAGTTTGTGTCAGTTGATGTATCAGCCTCTCGGCTCGTCGAGCGGACCCTCCCGAACGAGCATGCTGTGTGCGGGAACCCAAGTGCTGGCTGCGACTGCTTCTTCGACAGCGACGACTGTGCAGAGATCCTCAGTGGACTCCGACGACGACTGTGCAGAGATCCTCAGTGGACTGTGACGACGACTGTGCAGAAATCCTCAGTGGACTATGACGACTACTGCACTCAGCGATCCTACGTGGATCAGTGCTACAGGTCCTGTGTGGGCCCGATCCTGTGTGGGTCTGATCCTGTGTGGGTTAGCGCTCAGCGGTTCTGTGTGAGCCAGCGCCTACAGGTCCTGTGTGGGCCCGATCCTGTGTGGGTCATTGCGGGGCTTATTTAACTATCGATACTTTTTGGGTTCGATGACTTAGATGGATCAGTGATCATCTTTATCGTCATACAAAGAAGTATACCTGTGTGAGCTGAATCTTGTGTTACTCTCCTTTGTGGATTGTGTTGAGCTATCCTGTGTGGATTTACTGTTTACTCGCCTTTGTGGATTGTGTTGTTCTATCCTGTGTGGGTATACATTTGCTTTCCTGTGTGGACTGGGTTGTTCTTGGGCTCGGACGTTGGAGCTGAACGGGAATTGATGACTTAGGTATATGTGTGGGCATATACCTAAGCAGTGTCGGTTGTTGCTTCGTGATTGCATCTTTCCTTGTGGTTTATCCTTTGTGGATTTCGGGAGACCTTCGGGGGTCTCGGGGACCCTACTGAGTAGCTTATACTCACCCCTGCACGGGCTATTCCTGCACTACGTTCTGTTGGTTGCAGACGACGGATAGTGCTGATCGTGGTGGAGGTGTGCGGAGCAGGACGGTACCTGGAGGTGGACCACTGGGCGGACATGCTCGGAGTGGACGGCGGGACCCGAGGAGCAGTGGAGCTATCTGTACCCACCCTTCAGGTGGGATTTCCAGTGGACAACTCGGTGTAGCGGCTTTTAATTTTCAGTTGTTGTTTTTCCTTTTCAGTTGTACTTTACAGTTGGGCTTGTATTTTCGGCCCTTTTTTACTTTCATCATAGCTTGTTATAGTTTTTACTTAGTGTTTATTTTTCCGCTTGCTTACTCTGTCGTGCTTGTTTGCTTTTCAAAGGAAATTCCTTCCCTTTTGTTGGGATTTACGCCTTGGTGATAGTCGCCAGCCCTTGGCCTATGGAAGGTGGGCTTGGGGTAGTCACGGCACGGGCCCCGAGGACGGGTCATGACAATGGATCAGTAGAGAGCCTGAGACATCTCTACATACAGGTGATTGTGCGACTTCACGGGGTGAAATGGACAATCGTCTCAGATCGTGACACATGTTATACATCCTTCATGTGGAATGGATAGTAGGAGGTATTCGGGACTCATTTACACTTGCACACTTCCATCTATCGTCAGATAGATGGTTAGACTGAACGGACCAAACATACACTCGAGGACATGCTTCGTGATTCTATCCTAGATTTTGGCCAAATTTGGGAGGACCACCATCCCCTAGTGGAGTTCGCATACAACAAAATTTATCACTCCACCATCAGAATGATCCATTTGAGGCCTTGTATGGGCAACCATGCTGATCACCACTATGCTGGGCACACCCAGGGGAGTCAGCACTTATGGGTCCAGAGTTGGTACTGGCTACCACAGAGAAGGTGAAAATTATCCAGGAGGGGATGTAGAATGCATTGAGCTGGCAGAAGTCGTATGACATCAGGAGAAAAAGAACCTTGGAGTTTGAGGAGAGAGACCATGTCTTCCTATAGGTATCACCCTGACCAGGATTATATAGGTTTGGAAGGGGTGGAAAACTATCTCTGATGTTCATTGGACCCTTCCAGATCCTTAAAAGAGTAGGCAAGGTTCTGTATTGTCTATATCTTACTCCATAGATGCACCGGGTGCATAATTCTTACATTTGTCGCCATTGAAGAGGTACGTGCGTAATCCATAACAATTTATCGACTGGGGCGAGTTATACATCAATGATGGGGAGACGTTTGCGAAGTTTCAATGGAGATAGAGGATCTAAAGGAACAGGTCCTTAGTGGGCAGTCGATTCATCTGGTGTGAGTTCACTGAAAGCACATGACTCTCCAAGAGAGCACATGGGAGCAGGAGGCTCAGATACGTGCTTAGTAGCACAATTTGTTTCCCTAGTTTTTTTGTACCTTTTGGGGATAAAAATCCCAAAGGTGGGGAGAATGTAAAAACCCAAATATTCCACATAATTTTTTTAAAATTATTTGGGATTATTACAGGTTTTCAAAAATTGATTGTGCATGATTCTGAGGCCCAGATTCAATCTTTTTTAAGTACGTTCATTAAATGTGTAGTTGCAATTTTATAAATTTTAGACCGATGCTCAAAATTGAAATTTGAGGACACCGTTGAATCCATAGTGTTGGGATTCGATTAAGGGAGGATACACTTCGACTACAGTAGGTTGGGAGAAAAAGTTAGTTTTCATAACTTTTAAAGAATAATTAAATAACATTAAAATGGTATTTTATTTTCTCTCCAACAGTTGAGCGGTGTGGCGGGACCACTGAGTTGTCATTCCATTTAATGGCTTGACTCTTTGATTTTGTAACCACGATGATGAATCATTAAATGAGTATCATAAATAAATCACTTTAATGATGTGAAACTCATTTTATTCTTTCGTCTATTTAATTGATGCTCTGGTGTTAGATTTTGGAATGGCTTTGTGGAACCTCTGGCAAAGTACCGCGACACCTTCCACCGATAGAGGACGATGGCTTGGGCGGAAAAAAATTATGATCTTCGAATGCCAACGGCTTCATCAAACATGGAATATTCTTCCACCACCGTGACATCTTCAACGAATCTCGATGTAGGGGGTTTATTTAAGTTTATCTTTGTTGAATTAAATATCTACCGACTGTTAAGATGCTAACGCAGAGGGTGCGGGCCAAACAAACAAGGTCCGGACCCTCCGCCGCTTTGTTTTTTGTTTCTTTCATCGAGGGATGAATTTTTTAACTCGACAGATGTAACACCCCATGATTTAAAAGTATGTTATCTCATTAAATTAATTCAATATCTTGCGCTACACACAACACCGAGTTCGAGTGCACCAAAAATTACTAAACTAACTGTTCAAAAAAGCGGTTAGGAATAGTATTAATTTCATTTTAAATCTTATATACTCCATTTAATTTTAAAATCCATATTATGTGTTTCTTAGACATAATATAAGAACAAATTCATTTTTTCAGATAAAATAAGTATTTTTCAAAAAATGCCATTTTACCGCCTTTTAATATAGAACAATTTTGAATCCGATATTTGACACTTTTATATATTCAATTTAATGAAATGAAATTATTTTTATAAGGGGGTCATAAAAATTTAGTTTTGATAAAAAAAATTTACTTTTCTGATAACATTCATTTTTTGAGGAATAATGAAAAATACTATTTTTTAATTGAAAACCACTTTTTTAATTGAAATAATTTATAGTGATAAATTATACATTTGAATGGTTTGGAAGTTTAATTAGGTTATATTTTTATCATTTAAAACATTTAATATCATTATACATAATTTCACATTAAAATTTGACATAAACATATGTCAATATTTTGATAATTTTTACTTCTAAAAAACCCGCTTTTTGGTTTTGACAAAGAGAATTAATTTTCAATTAATAAAGAAAACTTTTATGTTTTGAATTTGGTAATGTATAATTCATTTTATAATTTTTAATATCAAAATTAGCTTAGGGTAAATTTTTGGAATTTTTCTAAAAACATTCAATTTTTGTTGAATAGTGAAAACACTTTGTTATTATTCATAACCGACTATTTATTTAAATAATTAGTTATTTTATTTTAATTTATTTAATGTAAAAATAGATATATAATTCCCATATAAGTTTAATTTAATTCATTGGAGTCATTTTATAATAAATATAGATATCTAAAATTTAATCAAACTTTTTACCGTCTTTTACCCACCTCCTAGGAGTATTTACAAATTTGCATAAAATATTATTTGACCACTTCTATGAGTTGAGTTTAAAAAATCTAAGAGACATGGTTAATATTATAATGTAAAATTTTGTTCAATAAGATGCTAATATTTTTGGTTGAATAGTAACTTTTGATTTTATTTACCACGATTAAAAGTAAATATGGTAATTGAGGGTAAAAATGATATCATAACAATCCTAACACATGTCCTAATTCTATTAGATAACTATAATTCAACCAAAAACAAATATGGGAATAAAATATGATCCTCTTTGGTCCACATGGATTATATTAGGACATTTATTATTATTTTATTTAAAGAAGAGTTAAAAGGGTTAAATTCAATTTTAATAACTAAACCATTTTTAATATATATATACACACAATATAAATTTGACTATAAATTTTCAATAGAAAGATAAAACTATTTAAAACATAATTTTATTTTATTTATAATTTTTAGACATTAAATAATTTAATTTATTTATGACACAATGATTATGCAGTAATTACCTTATTAATGAAATATTAAAATAATTGATATTATAAATATGCAAATAAATGTAAATTGAGACTTCTAATGAATTACACTAATTTTATAGGTTAATATGACATGTTATGGTTGGTTAAATATATATTATTTTATGTAATAAAGTTATTATGGGTTTAAAAAAATCAAATGTTAAATAGTGTCAAAATTGACATAATTGCGTTTTTAAAACAAATATTATATTATTAATTGATATAATAGTCCTAAAAATCTAAGGATTGGCCAAAAGACTTATATAATAACATATATGATATTAATGAACCTCTTGGGGTGAAATTGGTATTTTATAGTATGTTTATTAACCATATAATATAAAAATACAAAGAGACATCGTAAATGTCAAACTATTTAACTAATAGTTAAATATAAAAGATAAGGTTAATATGGTTACCCAAACCAGTATAAAACATACTGGTTGAGTGGTTTTCGACCTATCACCACCTTATACATTAAATAATTCATTTCTGAGCCATTATAATCCAAAATTAATTTTATTATAAAATAATATTTCATGATTTTCCTAAAGTGGCCCTCACATCTCTTATAAAAGGGAACCTACCCTTCTCTTAATTAGACACCTCCAAAGACTTTTGGCTCGGCCAAACACTTCCCATATATCTTCCCAACATTCATCCCTTAATCCTAGATGCCTTCCTTTCGACATAAATCCAACCTATGGAGCTCTTTTGATCAAATCAAAAGAAAGAACCCGAAGAAGAGGTAAATATTTCATCACCTCTATCAAGTTCTTTACTTCTTCCGCTTCCTCTTTATTTGTTGTTTCCATTATAAAATAATAACTCCAGTATCTTCTATATATTTTGATGTTATTATAAAAATTGTAAAATAATATTCATTATTCTATACATCATATAAATGACAAAGTCACCATACGTGCATATGTACGGATTACCATCTCCGGGTCATGGTGTAGTTTGTTATTCAAACACTTCATTATTTGGATGGGTATAATAATGAGTATAAATATTATAAAAAATAAATATAACATGTTAGTGATTATATATATATTTATGATATACCATCTAGTAAAATACGATTCCACCATCAATATAATGATATTGTAACTAATGTGTACATACGGATTACCATCTCCACGACGTGATGATATTCCTTTCCACGTTCACCATTCAATAATGATTATAAAATATATATCATTTATAAGTATATAATATATGACATAATAATGCTACTGGAGATATATATATATATATATATATGTACTTACATATATCTTATTCACTTAGCTCAGTTCAATACGATATGAAAACAGAAACATCGTTTAGGCGTACGTACGGCCTACCGTATCCATAAACGGCTTTTTCCAATTAATATATATGTCTATTATACATTTTTATATTCTATATAAATATGATATATAAATCATTTTTTGTTCTGGATGTATTTAAATCATTGTCTATGTGATACAATCAAGAGTAACGAGTTAAAACAAGTATGATAAAGAAAGCGATTATTACCTAGAATATAAATTTAAAAAGGAAATAATTATTAAATTGGTAGTATAAAGTCATAAATGAGTGATGTATGATATCATAAATATTAATATGGTTCTTTTATAATTTAATAACATACTAAGGTCTCTATACAGAAGGTTCAACATACCCACGACTAAAAAAAGTTCAAGGTAAGGGTTAATTTCCCAATCTCTTTATAATCCGAGGTTGTTTTTACGTAATTATCTACTGGGAAATATTTATTATCCATTTCCATTTTTAATAAAATTCTTCTCAAATGGATTATGTTTAAGGTACTTCTTTACTAAAACATCATTTTAAATGTTTTAAATACTTATTCTTCTAAATCATTCTCATTAATGTCTATGTTTTCAAAACGGTTTTGTGGATTTATTTATATGGAAATAATGTTTTTAAAATGTTAATTAATTTCAAAATATTCAAATTGGTATGGGTCATATTGATTTAAAATTTTCATTAAATGTATTCCTTTTTATATTTTGTGACTTTTAAATGTTTTCATGAAAAAATTATATTTCTCTCAAAGAGTTTCAAAAATCCTTTTTATCTATGTCAACATCCATTGATGGATTTTAAACATGTTTGAAGTTGATTTATTATGATAAAAGTCTTCCATATTGTATTGAAGGTTTTGTGATCTGTTTGACTATGGATGAGTTATTTTTATACCATTCAAGGTTTGTGGATAAAGTATTGACATTTCATATGCTAGTTTTAATACAAATGTTTATGTTATGTTTAAACCTTTTCATATGAGGAGTGTATTGGACATAGTATGTGATAGGTGGAGCCTGCTATATCTCCTCAATGCATCGGTAGGTCTCATGAGGCAAACTACTGTCTTGGCACAAGGCCTTGACAAAATATTATTTGTAGTCTAGGAACAATTCCTTAACTATGTGGTTATGGAGTCTAGAATTATGCATTCCGTCATTATGAAAGTGGATACTGATACTAGATGTGATTATTAGACTAGTAGAATATACATGGGAAAAAGTAAATGGAATTATTTGATTTTATCATTAGCATATTATGCTGATGTTTATGTTGAAAAGTATTCTATTTAGTCTTATACATTGCCTTAAGTGTTTTTGGTTATTTATGAAATATTCCACTAAATTTTTATCCTTACTAAGCATCTGAGCTCACCCCTTTCTATGTTTTATTTTTTCCAGGATTCCAAAAAGTGTATTCTGATTAATATGCAGGATTAAGATAATGGAATAATGGAATTCATAAAGGATTATTTATGTTCTGTTGTATGTTATAAAGTGTAATGTAACAATAATTTTTGTAATATATTTTCCAAGACTGCTAAACTAATCGGCCTTTCGGTACTCAATTCCTTGTAATAATTCCAATGTATTAAAAAAATGCATTGATTCTAGGCAACTGGGGTCAAGGAATTATAGTTGGTATTAGAGTAATTTTAGCAAAAAACCTTGATATAGATTTAGATTAAATCTTATTAGAGAACATTACCATATTATAGACTTTGAGGATTTGTATATATGAAATTCCTATAATTTTGGTACTGTAGAAATTTTGTGAGTTTCCCAAGAAATACATCCCTATCTGGATATGAGAAGGTAGAGGTGGCTCTAACACAGATGTACCTGGGGGTAAACCCCGAAAACACCTCTTTGAGCTAGACTCGAATGGGAACTGGGGCAAGACAATGGACCTTGCTATACTCTTGGTTATGACACCCCTGGGGGATATGCTTAGGGTAATTAACATTTTCAT
Organism: Viscum album; assembly: GCA_963277665.1. Lineage (NCBI taxonomy): Eukaryota > Viridiplantae > Streptophyta > Magnoliopsida > Santalales > Viscaceae > Viscum > Viscum album. The sequence continues at coordinate 970,144,138 of OY728123.1, read as the reverse complement.
TACAAGAAATTATGAAGGATTTAGGAATAAATACTACTTTAGAGAAAACATTTTTATAATTATAGATTATTTGCATAATATTTTCACTTTACGTTAGGTATTTTTCAAGTTTGTAATTATGCATTACAATTCATAAACTGACCTAGTGTATGTCATTGTTTACAAATGGTTCCCAGTTGGTGGAAGAACTCCTACAATACGCATGATCCAAATAGTATGAAGGATCATATCTTTCCTAGAATTATTCCAACATTTAGAAATAAAATAGTCTCCCACATATTATCATCATATGAAGAAATATTATCATGTGTTAATAAAATAGGTAATGAATTCTCTAAGTCCTATGGCTTTGAAGGGAAGCCAGAGAAGAAAAGGATGGTAGAAATAAAGATGGATAAAGGGAATAAGGGAAAGAAGGATTTTCCCATATGTGAATACTGTGGAAAGAATCACCTTGGTAAATTGTTGAAGGGAATGAAATTTTGTTATAATTGTAGAGAAAAAGGATACCAAGTAAGTGATTGAAAGGGTTAGAAAAAGGTTTCAAATATGGAATGCTTCAACTGCAAGGAATTAGGACACTACGCAAATCAATGTCCAAATCATTAGAGTATACCCCAAATGCTGCACTTGGATAATAATCAAGTTATGATACTTCCGTAAATAAAATGGAATGATTAAGAGTTCTTACGTTGTTATTAGAGTATTGTGTCATTTGGGTAATGTATTAATGATGTACATGTGATAATAATTATTGAGTATATAAGGATTGTATGGCAGTACTATTTCATTAAGGACTTGATATTGTGTGGAACCAAGAAATGGGACTCAATGGAAAGTTAAACATTTTAGAAAATACATGGTTGAAGGAAAAACAGAACATTAATATGGTACTGATACTGAGATATTGATTTTAGAATACGAGATGATTGATTTGGATAAATTATATTGGATATTATTGACATCCTTGGAACTGGTTAATGGTTTGTTTATTCCATCATTGTTGGAGTTTACAACATTTTTGGATAGAAGGAGTATAGCTAGTATTCTATAAAGAATAAGGTAGCATGAATGTAACTAATAAGGTTTTATAGTAATTCAGGGTGTTACCATGTTTTAAAAGAATACATGAAAAAGTTATTCACATGTTATTTTGTGGAAAAAATGATCTTCATTGTGTTTACCTTCCTTATAAATTTTGGACTGTGAGTTTGGACCAATGTATTTTGGATAAGTTTAAAGGCTGGAACCGATTAAGATTGAAATTGGATACTATTATTATGGTTAAATCATTTCTTGAGATTATTTTTGAATTTTCATAAAAAGAAAAACCCAGAGGTCGGGCGACAACCTGTTGCGTCCAGCAAGGCCACGAGACTTGAACCAATTGCTGAAGGGTGAAAAAGGTGCATCACCTACAACTGGACTACAAGATTTCCTTGTCTATATAATGGAGTTTTTTAAATAGTCTGAAAAATGAATATAATTTAATATTTTACCCTATATGATTAGGATAAACAGAATGTTCTTGAAATCTATTATCTTTTGGAGTGAAAGAAGAGTTTGTGGTAGAAATTAGTTGAAAGATGAAACTATACTTGTCAAGTATATATATATATATATTTCCTCTTATTCTATGAATATATGGACCCATCCTTAAAACATTACTTAATATGTAATTAAATTTAATAATTCACATTGAGGATCTTTTCAGGTTTAGAGTTTTAGAGAATTAGGACATAACTATTACATCTCAAAGATTACAAAGTAGACACATCTACTCAGCTTCCATTTTTTCCCACAAAATATAAACTTCTGAACAAAAGAGTCATGTCTAGTTCCTTGTTTTAGATAGACTGACATATCCTTGATCTCATCCTTGACCCTATTCCACTTTATGTCCTGTAAAAAACATTTCAAAAACTTGGGATGAGCCTAAAAAAATCTTTGTAAGGGTTATAACAATACGGAAAGAAAACATTAGTTCAGGTATACAAAAGAAAAAATGAAATCATACCATACTCATAAAACCTAATCACTTTGACATACCTCATTAAATCATAATATTTATGAATAACTCATATAAATCAAAAGACACAAAGGTAACTTGATGCATTCATAACATTCTTACATAGGGAGAAACCATTATGGTTACGTTTGGAATACCCATCACAGTATATTACCTAAATCTCTTTGGAGAAACCTTAGCGTTTAACCCCTTCGCGTTACCCAATGAATTTGAGAGTAATATCGGGCTCACCCTCCCTTAGTTTATCGCAGAACAACTTGTCTTCATAAACAATGCCCATGAACCATAACATAATCGTTGAACATAAAACTTGCTTAAAATAAAAATAAAATTTCCATATTTCAATCACAAGATATCAATAAAACACATTGATATAATAAAAAATTATCAAAACCATTTTCAATAACAAAATTAATAAAAGTAAAACATGGTATTTATTTTTCATTTAAAAATATGTTATGGCTTGTAGAGGAAACTGAAACTCAAATAATGGTCACGACGGAGGAGAAGTCATTGTCGCCGCATATGTACGACAAAAACATTCCCTTTTTTCATTTAGTAAAACTCTTCAAATAAAAATATTCGTTTTGAATAAAAGTAAACGTCAATGGGGTTTATACACCGTATAAAAGAAAGTTGTGTATAAAATAAAATATGCCTTAATGAAAGGAGGTTGAGACGAAGTCGATTACCTCGGGCCCGACTTGAATCGATCGCTCTTTATTCTCCTGAATAATAAACTTGAGTTAATTTCTAATTTATTAAGAGCCTTTTTCAAGTTCATTATTCCCTTTATATCACTTATTACCATGTTATTAACACTATGTAATTATTTAAGTTAATAACGGTCGTTTTGTAGATCATTGGTACTTGAGTCAAAAATGGACTTCTTATAATTACATGTTGTTCATGTGGTAAAATATCCATTATATCCAGAACTATATTCATGATTTAGATATCAAATATAACATATATATCCAGTATATACATTCATTTATAATATTACATAATATTTAGAGGTAAGAAATGAAATGCACCGTTCATGGAGACGGTAAGTCGTAAGTACGCATGAACGCTACTTTCATTTATATTTAATACTTAATGGAATGAAATATTAAAGATATATAGTTATATTATAATTACAGTATAATATAATATATAACATCATAACCACATCCTTTATACGTCCCACATATGGCATTAACGAATCAAATCACTTTGAGGGGGCGGTAGTCTGCACTTCCTAAAATGAAGATATTGCATTTACCCATAATGGAAACCATAAAGGTATGCCATAAATGAAACATAAAGAAGCATAAGGAAAACATAAACATAATATATATCATATATAAATATAGTGACATATTAACGGCCACCGTGAAAGGTTTTAAAACAAGATTGAACAATCATCGTTTCGTGAGGCAGATATTCACCATCCACCGAAACAGTATGTTCTTTAACCATTAGATGAAGGTGTGTGTAATTGTATCTCGAATACATCACATAACGACAACCTAGTATAATGAAGATACTGGTGTTGTTACAAAAGAAAGGAATAAAATAAGTTTAGGGGGTTGGAGAAGCAAAATAAAACAAAAGAACACATGTGAAGACATTACCTCTAAATCGGGTAACTCCTCTTGGTTTGAACCAAAAGGGTTTCTTGAAAAGCATTCTTCATAATTTAAGGCTTCTATAATTAATAGAGCGATATGGAGAGAGAAAATGAGCAGATATTTGCCGATCCAATGGCTTGATAGGTGTGGGTAAGGAGGTAGAGGTGGGGGACTTTTATAAGAGGGAGGAGGGGCACTCTTGGAAAGTCAAGAAATATTACTTTATATTGGAATGATTTTCGGATTTTAAAGGTCCCACATTGATATATTTTGAGAATAAGGTGATAATGGTTTTAAATATACTCATATAATAGGTTTTTGAAAAGTTTTAGTCTTAGATTTTACATTATATTTTCATTTTATATAAATCGTTCATTAATGAGGTAATTGCTGCATCATCATGGTGTCATAAAAAATTTAATTTATTTAATGTCTAAAAATTATAAAAAAAATACTATGATGTAGGAAATAATTTATATTTCCAATTACTATTTATAGTCAAAGTGGTAATTTATGTAGACAAAATTAAAATAGTTTTACTTAGGTGTTATATTCTTTTGTGATATTCTCCTTTCTTCAAAAATAAAATGATAAAGTGTCACTATCACCAAAAAGTGATTCCATGGGGTCCCTAAGTTTGGAACAAGGCATCCCATGTTCGGCCATGACACAAAAAGTAGAATTAGGACACATGTTGGGTCATTTGTTATTATTATTATATTATTTTATTTTCTTTAACTACATGATTACTAATTAATCACGATAATTGAAGATAATTACCGACATTACTATTCATAATGTCCAAAAACAAAAGAGTCTTAATTAAATAATTTGAAACTTATGATTCTAAATATGGAATCCATTTTACGAAATTCCAAACACAGAAATTGAAAAGGTTAATTTGAAAATAATTCCCATTGTCAAAACAAATAGCGGTTTTTTTGGAACAATTTCTATCAAAAGTTTGACAATTGTTTATGTCCAATTTTAAAGTGAAATTAATCCCAACGACCACCATTGTATTAAATGGTAAAAATATATTCTATTTACACTTTAAAACTAATTAAAAAGATAATCTATCTATATAATTAAATTAGATAAAAAATCAGTTTTGAAGTAAATTGCAGTATTTTTTACTATTCATTAAACAATGAACATTGTCAGAAAAATACCAAAAAATTATCCAATGTAAATTTCAATTTACCAATACTAAATAATAGGTTTATTTTTAAATATAGAGATTATAAAATTTTCAAAAGATATATTTAAAAATGGTTCTCCATCAGAAGGCAGTACAACAATCTTTTACAAATATTAGTGTTTTCTATGCTTAAGATTGGATTTATTCTCATTCAAACCTCTTAAAACGCTATCTAATTCATAAATAGACATAGATAAGAAAATATATTACTCATTACATACTTGGAATGTTACAATAAATAAATTAATTCTAAAACTTTAGCGAAGGGATCCTAAAACAAAAAAAGTGTTATCATAATACCATATGTTTTTTTGAACCGATGATATTTTACATCATCTTAGATTCATGGCTTTAAGGCCCTCAATCTTACACGTGTTTATGATTGATGAACTCAATAACTCCCTATAAATATTTACTTTTTTTCTCCAATTATGTGTCACTAATTGCAACCAATGTTATCCTAATCGAGATCATAATTTGGGGGGATAGTTTTTAATTTCCCTTTCCCTCTTATTAAGACTAAATTTTATTAACACAATTCCTGATGTGGATTTTCCACAATAGTATTTTTCTATTTTTAACCATTTATTTTCGAGGAACAATTTCAAATTTCGAGGATGAAATTTATTGAAGGAGGGTAGAATGTAACACACCAAGATTTCATAGTACGTTATTCATTAAAGTAATTAAGTAGCTTTCGATACACGCAACATCGAGTTTGAGTGCACCACAACTTATTAACTAACCATTCAAAAAAGAGGTTATGAATAGTATTAATTGCATTTTTAATCTTATATACTCCATAAAATTTTAACATCCACATTTTGTGTTTCTTAGACATAATATAAGAACAAATTCATTTTATCTGATAAAATAAGTATTTTTTAAAAAATGCAATTTTACCACCTTTTAATAGAGAACCCTTTTTGAAACAAATATTTGAAGATTTTATAAATTAAATTTGGTGAAATTAAATTCATCTTTATATGTGGGAAATAAAAATTTAGTTTGGAAAAATATTTTGTACCTTTCCGACAACTTTCATAATTTGAGGAATAGTGAATGTTACTATGTTTTAATTGAAAACAACATTTTTAATCGAAAAAAATTATAGTTATAAATTATGAATTTGAATGGTTTGGAAGTATTATTAGATTATATTTTTATCATTTAATATAATTTATGTCATTATAATTAAATTCACATTTAAATTTTACATAAACAATTGTCAATCTTTTAATAGTTTTTACTTTTTAAAACCCGCTTTTTGGTTTTGACAACGGGAATTAATTTTAAATTAATAAATGAAAATTCTAGGATTTAAATTTATGAAAATAGACTCCCTTTTTGAATTCTGAATATCAAAATTAACTTCGGGTAAATTTTTGGTATTTTTCTGAAAAGTTTCAAATTTTGATGAATATTGAAAAACACTGCATTATTATTCAAAACTAACTTTTTATTTAATTAATTAGTTATTTTATATTAATATATTTTCTGTTAAAATAGATATATAATACCTATATAATTTTAATTTAATTCATTGGAGTCATTTTCTAATAAATTAATATATTTAAAATTTTATCGAACTTTTTACAGTCTTTTACCTACGTCCTTGGAGTATTTGCAAATTTGCCTATAACTTTATTTTACCGCTTTTGTGAGTTAAATTTAAAAAATCCAAGAGACATGGTGAATATCAGTATGTAAAATTTGGTACAATGAAAGGAAAATAATTTTTAGTGAATAGTATATTTTGACTTTTATTTACCACGGTTAAAAGTAAATAGGGTAATTAAGGGTAAAATGATATCATAATAACCCTAAAACATGTCTTAATTCTATTAGATAAGTATAATTCGACCATAAAAACCCTTAGTAATAATATATGATCCCCTTTGGGTCACATGGATTAGACTAATACATTTATTATTATTTTATTTAAAGAAGATTTAAAAGAGTTAAATTCAAAATTTAATAACTAAACCATTTGTAATATAGGGTTACACACAATATAAATTCAACTATAAATATTTATTATAAATCTAAAAAGATTTAATATATAATTTTATTTTATTTATAATTTTTAGAAATTATAAATTTTAATTTCTTTATGACATATAGATGATGCAGTAATTACCATATAAATGAAATATTAAAATAATTGATATTATAAATATCCAAATAAATGTAAATTGAGACTTATGATGAATTATAATAATTTTTATGGTTAATGGTACATGTTAGGGTTGGGTAAAATATTTATTCTAAGTGATGATGTTATTATGGGTTTTAAAAACATCAAATGCTAAATAGTGTCAAAATTGACCCAATTGAGTTTTTAAAACAAATATTATATTATTAATTGATATAATAGTCATAAAAATATAAGGTTTGTCCAAAAGGCTTATATAATATTATATATAGCATCAATTAACCACTTGGGGTTCTATTGTCAATTTATAGTATATTTATTAACCATATAATATAAAAATACAAAGAGACATGGTAAATGTAAAACAATTTAACTAACAGTTAAATCTAAAATATAAGGTTAACATGGTCGCCAAAACCTATCTAAAAATATATTGGTTTAGAGTTTTTCGACCTATACCTACCTTATACTTTAAATAACTTATTTTTTAGCCATTAAAAATAGAAAATGATTTTATTATAAAATAATATTTTACACTTTTCCTAAAGTTACCCCCACCTCTCTTATGAAAGGGAACATCCCATTCTCTCTATTTCACTCCTCCAAATCCTTTTGTCTCAGCCTAACCCTACCCAAATATCCTCCCAACATTCCACCTTGAATCCTAGAGGCCTTTATTTGGTCATAAATCCACCCAAAGATCCCTTTTGATCAAATCAAAAGGAAGAACCCGAAGAAGAGGTAAAAATTTAATCACATCTTTCTAGTTCGTTACTTCTTCAACTTCCTCTTTCTTTGTTTTTTCCATTATAAATTAATAAATACAATATATTATATATACTATGATGTTATTATTAAAGTTTTACATCCATATTCATTATTAAATCCATCCTATAAATCACAAAGTCACCATACGTGTGTACGTATGGATTACCGTCTCCACGTCATGGTGTAGTTTTTTATTCAAAAACATCATTATTTGGATTGGTATAATAATAAGTATAACTAATGTAAATAATAAATATTACATTTTAATGATTCATTATAAATACTATATATCATCCAATTAAATATGATTTCCCCATCAATATAATGATATTGTCGATCATGCGTACGTACGGATTACAGTCTCCACGACGCGATGAGATTCATTTCCTCGTTAACCATTCAACAATGATTATAAAATATATATATCAATAAAAAGTATGTAATATATTAAATAATAATTCTACTGTATATATATATACATACATATATCTTATTCACTTTGTTCCGTGCAATACGATATAAAGACAGAAACATCATTTTTGTGTACGTACGGCCTACCATCTCCATAAATGGTGTTTTTTCCATTTAATATATATGTCTATTATATATATTTATATTATAAATATATATGATATATAAATATTTTTTTTTATTCTGGAAGTATTTGATTCATGATCTAAGTGATACCATCAAGAGTCACAGGTTAAAACATGTACGATAATGAAACCGATTATTACCTGAAATGTTAATTTAACAAGGAAATAATTCTTAAATGGGTATTATAAAGTTATAAATGAATCATGTATGATACCATAAATATTAATATGGTTCTGGTATAATTTAACAACCTACTACAGTCATTATACAGGATGTTAAACGTTCCCTCGACTAAAGGAATGTGCAAGTTAATGGTTAATTTCACAATCAATTTGTTATCTGAGGTTGTTTTTATGTAAGTATCTATTGAGACCTATTTATTATCCATATACATGATTAATAAAATAGTTTTCAAAGGGATTATTTTTAAGGGTCTTTTTTACTAAATCGTCATTCTAAATATTTTAAATATTTATTATTCTAAATCATTGTCATTAATGTCCATGTTTTTAAAATGGTTTTTAAGGATTTATTTATATGGAAATGAATATATTTAAAATTTTAATTTCATTGAAAAGTTTCAAAGTGGTATGGGACACTTCTATTAAAAAATGTATTTAAATTTCTTCCTTTATAAATTGTGTGACATTTAAATGTTTCCATGAAAAAGAGATATTTATCTCAAAGAGTTTTACAAATCATTTTCATCTATGTTAACAACCTTTGATAGATTTTAAACTTGTTTGATGTTTATTTATTATGATAAAAATCTTCCATACTGTACTGAAGGTTTTATGATAAGTTTGATTATGGAGGTGTTATTTTTAGACCATTTATGGTTTATAGAGAATGTATTGAAATTTCGTATGCAGGTTTTAATATGAATGTTTATGTTATGTTTAAACCTTTTCATATGAGGAATGCATTGAAATTTTTAATTGACAGGTGGAGCCCACTATAGCTCCTTGATGCATCGGTAGGTCTCATGAGGCAAACTAGCATCTTGGCACAATGCCTTGACAGAATATTATTTTTAGTCTTGGCACAAGGCCTTGACTATGTGGTTATAATGTCTAGAATTATGAATCCCATTATTATCAAAGTGGATATTGATATTGCATGTGATTATTCAACTAGTAGAATATCCATGTGAATAATTAAATGGAATTATTTGATTTTATCTTTTCCATATAATGATGATGTTTATTTTTAAAATGATTTTGTTTATTCATAAACATTTTCTTCAGTGTTTATACTTATTTATGACTGGTTCTTCTATATTGTTATCCTTACAGAGCATCTGAGCTCACCCCTTTCCATGTTTTATTTTTACTAGGATTCCAAGAAGTGTATTTTAATTGATATGTAGGATTAAGATAAGAGAATAATGGCGTTAATAAATGGTTATTTATGTTATGTTGTACGTTATAAAGTGTAATGTAATATTCATGTATGTAATCTATTTTCCCAGACTGCTAAACTGATTTGTCTGTTGGGAAATGATTCATAGTAATCGTGTCAATCTATTAAAATAATGCACTGAATCTGGGTAACTGGGGTTGGGGTGTCACAAAAAAACCATGAATCTGGGTGTCGTGCAGCACCTATAAAATCCATGGTGGCCCATACCATGAGAATAAGGGAAAAAAGACCACTGAAGCTCACTCGAATGCATACAAAAGAGCCACCAGTGAAACACTGGTGTGGCAGCACCGAAAATCGGTAGAATCGTAGGGCGTAGCAGACATTGGTCTGCTGTGGTGGCAGAGGAGGTGAAGTGCCATTGCGTGCTGCGGATGGTGGGCCATGACATCATGCCGTAGCAGATTAAGGGGACCTGCACCCATGAATCCCACTGGTAGGGCTCCGTCACGATGTGGGGCCGCTGTTTCTCTAACCATAATGGCTTATTCCATTCTAGAGGGGGACAGATGTCTGGAAACCCGGATGGGCCACCCAACTAGTGGGTCGCGCCCAACCCAGGCAGGTCGGGAAAGTTCTGCGGCCAGGAGGGCGGAGCCCAATGCGGCCTGGCCCCCACAGGCTTGTCCAGCCAGTTCAAGCTTGGACAGGACGGACTCAGGTTAGCCCCAGACCAGGTCGGTCCGGAACTAGACCCACATCAGCACTGTTTCGCTAAAAGGGTTGTAACAAACTAAACAGTCATCTATTTGACGAAATGTATACGGAGTTGGAATCCTTGTAATTATACATTCTATTGGAGATAATCCACTTGGGGTTTGGAGAATGTTAGAGTTCGGCCATGTAGGGTCGTACATGAATCCATCTGGGCCCATGGTACTAAATTCTTATAACACAAATATCGGGCATGTGATTAACTTGTTTTTTATTGCATTGGGACCCTAGTGACATGGAGGTAATTTGGGTTACTCCTTAGTGTGAGTTTGTAATATTTAGGCATGACCGATATGTAGAAGAGATGATACTACAGAACTCAAGCTCACCGGGTGTGGGGAATCATGTGTCTGGATGCCATTTGAGTAGTGATCCTATGTGGACCAACATCTTAGTGACCCTATGTGGATCAATATCTAGAGACTCTGTATGGATATGAATTTTAGTGACCATGTGTGGATCAGCATCATTGATACCCTATATGGATCATCATCTAGAGACCCTATGTGGATCACCATCTTTGCAACCCTGTGTGGATCAGCATCAAGAGACCCTGTGTGGATCAGCATCATAGAGACCCTATGTGGATATGTATTCTAGAAACCTTGTGTGGACTAGCAATGCATGAACCCATGAGGTGTAACGTTCTAGTTCTAGAAGCCACCCAGAGGAGCACCGTACCCGGTTGATCACATTCCATCAAGCGCATTTCCCCAAACGCCAGAGGCTTCCGACTAGCAGCGAGGGCCTTGGGTGTGATAGTGGGGAAACTATGCCCTCATTGGCAGAGTACACAGCGGAAGTAAACAAGCATACAATAGTAGAAGCAGTAATTATCCAACAACAATAAATAGCGAAAGGCTAAAATAATAGACAACCAGAGAACACATGTATATATAAAATGATGCATGAATCATATGTCTAGGAAAGCATCCAAAAATTCACAATGCTGAACACAATACTAATCCATGGAACAAAAGAAAAGTAAACAAGAAACTCCTCAGCATCTCATCCTTAGATTGGTCCCATGCTCTCCTGATCCAAAGTAATCAAGTACCAGAAGTTGAAGGACACTTTCTCTTGTCTATACCTATAACAACATAGTCTGTTTGGTCCCAAAAGCATGACCCAAACAGGGTGTGAGACTAATCCCAGTAGGAAGCCACTCGAAGATATGTGCCTTACAGTCAGTGAGTATATGGAAGGTAATAGAGCAGTAATCAATAAATATTAATAGTAGACAGTAGGCAGTAAATAGTAAGCAGTAACAGGATGATATACAATAGTAATCAAACCACAGAACAACAAGCAGCAGAGAAGCAATAAGCTAATCACAACAGGAACCTCTCTAGGAAGTACTCACAGCCAACCCCTCTGGTCCTATCCAAGAAATACCAATAACCCTCTTGGATGTGCACTTAGCCTAACTCTTCTGGTTTAGTCATATGAAATTATAAGACTCTCTGGGAAATCTCGCTCAGTCAATTCCCCTTATAGTCTAGGGTAGTCAGGGACTCTCTTAGGAAGATCGTCCAGTTGAACCCTCTTATAGCCCTAAGGTCTATAAACTCTCTGAGGAAGCTCACTCGGTAAATTCCTCCTATAGTCTCAATTCTATCACATACTCTCTAATGAAGCTCGATCAGTCAATTCCTTATCTATCCTAGAAATGTTTTAAAGAAATTCAAACGAAGTAAATAATCTCTAATGAAGCTCACTCGGTCTACCCTCGTGTAGTCTATAATATCCAAGACTCTCTGGAAAGCTCACTCGGTCTATCCCCTGTAGTCTATAATATCCAAGAATCTCTGAGGAAGCTCACTCGGTCTACCCTCCTGTAGTCTATAATATCCAAGACTCTCTAGAAAGCTTACTCGGTCTGCCCCTCATAGTCTATAGCACCAGGTTCTGATGGTCTTGTGCCAGTTAGCTCATAATACATCTATAAGACCAAAGTACACCTATGGAGCTACATGGATAACCAGTCTACAATAAAACAAGAAGGTCAAGAATATCCTTCCATCCTACAGTCGCAAGGTATGAAAAACAGGTATAACGTCCAAAGTCTAACAAGACCCAAAAGATTCAACAAGAACAAAGGCATGGGAAAAACATCCAAACATAGAAAATAACCTCATACGTGATCAAATTACCTCTACACAAGCATACAAGCATGAAAGGAAAAAAAAACTGGGCCAAAAAGGTAAACACGCAACACCCTGTTCACGGGTATTGGTGGAATTTTCACATAAAACTCAAGGACATATAAATGTAAGGCACAAACCACCTTCCTGGATGCTAAGAGATCAAACTTCTAGAACCACGAGGCTTGATTCACCTTAGAATGGTGTAGATATATGAAAATTTACAAAACGTTCAACGCATGATATCTTGATAAAGAGGGAAAATCATGGAATGAGACTCAAAATGAAAGAAGAGCTCACTGCTACGGTTCCAACGCAATCGATGGCAGTCGATTCAGAAAACTGACGGAGGATCAGGGGCTCAGAGGATGTTTGTGGTCGTACGGGTCGCTCTTGGTCACGGAACCTGGAGAAGAATGTGTTTTAATCGATTAGGCACGACCCCGGTCCATTTAATGAAAAAAAGAAACTACACGGCATGTCATTATAGGGTACACAGCTTGTATGTGGCCTTTCCATACTCCTCTTTAAGCAGCCTCCACATCGCCCCTACACACCATGTATGTGGCCCAAACATAGCCAGCACATGGCCTGGCGCTGCATCAAAGCACACGGTATGTATTTTGAAAATTTCTAGATTTTCTCTTTTTCTCAAAAATGACCAAATAAGTAAAAACATACCTGAAACGAAGATCTGGGTTCTTACAAACTTCCCCCCTTAAATAAATTTGTCCCCGAATTTCCCTAGCGAGGCGTAGAAGAAGAAATCCCGAACAGCTCTGGCCACTACGATCGCACATCAGCCTTCCTCTCCTAGGTCTCGTCCTGTACCTGCCTGTGCTACCATAGAACCCATACCAGAGAAACAGACCGGCCACGGAGAACCATCGTACTGCGATCAAGAATCCGGATAGGATGCTCCTCAAACGACGCATCTACTTCGTGACCAACCTCCTTGGGTTGAATGACATGAGACGTGTCTAAAAAGTATCATCGAAGATGAGATATGTGGAAGACATCGTGCATAGCTTGTTACCTCTGAGGTAACTACAACCGATAGGCAACCAGCCCAACTCTTTCCAACACCTCAAACAGCCCGATGTACCGCACTAAAAGCTTAGCCTGTTCTGAATCCTCTTGTGTCCCAACCTCGGTGTGGCACGTAGGAAAACCAGATCCCCGACCTCGAACTACAGAGGTCCTCTCCACTGATCAGCATAAGGATTCTATCGAGACTGTGTTGTAGCCATCCTCTTCTGAATCAACTCTATCTGCTCTAAGGTCTCATGAACAAGATGAGGTCCCAGAAAAGCTGCCTCTCCTGTCTCCAGCCAGCACAAAGGTGATCGGCATGGCCTACCGTACAAATCCTCATAAGGTGACATCTGAATAGTCACCCGAAAACTGTTGTTATAGGCAAACTACATAAGAGGAATATGCTTCTCCCAAGAACCGCCAAAGTCTAGAATGCAAGCTCAGAGCATATCTTCAAGAACCGGAATTGTACGCTCGGACTTGCCATCTGTCTGGGGATGGTATGATGTACTCAAAAGTACCTGTGTACCCAAAGGATTTTGAATCCTCTGCCAGAACCGATAAGTAAAGCATGCATCCCTGACTAAAACAATGGAGTGTGTAACTACATGCAGATGTACAATCTCTCAGATATACAATCATCCTAGCTCATAAACAGTGTAGGTGTCCTTGATCGTCAAAAATTGAGCAACCTTTGTAAGCCTATCGGCAATGACCCAAACAACATCACTTCCTCGAGGTGTCCTCAGTATCCCGGTCACAATTTCCAGCGCAACATCATTCCACTTCCACTCAGGGATGGGTAACTGCTGTAAAATCCCTGTTGTTCACTGATGCTCCGCTTTCACCTGATAACAAGACGAACATCTCATGAAAAAACCAGAAACATTTCTCTTCATACCAGGCCACCAGTACTGGGGGTGTAGATCATGATACATTTTGGTGACGCCAGTATAAAATTCCCAAACTGAATAATGAAAATCCCTCATCAGCTCCTCAAATTTTTCTACTGGAACCCATACGTGTCCCTGGAAATGGAAGATCTCATACTATCCTACTGTCCATCCAGGAAGAGGATCCTTTCCTGACACCCTCTCCCGCAGGACTAGGCCTTCTGAGTCTGATAGATGCCTTATCCATACCTGAGCAAGAACAGTAGAGGTAATAGCTACAGATGAAAGAAAATTTTGGCCCTGTTTTTCATGCACCTCCAAATGCATCTTAGAGAACATAGCCATAAGATTCCACTCACTACTGGCCTGCTAAACTACCTGAATTTGAGTTCTCCTACTCGACGCATCAGCCACTGTGTTGCCCTTTCCCGACAAATAGGCAAGCTCAAAGTCGAAGGACTGGAGATACTCGACCCACCTACGTTGTCTCATATTCAGATCACACTGACTGAAGATATTCTTGAGACTCTTGTGGTCAGTGAAAACCACAACGTGATCTCCCAAAAGATAATGTCTCCAATAGCTTAAGGCATGAACAACAGCTGCCAACTCCAGATCGTGCATCGGGTAGTTCCTCTCATCTGGCCTCAACTACCGAGACTCGTACACAACGACTCCATCTCCCCACATAAGCACAGCTCCCAACCCGACACATGAAGAATCGCAATAGACTGTATATCTCTTGCCCGGCTCTGGAAAGACTAGTATCGGTGCTGACGTAAATCTAAATTTCATCTCCTAAAATGCTGACTCATAGGAATCTGACCATAAGAACATCACACCCTTCTTGTTCTGACCTGTCAACGGTGCTGCAAGGTGTGAAAAGTTTTGTATGAAACTCATGTAGTATCCCGCCAGCTCTAGAAAACTCCGCACCTCAAAGACATTCTTCGGCTGCTCCCAGGAAACTACAGCTCTCACTTTCTCTGGGTTTACTGATACTCCTGTCTCTAAGATAACGTGACCCAAGAAGTGAATCTAATCAATCCAAAAGTGGCATTTTATGATCATAGCATATAACTAATATGTAACACCCCGAGATTTTATGAAAAATATTCTTTTTAATTTCATTAATGTCTTGTGTTGTACGCTATACCAAAAGGATCTTGCACAACACGCATACTTGACTTGCCTTGCATTACATGCAATCGTGACCTTCCTCGATAGCGTGTGTAGTACGCAATACCGAGTTACACTAAACAATGATATGCTATTAAAATATTATTAAAACTAGCCGTTATGAATAGTAATAACCACCTTTTAAAATTTTAGAAATTTTATATCTCAAAATGGACTTCATTTTTGGATTCGGAGTATCGAATTTAGCCTAAGGTGAGATTTTGGTACTTTTTGGATAAATTTCACATTCTGATGAATAGTGAAAATTACTAAATTTTAATTAAAAACAGCTTTTTTAATCGAAATAATTAATAGTGATAAATTATTAATTTGAGTGGTTTTAAAGTATATTTATAATATATATTTACTATTTAATAAAATGTTGGTCATTTGATGTAATTTCACATTTAAACCAGTTATAAACAAGTGTCAATCTTTTGATAGATATTATCTCTTAAAAACACGCTATTTGTTTTGACGACGGGAATTAATTTTAAAATTAGTTAATGTAACTGATATGTTTTGAATTAGGTAAAATAGACATAATTTTTGAGTTCATAATATCAAAAATAGCTTAGGCCTAATTTTTGGTATGTTTCTTGAAACTTTCATTTTTTGATGAATAGTGAAACCACTAAGTGGTAGTAAAAAAATGAATTTTTCATAAAACTTAATTTTACCGCTTCTATGAGTGGAACTTCAAAAATCCGAGAGACATGGTTGATGTCAGTAAGTAAAATGTGGTTCAATGTGATGAAAATAATTTTTGGTGAATAGTAACTTGTTACTTTTTTTTACCACGGTTATAAGTAAATAGGGTAATTAAGGGTAAAAATGTTATTATTATTACCCTAACACATGTCCTAATTCTATTGGATAAGTGTAATCCGACCAAAATAAACCTTAGGAATAAAATATGATCATTTAGGCCCACTTGGATTAGATTAGGGCATTTATTATTAATTTATTTAAAGAAGGGTTAAAATAGTTAAAATCAATGTTTAATACGTAAATCATTTTAATATAGGGTTATACATAAGATAAATTCGACTATAAATACTCATTAGAAAGCTAAAAATATTTCCTACATAATGGTATTTTATTTATAATTTTTATACATTAAATGATTTAATTTATTTATGACACAAAGATGATGCAGTAATTATCTTATTAATAAAATATTGACATAATTGATGTTATAAATACCCAAATAAATGTAATTTCAGACTTTTTATGAATTCCAATAATTTTATAGGTTAATATGACATGTTATTATTGATTTAATTAACTTTTTTCGAACTAATAATTCTGTTATGATTTTCACAAAAATCAATTACTAAATAGTGTCAAAATTGACGTAAAATAGTTTTTTAAACAAATATTAAATTATTAATTGTTATTTTATTCCTAAAAATCTAAGGTTCGGAAAAATGACTTAGATAAGGTTATATATATTAATAATAAACAACTTGGGGTTCTTTTTGCTTGTTATTGTAAGTTTATTAACCTTATAGTGTAAGAACACAAGAAGACACGGTAAAAGTAAAATTATTTAACATAATGTTAAATCTAAATGATAAGGTTACAATAGGAACCTAAACTTTTCTAAATTCTATTGGATGAGAGGGTTTCGACCCATCCCCACCTTAGCTTAGAAATAAATCAATTTGGATCTATTTAAACCGAATATGACTTTATAATAAAATAATATTTTTATTTTTCCAAAGGAGCCTCTCTCCTCCCTTATAAAAAGGCACCTCCTCCCTCTCTTCCTCACACCACTTTGAGACTTCAAGATCGTCCAACCCCTACCAAATTCTCTTCTCCACTTCCCTAGAAATATCCTAGAGATTCTTGTATTCCTCAAAGACCAATTTTATTTCCCTAAAAGGAGATCCCAAAGAGGCGCTTCAAAGAAGAGGTAATGTCTGTTACCGATTCTTTCAACTTTATTTCTTCTTCCACTTATTCTTCTTAGGTTGTTACAGAATGAAGTAATAACATAAGTATAACTAATATACTGATATGTTATTATAATTGTGAAACAACCCTATTTCACCATCTATCCATCCTACGGAAAACGAAATCACCGCGCGTGCGTACTTACGGAATACCGTCTCCACGCCGTGGTGAAATCTATTTTCCACCACCACCTTACTTCGATGGGTATAATGGTTTAAATAATAACTCTATATGATTATTTTAAAGTGATATTTATTCTGAAATAGTATACATACTCTCCAATGCAGTCCCACGATCATGGGAACGATATCATCGCTCGTGCGTTCGTACGGACTACCGTCACCACGACGCAATGAGATTCATTGTCCACTTTAACCATTCAGGAATGATTATAAAGTATTTATAATAATTAATCATGAAATATATGAAATAATAATGATACTGGATTTATGTGTATATATATGTATGTCATCTACTTAATTCCATTCAACTCAATAAGGAAACGAAAACAACGTTCATGCGTACGTACGACCTACCGTCTCCATTAACGGTGTATTTATTTCCATTTACTGATTTATTATATATATGTATATTATGAATATATATTATATATATATCATGTTTTATATTCTGTAATTAATTAATTATGATCAAAGTAATCATATGAATAATTACAAGTCAAAACACGGACGACAAATGAAACAATTTTACCCAAAACACACTTTAACATGGAATTTACAAAAGAACGGGTAATATAAAGTCATAAGTGAACCATATATGATATCATAACAATGATTATTATTATGGAATAAGTCAATGACATTACTTAAAACATTATACAAGAGGTTCGGACACTTACAAAGCAAATCGGACCTAAGGTAAGGGAAAATATGACAATCTCATTTTATCCGAGATTGTTTATACTTTGGCATTTACTGGGGTGTATTTTATCATCCACATCCATGATTCCTCAATATTAAATGTTGTTTCCATACACATACCATGGTTTAAATCCAATATTACCCTTCAGTGAGTATTTAGTAAAAGTTATAAAAGGAATCTTTTGTCGTTTTTCGTACGAGGTACTTTTTGACTTTCCTGACAAAATTACGGGAAGAATGTTTTTTTAACTTATACGGCATGAATGGATTTTAAAAAAAATTATTTCCAAGAAGAATACTTTACAAGTTTTCATGTTTGTTTTTAATCAACTTCTTTTAGTTTATAATTGTATGACATGTTAAGAATGGAAAAGTGTTTTTGAAGAAGAAACGATATTTTCCTCGAGAATGGAGTTCAAGTGTTTTATCAAAATTATTTTCCATCTAAGATAATAAAGGGTTCTATTTCTATCCCTATTTTTCATTGATTTTATTATGTTATGATGGAATTATTTTTATGATGTACTTTTATCTTATATGGATTATGTTATAATGGCATGATGTTTAAGATTCCCATTTTTATTACATGGGTTATGCTATGATGTATGGTTTATGATTTTGTGGAACACATAATAATGGTATCATTTTGAGATTGGTGTGACCTATATCTCCCTCCAATGCATTGCGTAAATATTTTATATCTCATGAGATAGACATGGCTGGAATGGTATGTTATACCGGTTCAGTAAAATAGGACTCAAACGAGGAGTGAACTCAGTTCAGAAATGGACTTTGTCCACTAAGATAGTCTTGGAAATGAGCCTTGACTAATAAGAAATGATTCTATATGATTATGAATGTATGCCACAATGTTTCTTGTTTTATGTTATGATTATTGGTATTACATTTCACTACTATGATTTATCCCATGTTATGATATTATGATCTTTTTTGCAGGTTAAGATTTCCAAAATGTTATGTTCTTATAAATATGATGTGATTGATTTTTCTTTTGTTTACCCTTACTGAGCATTTGAGCTCACCCTTTTATGTTTTCTTTTCCCCAAGATATAAATAAAGGTTTTAGGTAAGAAAAAAAGGGAAGACCTTTATGGGAGATGTTGAAGATCTTTCACCAAGATTAGAAGATTACGTTCCCAGTTTCCAAAGACACTAAACTATTACGGTCCTTGTGTGTGTGTTTTTGTTATATAATAAGTATTCCGCAAAATTAATGTAATGTCCTTGTATGTCAAGCTTCGGGTCTCTACAGTTGGAATCAGAGGAAAGGTTTAGTCAACCTTTGGAAACTAGGATGCGAGAACTTTAGTGAGATCCCTAGAGATATTTCTAAGGTATGTCTAGGGATGTCCCTAAAGTTAAGTATAAGTATAGGTTATCGTCCTATAATTATGGTAACGATCTTATAATTAAACCTAAGATGTTAGATATTGAAGGTACTCCTCCTTTATTGTGTTGTTTTCCCTAGCATGATTTTTTCCTCTCACACTATTCTTTTTGAGTTTTAGACGATGGATGGAACCCGAAGGAACCATGTAGATAAATGTAATGGACAATGCAATGATTGTCCTCCTAAACAAACAAATGTTATGGGAGATGGAGTGCAAAATTTTATTATTATACTTACACAAGATATGAATCATTCTGGACATCCAAATGAGAATAGAAGGAACAATATTCTATTGAGTCCTTCATGAGGTAACATCCACCTTCTTTCAGTGGGTCTTCTGATCCAATTGTTGCTGAACAATCGATTAGTACTACTAAAAATATATTTTCAGTTCTTCAATGTTCTGAACATGATAAAGTCATCTTAGCAGTGTATAGTTTGGAAGGTGATGCTGATCAATGGTGGAATCTTATCAAGAATACGAGGCCAAGAGTTGAAATTGAGTCCATGGAATGGGATGAGTTCAAGAACTTATTTTTCAATAAGTACTTCCCTCATATTCTTCGAACAATGATGGAGAAGGAGTTTCTTGAACTAAAGCAAAAGGATGATGAATCTGTTGGTATATAAGAAGCGAATTTTACAAGGCTTGCAAGGTATGCATCTGGATTTATCATCCATCCTGAAAGTAAAGTTGATCGATTCTTCAGTGGCTTAAAACCAAATCTTCGAAGGGCATTAACTATAAGAGACTTCAGTAGCTATGAAGAAATTGTGCGTTGTGATATCAAGGTATAAATGGAAGTTGGTGTTACTTATCCATCTCATAATTTTGACAAGAAACAAAAGATGGAGTTCAAGGAGAAATCTCAGAATAATGGTGAAAAGAAGATGAATGTTTCCTTATGCTCAAATTGTGGAAAGAAGCATGGTGGAGATTGTCTTAAAGGGACAAGTAAATGTTTCAAATGTGGAAAGGAAGTTCATCAGGCATTTGAATTCCGCAATGATGGGAATAAGATGTCTAATGATTCAAAAAAAGGAAGGGATACACAGAATGAACCTACTACACTTCAATTCTTCAAGTGCAAGGAAATGGGGCATTATGCTAATAAATGCCCTAATCCAAGGGTTAATGATGCTCGACATGAGAAACCACTTAAGGAAAAGGACAAAGGGAAGTCACATGCGATCACCATTGGAGATGTTGAATATGACAAAGATGTGGTGGAATGATTAAGTGTTTATGTAATGGGATTCCAAAATAATGTTGTATATAGTATCGTGGAATATTGGAATATTTATGTATTGGTCTATTGTGGTTTTCAATAATTTCATGGTACAGGTAACCATGGAATGTGATTGAGATATTTTTGGAAAAAAGATGATATGCGCATAATGAAGCGATAAGGAAAAAATGAAATGTTTGACAGTATTCATGAGCTCGTGATTGATATAAGGACTAAGTGATATCATGGTTTGAGTATATATAATTTTGAGGATTTTGTTATGTGGAAAGAGTTAACATTTAACAGCATTCATGTTTTCAATAAGGTTCAATGGGTATTCATTCATCAAGAGAATACATGACTAAGGTATTCACATGTTTGTAATTTGACCAAAAAGATATATCTTAGGATATATGGGGGATAAATGATGGCATTCACGTGATTGTTATGTGACATTTCAAGTAATCATTTTCTTTATACTATGAGCTTAGACCGAAGTATTTTAGATAATCTGAAAGATTGGAATGGATTATGTTGGACATAAGTTAGGATAGAACTTTTTTGGATATTATTGATGGGGTGTTATAGTAATGTAGTTTTAGAAAAAGGACAACCTTTCGGATGGGTGATAACCCATCGTGTCGGACAAGGCTGTGGGAATCGAACCCACAACTAAAGTGCGACTGGCCTTTATCACCTACCACTGGCCTAAAAGAAGTCCCTATTTAGTAGACACTAGTTTTATTATATTAAGCAGTATGATATATGAAGTATAAGTCCATTTTCGGAACCATATATGATTAATCTCACTATAGATGGACTTATGTATTTTTTGATAACTTTTCTAACTTTTTGTTTAAGACAGATGGAATGACCCATCATTCTATCACATGATCTGCTAACACATCACGAATGACAAATTAAACTTCATTTATTTAAGAGATGAAGTGGAAATTGTCCAAAGAAAGACCAACAGTGAGACTATACCAAAATCACGAAAGTATTTCTTCTAATTCCAATTTCATCAACTTTAGGGAAACGATCTTTAAAACCAAACATTTTGTCCTAGTGCTCTTATATCTGATGAATCAGATGGTAACATAGATCGTCACAAATTTATGGCTTTTTGATTTCTGGATTTTCCATAGCCATGTTCTCTACCACTCTCTATCAGAACATGATGGTTAGATTTCTCTTCCATATCCATATTTTCACCTATGTGGAAACCCAGTGATTAGTTTATTTGGGTAACCATTACATTTCATAATTTTGTTTTTAAATATTGGTTTTGGTATTCCTTTTTACGATGTGGGTTTCTATCAAAGAAACTTTCTAATAGTAAACCATTTATAACCCCGACGAATTTCGGGGGCGAAATTCATTTTAAGGGGCGTAGAATGTAACACCCCAAGATATTATGAAAAATATTCTTTTTAATTTCATTAATATCTTGTGTTGTACGCTATACCAAAAGGAGATTGCACAACACACATCCTTGACTTTCCTTGCATTACACGCATTCACGACCTTCCTCGATAGTGTGTGTAGTACGCAATACCGAATTTCACTAAACAACGATATGCTATTAAAATATTATTAAAACTAGCCATTATGAATAGTAATAACCACCTTTTAAAATTTTAGAAATTTTATCTCTCAAAATGGACTTCATTTTTGGATTCGGAGTATCGAATTTATCCTAAGGTGAAATTTTGGTACTTTTCGGATAACTTTCATATTCTGATGAATAGTGAAAATTACTAAATTTTAATTAAAAACAACTTTTTAATCGAAATAATTAATAGTGATAAATTATTAATTTGAGTGGTTTTAAAGTATATTTAGAATATATTTTTACAATTTAATACAATGTTGGCCATTGGATGTAATTTCACATTTAAACCAGTTATAAACAAGTGTCAATCTTTTGATAGTTATTATCTCTTAAAAACACGCTATTTGTTTTGATGACGGGAATTAATTTTTAAATTAGTTAATGTAACTGATATGTTTTGAATTTGGTAAAATAGACATCATTTTTGAGTTCATAATATCAAATATAGCTTAGGCCTAATTTTTGGTATTTTTCTGGAAACTTTCATTTTTTGATGAATAGTGAAACCACTAAGTGGTAGTAAAAAGAAATGAATTTTTCATAAAACTGAATTTTACCACTTCTGTGAGTGGAATTATAAAAATCCAAGAGACACGGTTGATGTCATTAAGTAAAATGTGGTTCAATGAGATGAAAATAATTTTTGGTCAATAGTAACTTTTTACTTTTTTTTACCACGGTTAAAAGTAAATAGGGTAATTAAGGGTAAAAATGTTATTATTATTACCCTATCACATGTCATAATTCTATTGGATAAGTTTAATTCGACCCAAAACAACCTTAGGAATAAAATATGATCATTTAGGCCCACTTGTATTAGATTAGGACATTTATTATTAATTTATTTAAAGAAGGGTTAAAATAGTTAAAATCAATGTTTAATAAGTAAATCATTTTAATATATGGTTATACGTAAGATAAATTCGACTATAAATACTCTTTAGAAAGCTAAAACTCTTTCCTACATAATGGTATTTTATTTTTAATTTTTAGACATTAAATAAGTTAACTTATTTATGACACAAAGATGATGCAGTAATTATCTTATTAATGAAATATTGACATAATTTATGTTATAAATACCCAAATAAATGTAATTTGAAACTTTTTATGAATTAAACTAATTTTATAGGTTAATAGGACATGTGTTTATTGATTTAATTAAATTTTTTATAACTAATAATTCTTTTATGATTTTCACAAAAATCAATTACTAAATAGTGTCAAAATTGACATAAAATGGTGTTTTAAAAAAATATTATATTATTAATTGTTATTTTATTCCTTAAAATCTATGTTTCGGCCAAATGACTTATATAAGTTTATATATATTAATAATAAACAAATTGGGGTTATTTTGGCTTGTTATAGTAAGTTTATTAACCTTATAGTGTAAGAACACAAGAAGACACGGTAAAAGTAAAATTATTTAACTTAATGTTAAATCTAAATGATAAGGTTACAATAGGAACCTAAACTTGTCTAAATTATATTGGATGATATTATTTCGACCCATCCCCACCTTAGATTATAAATAAATCAATTTGGAGCTATTTAAAACCGAATATGACTTTATAATAAAATAATATTTTTAGTTTTCCAAAGGAGCCCCTCTCCTCCCATATAAAAGGGAACCTCCTCCCTCTCTTCCTCACACCACTTTGAGCCTCCAAGATCGGAAAAACCCTGAAAAAGTATCTTCTCCACTTCCCTAGAAACATCTTAGAGGTTCTGGTCTTCCTTAGAGACCAATTTTAGTGCCCTAAAAGGAGATCTCAAAGAGGCGCTTCAAAGAAGAGGCAATGTCCGTTACCGATTCTTTCAACTTTATTTCTTCTTCCACTTATTTTTCTTAGGTTGTTTCATTATGAAGTAATAACATCAGTATCACTCATATACTGATATGTTATTATAAGTGTGAAAAAACCCTATTTCACTAACTATCCATCCTACGGAAAACGAAATCACCGTGCGTGCGTACGTATGGAATACCGTCTCCACGCCGTGGTGAAATCTATTTTCCGCCACCACCTTACTTGGATGGGTATAATGGTTTAAATAATAACTATATATTATTATTTTAAAGTGATATTGATTCTAAAATAGTATACATACACTCCAATACAGTCCCATGATCATGGGAACGATATCATCGCTCGTGCGTACGTACGGACTACAGTCTCCACGATGCGATGAGATTCATTATCCACTTTAACCATTCATGAATGATTATAAAGTATATATAATAAGTAATCCTGAAATATATGACATAATAATGATACTGGATTTATGTTTATATATATGTATGTCATCTACTTAATTCCATTCAACTCAATAAGGAAATGAAAACAACGTTCATGCATACGTACGGTCTACCGTCTCCATGAACAGTGTATTTATTTCCATTTACTGATTTATTATATATATGTATATTATGAATATATATTATATATAAATAATTTTTTATATTCTGGATTTAAGTAATTATTATCTAAGTAATCATATGAATAATTACAAGTCAAAACACGGACGACAAATGAAACAATTTTACCCAAAACACTCTTTAACATGGAATTTACAAAAGAACGGGTAATATAAAGTCATAAGTGAACCATATATGATATCATAACAATGAGTATGATTCTGGAATAAGTCAATGACATTATTTAAATCATTATACAGGAGGTTCGGACACTTACGAAGCAAATCATACCTAAGGTAAGGGAAAATATCACAATCTCATTTTATCCGAGATTGTTTATACTTTGGTATTTACTGGGTGTATTTTATCATCCACATCCATGATTCCCCAATATGTAATATTTTTTCCTTCCAAATACCATTGTTTAAATCCAATTTTACCCTTCAGTGAGTATTTAGTAAAAGATATAAAAGGAATCTTTTGTCGTTTTTTGTACGAGGTACTTTTTGACTTTTCCGACAAAAGTACGAGAAGAATGTTTTTTTAACTTATACGGCATGAATGGATTTTTTAAAAAATTATTTCCAAGAAGCTTACTTTACAAGTTTTCATGTTTATTTTTAATCAACTTCTTTTAGTTTATAATTGTATGACATGTTAAGAAAGGAAAAGTGTTTATGAAGAAGAAAGGATATTTTCCTCAAGAATGGAGTTCAAGTGTTTTATCAAAATTATTTTCCATCTAAGATAATAAAGGGTTATATTTATATCCCTATTTTTACATTGATTTGATTATGTTATGATGGAATTCTTTTTATGATTTCCTTTTATCTTATATGGATTATGTTATAATGGCTTAATGTTTAAGATTCCCATTTTTATTACATGGGTTATGCTATGATGTATGGTTTATGATTTTGTGGCACACATAAGAATGGTATCATTATGAGATGGGTTGGACCTATATATCCCTCCAATGCATTGGGTAAAGATTTTATATCTCATGAGATAGACATGGCTGGAACGGTATGTTATACCTGTTCAGTAAAACAAGACTGAAATGAGGAGTGAACTCAGTTCAGAAATGGAATTTTTCCACTAAGATAGTCTTGGAAATGATTCTTGACTAATAAGAAATGATTCTCTATGATAATGCATGTATGCCACAAAGTTTCATGTTTTATGTTATGATTATTGGGATTACATTTCACTACTATGATTTATCCCATGTTATGATATTATGATCTCTTTTGCAGGTTAAGATATCCAAAATGTTATGTTCTTATTAATATGATGTGATTGATTTTTCTTTTGTTTACCCTTACTGAGCATTTGAGCTCACCCTTTTATGTTTTCTTTTCCCCAGGATATAATAAAAGTTTTAGGTAAGAAAAAAAAGGTAAGACCTTTGTGGGAGATGTTGAAGATCTTTCACCATGATTAGAAGATTAAGTTCCGAGTTTCCAAAGACACTAAACTACTACGGTCCTTGTCTGTGTGTTTTTGTTATGTAATAAGTATTCCGCAAAAGTAATGTAATATCCTTATACGTCAAGCTTCGGGTCTCTACATAATACTCTCTCGGTTTACTCAGAACAATATCAAGGTGGGTATCATGGTCGTGTCGAGAGTGAGAGTACATCAAGATGTCATCCACGAATACCACCATGAAAGAATCCAAGTATGGATGGAACACTCGGTTCACCAGTTCCAAAAAAATTTCTGGCGCATTCATGAGACCGAATGGAATGACCGTATACTCGTATAGACCATACCTGCTCCTGTAGGTTGTAAGTGGTATTTCTGATGGTCCAATGTGTAGCTGATGATTACTGGAACTCAATCAATCTTTGAGAACACACAGGCTCCTCAAAGATGATCAAAAAGGTCATCGATCCTCGGCAATGGATATCGGTTCTTGACCTTCAACTGGTTCAGCTTCCGATAACCCACACAAAGCCTAAGGGTGTCGTCTTCCTTCTTCACAAATAGGACAGGAGAACCCTAAGGAGAATCACTGGGTCGGATGAAACCCTTTGCTTGAAACTCCTCCAACTGTTTCTTGAGCTCCTCCAACTCAGGTTTAGCCATCCTATAAAGAGGAATGGACATCGGTGCAGCTCCTAGCACAAGCTCAATCTAGAAGTCAACCTCACACTCTTGAGGCAAATGTTAAAATTCCTCAGGGAAGACATCCCTGAAATGATCCACCACTGAAGGAGAGTCTAACTGTGAAGTCCCCTAGTCATACAGAAAAATACTGGCAATCTGGGATTTAATTCCTCCTAGCTCAAGATGCTCTGGTTCAGCTCTACCCGCCTAGACATCCCACTCACCTCTATGAAGAAAATATATGCCTTCTGGTGATACAAAACTTACCTTGTGGTGATAACAATCGACGTCTTACTAGAAGGGAACTAAGCAGTCCATACTGTGAATGAAATCATAGCCTGTCATCTCTAGGGAATATACGTCCCATAATAAGCGACTCCCTGCAACCTCAAGCAGGAACTCTCTGCACTGACATAAACTAGATGTCCTCATTCCCAACGGTGTATCAAGTGTCAACATGTTAGCAGACAAAAAGATACAGAGCCCAAGGCTCTGCACAACTGCAATAGAGATAAAACTATGTGAATCACCAGTATCGAAAAAAGATGAAGACAAAACTGGGGCTACTAGGATCGTACCTCGAACTGTAGAAGGGCTGGGATCCTACTCTTGATAGGTCTGCTCCATGGTGAAATTTTCGCCTGCATCGCGGCCCTACGCCCTTGGCTGACCACTCTGAGCCAATCCACTCTGCTGTCACTGATAACCTGGTGACTGACCACCACGGCCGTGACCTCCACCTCAGCTTGAACGGCCGGCAGAACACTAGTTCCCAAACTAGTGAGACACTGGAGATACATCTCTTGTACGAGGGGTCATAGAAGAACCCCTACTACCAGCTATAGGTGAGAAGATCTGACCAAAACGCTGAATATGGCCCATCTTGCCGCAAGATCAGCACTCCATCAGATCACTATGACACTGAGGCCTGGTATGCCCACTCCTACTTCAGTAGTAGCATACTACCTAGATTCCCAAAGATACATTCTGTCTACCCTTCTCTCCTTGAGCAGACTCCTTGAGGCGCTTCCTGCTATCAGTAGGAGGATCGCTGACTTTGGATGTCGAACCGCCCTAGATTAGTGCTCTAGAATCTCTTATATTGCGCTCAGTGATTAGGGCCAGGTTGACGATAGAGGATATCTAATTCAACCTAACGATATTCACCTGGGAATGGATCTCCTGTCTGAGACCGTCCTCAAACTTCCTAGAATGGAAAAACTCATCACCTGTTGGAATCAGCATGAAGAGATACATCTCGGTAAAGTGAGACAAATACTCTATAATAGAAAGAGTACCCTGCTTGAGACTCATAAACTCCTGACCTCGATTGGCCCTCAAGGTCTTCGGATAAAATTAACCGTAGACGATGTGCCGAAAATCATTCCAAGTCATACTCTACTGGTGCCCTGACTGTGAGATCACCTACCGCCACTTCTTGGCGGTGTCTCGGAGCATATAAGTAGCAAGATTTACCCTTTTCTGTGGAGGTATCTCAAGGTACTCAAAGATATTCAGCGTGGCCTATAGCCACGACTCTGCAGCCCGGTGTCCTCTATCCCCTGATAAAGTAAGAGGATGCTGCTACTGGAAAACATGTGTCAACTCATCCATCGATGGGGCAGGAGGGAGCGCTCCAAAAAAGCTATGCATCATCCTCAAGAAGTCCTCCCTAAACTACGCATCGGCGCCTGCAACGGGTATAAATGCCGGTGCCAAGGCGGTCATTGCAGGAGGATCTGTAGGAGGATCTACAAGAGATCCCTGGTCGACCATATCTGGTGTCTGATCACCGTCTGGCAGCTGACATACAACTGGAGGACATCTCGGAGGAATAGCTCTAAAAGATCAATAGAACACCTTAGATCATAATTATCAAAGACTAAGAACACGAGAGTAAAAAACAGGAACAGGAGGAAAGAAAAAACAAGTTCTATAAAACAAGACTACATGGGGTGTATAAAACTACACAGCGTGCCTTCTTAAGCCAGACACATGGGCATATTCTTTTTCCACGGCCGGTCATGTAACACCACATACTACACGACGTGTTGTCACCACACACAACGTGTACTGGATCTCCATTCCCTTTCCTGAGTCTCCTTACACGGCTATACCACACGGTCCTCTTAACCCTAGACTACACGGTGTGTTCACTAAGGACACAGTGTGTACCAGACAAGGTTTCGTTGGCCCATGTTATTAGTTACACAACCGGCTACACGGCTGACCCTTACACAGTGTCTTCCGAAAAAACCCGCTGTGTATAGGAGAGATAAAACCATTATGTTTTGTTCGTGACATGGTCGAGTATCTAGAGTGAGGCTACATGGCGTGTTCATACCCAACACGGCATGTACTCCTCGAGCATCCCTGAACCGTGTTGTTAGTCACACGGCCGGGTACATGGATCATGATTACACGACGTGTGATTACAGTACACGGCGTGTTTCTAAAAACATTTTCACCACCCCGTGTTTCTGCTCAGATAGTCGGTGACATGGTTTAAAACTACACGGCGTGTAGTCATGTACATGCCGTGTATTCTGGGTTTTTCCAAGCAGTAGCTCAGAAACTACACTGAAACCCAGAAAACACTGAAAAGAAAGCATGGAGGTGAAAAATTCCGATCCATGGGGGGCCATACTCCCCGCGAATCAAATATTGGAATCTCTTAAATATCAAATACAAGGGAAACAAGTCAATGATCCACCAAACTCCAATTCATGAGGGCCCATAACACCTCAAGAATCAAAATTTGGCTTTCATTCAAGTAAAGGTACAATACACTCAATTTTATCTATCAAACTGCAGGGATTCTATCAAAGTATCTGTCACAACAGCATGCATAATCTACAAAACATCTATCACAACAACATGCAATCGCTAATGCACCCTATATGGAATGGAAAGAATTCATGGAATGTGATTTCTAAAAAGTGACTATATGATTCATGAGATAGAATACCCTCATCTCCTCAGGTTGCGACAGAAATAGAACCCCAATAGAAACAAAAATAACAACACAAATCATGTGATTCACTCAATGTGAAATCATATCAACCATAAATCTCAAAACCAGAAAACTACAATAAACAATGTAGATTGGCTTTTCCCTGTACATGAGTAAGCTACTCTCGGGCAGAGCTTATTACCAAGTACCGAATCCTTCCTATCCCAGGATAAAGGCTCCAAATAGTAAATCATGAGAAATAAATTCCTCTAATACCACTTTGTAACATCCCGGTTCCGGAAGCCACCTAGAGGAACCCCGTACCTGGTTGGTCAGATGGCCTCAAGCGCATTTCCCCAAATTCCAGAGGCTTCTGACTAGCAGTGAGGGCCTTGGGTGTGATAGTGGGGAAACTATGCCCTCATTGACAGAGTACACAATGGATGTAAACAAGCACACAATAGTGGAAGCAGTAAATATCCAACAACAATAAACAGCGGAAGACTAAAACAACAAACAACAGGGGCACACATGTATATATGAAATGATGAACGATACATATGTCTAGGAATGTATCTGAAGAAGTAACAATGTTGAACACAATACTAATACAAGGTACAAAAGAAAAGTAAACAAGCACCTCCTCAGCATCGCAAGCCTTATCTTGGTCCCATGCTCTCCTGCTTCAAATCAATCAAGTACTAGAAGTCGAAGGGTGCTTTCCCTTATCTATAACTGTAACAACATAGTCTGTTTGGGCCCAAAATCATGACCCAAATAGGGTGTGAGACTAATCCCAGTAGGCAACCACCCAACGATCTGTGCCTTAGATTCAGTGAGTAGATGGTTGGTAATAGTGCAGTAAGTAGTAAATAGTAACAGTAGACAGCAGGTAGTAATTAGTAAGAAGAAACATGATTATATAAAACAGTAATCAAACCAAAGAACAAAAAGAAGCAGAGAAGCTATCAGCTAACCAAAATAGGAACCCCTCTAGGAATTACTCGCAGACAACCCCTCTGGTCCTATCCAAGAAATACCAACATCCCTCTTAGAAGTTCACTTAGCCTGACCCCTCTAGTTTGGTCATATAAAATTATAAGACTCTCTGGGGAAGCTCTCTCGGTCAATTCCTCTTAGTGTCTAGTGTAGTCAGGGAATCTCTGAGGAAGATCACACGTTCTAACCCTCTTATAGCCTCATGGTCTAGAAACTCTCTGAGGAATCTCGCTCGTTCAGTTCCTCCTATAGTCTCAGGTCTGTCACAGACTCTCTAAGGAAGCTCGCTCAGTCAATTCCTTCTCTAGCCTGGAAAGGTTTTAAAGAAATTCAAACAATGTAAAGACTCTCTGAGGAAGATCACTCAGTCTACCCTCCTGTAGTCTATAATATCCAAGACTCTTTGGAAAGGTCACTCGGTATATCCCCTCTAGTCTATAATGTCCAAGACTCTCTGAGGAAGCTCACTTGGTCTACCCTCCCGTGGACTATAATATCCAAGTGTCTCTGGGAAGCTCACTCGGTCTTCCCCTTATAGTATATAGCACCAGGTTCTCACGGTCCCATGCCAGTTAGTGCATAATGCTTCTATAAGGGCAAAGTACACCTACGGAGTTACTTGGATAACCAGTCTACAACAAAACAAGCAGGTCAAGAATATCATTCCATCCTACAGTCGCAAGGTATGGAAAACAATTATAACGACCAAAGGCTAATAAGACCCAAAAGATGCAACAAGAACAAAGGCATGGAAAAAACATCCATGAATATCAAATCTACTCATACATGATCAAATTACCTCTACACAAGCATACAAGCATGGCAGGAAAACAACAGGGTCAAAAAGGTAAACATGCAACACCCCGTTCATGGGTATTTGTGGAATTTGCACATAAAACTGAAGTAATTTTAAAGGTAAGCCACAAACCACCTACCTGGATTCTTGGAGATCAAAATACTAGAACCACGAGGCTTTATTCTCCTTATAACGGCTTAGATCTATGAAAACACACAAAATGATCAACCCGTGATATCTTGAGAAAGAGGGAAAATCATGGAAAGAGACTCAAGAAGAGGGAAGAGCTCACCGATGTGGTTCCAACATAATAGACGGAGGTCGATTTGGAACACTGATGGTGGATCGGGGGATCAGAGGATGTTCGTGGTCGTACGCGTCGCTCTTGGTCGAGGAAACTAGAGAAGAAGGGTTTTTCATCAATTAGGTGCGACCCCGATCCGTTTACTGAAGAAAAAAAGAAACTACGTGGTTTGTACTTCTAGGGTACACGACGTGTACTTGTCCTTTCTGTACTCTACTTTAAGTGTCCTCCACATCACCACTACACACTGTGTGTGTGGCCTAGACATGTCCATCACATGGCCTGGTGCTGCATCAGAGTACACAACATATACTTATAAAGTATACAGTGTGTTCTTTGAAAATTTCCAGATTTTCTTCTTTTTTTTCAAAAGTGACCAGAAAAGGAAAAACATACCTGAAACGAAGATCTGGGTACTTACATGAGGACCATATTTAGAGCATCCTTTTGTGGATCGGCGATATATGACACAGTGTGTATCGACAATGGAACTACTCCCTCATAGTTCATTTGTGGAAACATTTTAACGGAATAAAATAACATAACATAGATCAAATAATCTTTATTCTTGAACTATTTGTTTATTACCTAGTTTGACCTGAGACTTTTTATTTGTTCCTTGGGATTGAGATCATACTTTTTGGTTTTTGTTTGTGGAATTTTGAGGGACCTTCAGGGGTCTTGGGGTCCCTTCGGGGTATTTTTATACTCACCCCTGGATGGGCTTCACCTACACCGTGTTGTGTCTTGTGCAGAAGATAGGTATCCTTGACTGGGACTCGGGGAGCTAGGACCTGACGGTGGATGGTAGTAACGGTTGATGTGCAGAGCTATGGAGATGAGTTGTACCTACCCTTCCGGTAGGAACCATGGTGGACAATTTTATGAGTTGTTTACTGTTTCTGTTGTAGTTGTATCTTTCAGTTGGGCTTGTATTCCGGCTTATTTACTTTCAGAACTAACTTTTACTAGTATAATTATACATTGTGGATGCATATTTTTGTGTTTTTGGGTTGTGTTTTTGCATTGATTTAAATGAAATTCCTTCACGTTTTAGGGATATTCCCTTCTAGTGCACGTTGCCAACCCCGGGCCAACGGATGGAGGGTTTGGGGTAGTCACGGCACGGGTCTCTGGGGACAGGTTATGATAATTTCATTAATGAATGGTTGTTTTTTTATGATAATGTTGATAATTACACATATCAAATTAGTATGATTAATTAGGAGTCCTGGATAGCACTATAATTTAGAATTTGTGCCCGGCTTGAGGGAAGTACTGGTCATGTAATCTAGAGTTGTGTACAATGTGTGCACATAGGAGTATTTTAGACCTCTATGTCTCTAATTTTGTTCATATGGGCATATATAGTTGGATTTTATGATACCATTGGGGATGGGTGAACAAGTATCTTGTGATAAGTGTCTGCCCTTTTGTGTGATCTTAGGCGGAGGAACATGTTATATATAAGAATGTTGGGTTGTGGAAAAGTGTTGTGGTAATTGTCTTTTTATGTACACCATTAGGGTCATACAGGAAGAACTTGAGTGGTGTGATGATAATTGTTCCACAAGGAATACTGGGTGATGACCAATTGGAAGAGGGTCATGACATACTATTGTGTTTTTGTTTGAAATTTTATTTGAGTTGTGATGATACGAGTGTTGATTACATGTCAGTAGGTAAAGAATCATGATCCTTTCTGTATGTTATGTTGTTCCCATCACGAGTAGTGACATCAGTGATGGATTGTTTGTGGTGTTATTCATCAATGAAATCATAGAAGACTTCTATCTAGTGATGTCCATGCCTAATATCATGAAATCATCACATGTACTCTGAGAGAGTTTTGGATTTTCTCTTTTCCACCTAAATGTGCTTTGGATTGAAATTGAGGCTCTTGGATGATCCACACATGGAGAGTTTTGTGTGTGGGAACCATATGGTGGGGGTGTGCACCACTGACCGGTCACAAGAGAGGACATAAGGATCGATGAGATGTCAAAATATTCCATGGCTTCCATTATTGAATAATGGGAATGAGAAGTGGGAGTTTTTTGTTTTATTATTATAATAGAACATGAATATCCATGTCAATGTATTTGGGTCTATCTCATGATAGATGTTTGAGTTACATTGATCAGAATCGGTTGAGGAAAGCGATGACAATGACAGTCATATGTTATGGAGAATTATGTTATTCATGGATCTGTAAAGAAAATTATGGATTTGATGTGATCGAATGAAATGTTTCTATAATTAATGACTAATTTATAAGTGTTTTCTGGTAATTTGAATGGGTTTTGATGAATTAACAATATCTATTTGGTTTATTTATCGTTAGAGCAGGTGTTTGGGTTAGGAATAGTGATGGGTGACAAAGAGAATAATGATGGATTGGAGAGTAGTGGATACCCTGAAAATAAAGATTCCCAATAATTTAGTGAATGAATTTGGTATGTGAGTCGGATGATTGTTGTATGACATAATTGAAAAGGACTGGAATGTATTTTCGACCACTGGTTTAATGGTATAGCAGATATTTTTTCTCAGAAAGGGGGATGATCTTGGGAGAGTTCATGTTCTTCTTAGTCCACAAAGGGTCAAAGTTTGCATGTCTAATCTAGGTGTTTTAAATGGAAATTATGGGAGATAGTGTTTTTGTAATTCCCAGGGATGCTTGGGAGTGGTGATTTTGTAATTTCATCAGGTATGTTTTGAAATTAGAGTTGAATATTTTGGTAGTCCCTTCTTTGGTGGAGTTTTGAGCCACCAGAAAATAGTGTTGGGAATCTAAGGCATATGTTGGGGAGAATCATAATACCTAAAAGGGTGTTTGATAACATGACCAGAATTCTTGATTGGATGGGATGGGTAAGATCAATCTTTGTGTTTTTTCTTAGATGATAGGTGCTGGATCGGGTTTTGACCAATTGAGCACATTATGATGAAAGTTAATATTGATTTTGTATATGATTGTTTGGATGTGGAGCAAGGATGTGGGTGTTCAGTTATAAATTGATTTAGGTCAGGGAATCATGGATGGAAGACCATATGTTCCTTTAGATGATGTTGGTCTTAGATCACCACTAGATCCTTGAATTATGTGGGTATGATGGAACCATGTGATTTGGGCCATGAGACGCAGATAATATCAGAATAAAAGTTCTCTGATTGGCTCCCACAAGGTTGTGTATTACCTATTCGGCAACCATTTCTGTTAAGTGGTTCTGTGATGTTACCTTGAATATTTTCATGAGTTCAGGATACTAATAAAGGGGTGAGATTGATGCATCCCATTAAGAGCATTAGGTTCATGATTACTGACCATGGACCAAAATTCATGGGTAGGAATCATTATTTGGATTTAGAGTGGTGACATAATGATAATGTTCAATTGGAAATTTTAGAGATGATGGTTGATTCTGGGTCCCATGATATGACCTTTTGGTCTGGATTTCTTAGTAATTATTTCATGTGCAGTGCAAGGATGAGCCATTATAAGGTGGTGGGGTTTAAAATGTCTACTATTAATGAATGAGATTTTTTTTTTAAATTTTCATTATCATATATGTTTTTGGATAATGTAGTGATTCATGGGTGTATGGGAGGTGGCAGGGAGATCCCACTATGACATGACATGAAATTTGAAGGAAAATAAGTCAAATAGAGTGCATCAAATGGTTGGTGAAGGGTAAGTACAAACCATGTGACTTAGTGAAGAAAACATGAGGCTAAAAATCCTCTTGGATAGATTCAGACACATGGTCACAACATGTGTTTATATACTGTATGGGTGCTTCTTGGATACCTTGTGTCTTTCTCATCATTGGTTGGGGGAGTTGTACAGTTTGTCCAACCATGTGCCCAAACCATAGGGTTCGTAAAAATCCGGAATTTCATTCTTCCATCATAGGAATAAATTCTTCATCCCTAAATTACCATCCCATTAGATCCCTTATATCTAGGGTGAATAACCTACATTCCTCTCATCCTCAATGCCTGATTTTATTTTGATTCCTATGCGTTATGTGTTCAATTTTTTGGGAATCAAATCTCTAGGTAAGTCGTTAATTCTATTTCCTTCTATTTTTTTAGAAGAATTTTGATGTCTGGTTTCTGATCCTTAGAAAACCATAAACCCCCCTCATTTTTATCAAATTATATGTTGGGGAATTAATGGGAATTTAATTTGAAATAAGGGTTTTAGTTTGGAATGTAATCACTAGCGAGCATGAGGTAGATGGTCTTAATGCTTCTCCCATGGTCTTGTTGTTATATATGTGTATTTTGTTATGCCAATGTCCAATATTGTTTAGTTTAAATATCATTGACCATTTACTGTAATTTTGGACTAATATTGAGGTGAGGGACCCTTCACACACTGCATTGGGTTCATTGATGACATGTGACCACACCTAGGGATACATTTGGGGCATGTCAATCCTTTGAAAATGTTGAAATGAGTTGGAAAACATTAGGATATGGAATTTATGTAAACTAAAGCGTTTTGAAATTCATCTGAGCATGATGTATATTTAATAGGATATTGGATGCTTATTTGTTAGTTTTTCAAGTTCCTAATGGGTTTTTAAATTTTATAAATTATGTGTTTTGGGTTTTTCCTCGACTAAGGCTTTTAATGAAAGAATTGTTGTTTTCAAAGTGGTTAATGTTTTTAAATAAGGCATTGAACTCAAAATGATTTTAATAGGGGTTCATCTTAAGGATTTTAAAATGTTAAATTGAAATAGGAGTGTGGTCCCTTTCTTTTGACAAATTATTAATGAATTATTGATAATGTAATTGAAATAATTGGGGTATTTTTTAGTATTTTTTCATAGAGAAACACATGTGTTCAAAAGGTTCTCTTCAATAAGATTTTAAATGTGTATTTTGAAATGTTTTTTATTCCATTATATGGGTTTAATTGTATATGGGATGTTTGGAATAATGTTTTATGAGTTAATGGTTTATTCTATGTAAGTGGGATTTTTATATTGAGAAATTATTGGCCAATTTTATCATTGATCATTGTATTTTTGAGAATCCTTTGGTGAGATTCATGGAAATTGACCAAATTGAGATTTATTAATCAAGGTAGTATAAATTGCGTATAATATAAGATAAATAGAAAAATAAGAATAAAATATAAAAATTTAATAAATACATTATATCTATATATATTGTGATATATCATGTATAAAAGATAGAAAACAAATAAACACCCAAAGACTGCGTGGTATCGTCCATCCTTGCACTACAAAACACTTTGGTGGAGATAGAATATGAGTGAACCTCGCACAAACCCTATAATATATATCCTTTGTAGGATACACATGTCACATTAGTATTGGAATATGGGCTATATATGATTAACATCTTACATCCAAATGAAACTTACTTTTTTTTATTTTTTTTATCAAAATATAAATTGTAGTTTTGTACACCGTGACACATATGAGAGACTTAATATCCTGATATGATTGATATCTGACCTCCACATTGTGTTATCAACCCAGGATGTTCCACCACACATAAGTATGTGTTTCTGTTATGATACCAATGTATCAACTGGGGCCCACTGATAGCATAGACACCCTTCCATAACATGGTCTCCTGGTCTTGGCCCTCTAGGTACAACTGGTTTCCCTATAAACATGTTGTCCCATACCTTGGTCCCACCCACAAGACTAAAAGGGTCATACTAATAATGAATATCACTATATGTGAACAAATATTATTTGTAGTGATATTCTACCACACTTGGACAAACCTTGGAAAATTCCCAGAAGGTGAAAATCATAAGAACAACTCCATGCGAAGAACATATAATAGTAGATTTATAATCATTTAGTTTCCCTATATGAATTGGGAACATTGTTTACATGTGTCATATCATTTATTCATTTAACCTATTATCATTCAAGTTTATTACATCCACCCCCTTTTAGAGAACACTTCCCTTATTAGGGACTATATGTCTCAACCCAAGCACTGCTACCACACATAAGGCTAGATTCTTACTATAATTACAATGTGTAAACTGGGCCCCACTGAAAACACAAAAACTCCACCATAACATGTCCATCAAGTCATAGCCCTGTAGTTATCACCACATACTCCATAGACACATGGTCCCCTCCATGGGTCCCAACCACTTACATTAACATGTCACCCTATTAATGATTCTCCACACATGCCAGTATATAATCTTTCTAGTGTGATTGGTCCTCACATCCAGACACCCTAGGAAACATCCTAGAAGGTCACCCATCCTAAGAACTACATTACTTCAAGTATGCTTAATTTTTTATTTCTAATCATGCATGCTCTTGAAAATAAATTTTCACCATGTTGATATGATTCATATAAATTATTCATTTAAACCATGATCAGGATGGGGTGTTACATTCACCCCCATTTTAGAGAAAAACTCCAACATTGGGGACCCTACATCTCTACCCATGAAATTACACCACACTTAAGGGTTGGTACCTTTTATTACACTAATGTAACAAATGGTCCCTGCTGAAAACACATATACACTGCCATAACATGGTCATCATGTCCTTGACCACCAGATGCTACTAATTTCCCAATAAAAACATGGTCCCCTCCATGGTGCCTACCATTGTGCCTGAGGTGTTACATTCACCCCCAGCTATTGAAGAAAAATTTCCTCATTTCAGACCATAAATTATGACACAGGTTGTTCTAACACAAATAAGGATGGGTTCCTTCTCCAATACCAATGTAATAATTGGGCCTCACTAATAGAATAAACACCCCTCCATAATATTTCCATCAGGAATTGGATCTTCTGGTACCAACAGTCTTCCCATAGATACATAGTCCCCTCTTAAGGGCCCACCCACATTTCGGAATGTGTCATTAGACTAATGAATGTCCCCACATGCCAACACACATTCTTGTTGGTCTTCTTTCTCCTCACTCACACACACTATGGGAGACTTCTAGATAGATACAAATCCCGACAACTACTCCATACGTGTACATATTCACTATAGAGATCAAATCATGTATTCTCTTTAAAGTAAAGGTTCACCTTTTTTACAATAGTTTTATATAATTTATTCATTTAAACCTTTATCATTATGGGGTGTTTTATTCACCCACATTTTATTTCACAAACACATCATTGTGGACCCTACATATCTACCCTAGCAGTATGACCACACTTAAGGTTGGGTTTCTTCTCTAATACCAAGGTAACAACTAGGACCTTCTAGTAGCACAAACACCCCACCATAACATGGATGTCAGCTCCTATCATGTCAGGTATCACCGATTTCCTCACAAACACATGGTACAATTCCTTGGTCCCACCAATGTCCCTAAACTATTCATCTAACTAATGATTGACCCCACTAACCAACACATGTTATTTATAGTGTGATCTTTTCTAACTCCCACATACCCTAGGAATTTTCCTAGAGAATCATCCATCCCATTCACTACATCATTCCAAGTATTATTATCTGTTCAGTTAAAATTAGATAGGCTCTTGAAAATAACGGTTTAACATGTTGACATGAGTCATGTCATTCATTTATTTAACCCTTTATCATTCTAGGGTGTTATAACTAGGTTATTATGTCCATAGAAAATTCATAAAGACAATATTCTAATATAATTTGATTATTCCTCTTCCAATATATAGTATGACATCTTAAAATACATAATTTAATGAAAAATTGATATTCAGTGTTACTTTTCAAGAAGCGTAGTCTACATTCCATGATCATATAATAAATAAAATATAGTGTTTGATAATTCATTTTTAGGATGTTGTTTTATTAATTATATGTCGTTGCATGATAAAATTATTGAATTCCATTCCCAAAAATAGATGTTCAATCTTGTGTGATCCCCTAGTTTTTCAATAATATTCTATTATATATTGGGGTTTTGTTAGTTTAGTCATAATTTTACCTAAGTATCTCTATCTGAATTTTTATTTTAATAGTTTTGATAATTTTGAACTTAGTCATGGGTAACATTGATGA
Organism: Viscum album; assembly: GCA_963277665.1. Lineage (NCBI taxonomy): Eukaryota > Viridiplantae > Streptophyta > Magnoliopsida > Santalales > Viscaceae > Viscum > Viscum album. The sequence continues at coordinate 970,103,671 of OY728123.1, read as the reverse complement.
AATAGACTTCTATATAAAAGTACATAGAATCCTAAGATGACATGAAATCCTAGTTGATAGTTTGATTTCGATAACCATTGTAGTGGTAGCATTATGACTGTTTATTAACAAATATTATGTTTCCATATTTTTCACTATTATGAATTCATCATACAAAACATAATAGACATAAAAACATGTATTTCTTTACTTTTTATTATTATATTAACCCCATAACAAGAACTTATATGGTGATGTACTCATAGTTGTTCCATCATTTGACATTTTCAAGAGATAATAAAGGTTAGGGAGAATATGGTTGTAGTTTATAACTGATATCAGAGAGATAATGTATGTATATCATTAAAATATTTTTTTATTTTTATATATGTATTTATTTTCTTCATATATTGAAATCCATTTTTACATAAAGTCTAGAATGTTTTTGGTTAAATTTTTATATATTAAATGACATATATTATAGAATTATATTTCCAATCAATCTGTTCGTTTCATGGATTCACATTTACATGGTTTTTTGGGGGATTATATAATGTCATATTGCATGTTTTATGTGTAAATTTGAATTATTTAATGTCTATTCCTTCTTGATTTTAGTCCCAAACACCATCCATATTGAGATTAGTATTGGGGAGGCACACCCAAAATTTTAATTGACTTAGGTGGGATCATAGAGGGAAAAGGTTATAATGGATGGTTACCTAAATAAATAATATTGAGATAATTCATTATATGATTTCAAGAAATTTATTCTTCAAGCAACTCTATAAGAATTATATAAATTATATATTCTATATGACATTGTACCATAATAGTTATACACAAATGGAATCAATATAGCTAACATAAATCATAGTGAAATGTTGATCATAGATCACTAATAAATTAATGTAAGAGGACCACATTTTTGCAGAGAGTATATTAGAAAATGTATTTGTCGAATACATATGTAAAACATGATAGTCACTTGATAAATATTTTTTTATTTTAAATGTTAGAATATATTAGTTCATTATACCTTTATTTGAGATTTATTTTTCAATGATAAATGAAAAAATTAATAATTTCATGAAATATTCTGATAAAATGAATATTTTTCTTTAGATTAATGGAATATTCTATAACCAAAAGTTGTCACAACAATAATGTCCCCTAGTTGAAGAATATTATATTATAAAAAATGATTCTCACATTATGAATAAGAAATATTTCTATTTTGTATTTACAATTATTCATGTTTACAAACATTCTTAATAAAAAATAAATATGAAAAAGTTTTGGATTATAATCTGATGTATAAAATTAAAAGAATAAATTAAGAACATGTTTTATATAAGAAATATTAAATATTTAAATAAGTATTTTTATTTAATATGTCCTAGTGGACATATTTCTTTTACTCAAGGACTCAACTAATGGATCATTCTAATCATTTAAGATATTATGGTTCTATTTTAAAGTTCATTTCTTCCATAAATTAAATTTATTAATTACGTCCTAAGTGATTCCATATATTCCTTATTAACTATAATATGGATATATCAATTTTTCCCTTTATAAACAAATTTTTGGGTGTTATAATGTAATGCGTGGGAGGTTTTAGAAAAGAATAAAATAGGAATATTGAAAAAATAATGTTAGAAATTAGGGTCAATGTATGAAGAAGAATTTTAGTAGAGAGTCTGATGGAATATCACTAATTGAGGAAACTGTTTCCGATATAAAAAACCTATTCATTTGAATTGTAAATTCTAGAAATAAAAATAATGAGCTATGAAATAAATGATTTGAGTCTATATATGGTTTTTTTGTTAAATCCTTAAATATATAGAATTCAGATATATGGGTATGATATACAAATCTAACAGTTCAATTTTTTTATATCTACATGGAATCAGTAGTGATGAGAAGATCTATAAAAGAGGTTTTATATTGGTGTTTCCATAATATTGGAAGGCTCGGTAAATTAAGAGAGAATTATACATTCTATAATTCATAAATCTCCTTTTTAGTATTAAGAATATGATTTTGTAAACCAATTTTTTTGTTGTGTTGAAGCTTATTTATATATTCTTTAATAAGTGAATTTTGTATGGTAAAAATAAGTAAGGATTGTTTTTGTTAAATAAATATTCAATTAAAGGTTTTAAGAAACTAAACCCTATGTGTATAGGATGAATAGTTGATATGATTCACATGGTGGATAGTTTACAATGAAAAACATAAATAACTTAATCTATTATATTATAACATAAGAAGATGATAGTAAAATAATTTACCTTCATATATAAGATTCATATAATTTATACTTTAAATATTAATGATTTATATTATTTTAATTTATATTTGGGGTAATTATTTATAAATAATATATTTTATAGTTTAATTATGTCCAACAATATAAATAACATTAAATATATAGTTGAGTAACTATTATAGAGTCAAATATTAAAAGGTTTTAAGGTTTTATAGCATTTTTAGGATTCTTTAATTCATTAAAATATATGTCATCATGAATTTTTATCTAATTCATATCCTAGGGATAAAAATTTATTTTATGTCATAATTTTATATTCGTTGAAAAAAAAATGATTTTTATCAATTGTCTTGTTTGATAATTCTGCATCATAATAATAATTAATCCTAGAAATATAAATTCATTATGTGGGAAAAATTTACTTCGTAAGGAGTAATGAAAATATTAAATTCTTATTCATATATAATTAATTTTGTTATATCATACATTACCAGATAAGAATTAAATATAAAATCTTTATCCTTTGAGATGTGAAATATATTATTTTAAGAAATAGTATTGATATTTTCTAGATGTTAACATGGAGAAATGAAGGTCGAAAATAGGGCTTCAGTTATTTCTTAAAAATCATGGTGGCATAGTTAATTGTTATAAAAATTTACATTTCGGAAACCCATATTATAATACTTTATAATGGGATAGAAAATAAAAAATTAGGGTTTATGGGGGTTTAATATGGAGGAGCCTAATGGAATACCCTTAAGAAATTTAATCAAATTTTTACAGGAGGGAAAATATATTGGAAAAACTTAAATGAATGTAATCTATATTTTCTTTAGATTTCAACATCCCAGCTACAATAATTCCCTTTCACCAAGTGTAAAGAATCACCACATTCTGAATGAATAACCTTCTTCATTCAATATATTATTAAATAATTAATCTAAATATGTGAAAGATTCCCAATAAAAATTTAACAAGATGCACACAATATGATTTAACAGAATAAAGAGAGATATTATATATTTTCTAAATAATAAAACTAGAAAATATTACAGTTTCTCCTATGATGAGTGAATTTATATCTATATTGAAGTAACAACACACATGTATCACCGAACCCCGATCATAAAAAATGAGTGATCCTATACAAATGATATGAATAGTACAAGTGTGATTGATATTTAGTTTTAATCCTATATTAGGATTCTTCAAATTTAAACAGATCGCATGTGTAACTCTTATAACTCAAGTTTGAGTTCAACAGAAATAAAGGATATGGTTTTAAAAAGTAGAGGATCTTCATAAACCCAATGATCTTTTCTCATTTAAAATATTGCATTACTTTTTAAGATAAAAATAATAACCAATTAAGGGAGGTTCCTAACCAAATTGTTTGCTTCCCATATGAAAAATAATATAATATAAACAATATTATTTTACCGACCCTAATTGAATATAATGATCTTATTATAAAACACAGTAGACCATAATTGCACAAGAGTACAGAAATAAATAGAGACACCCAAACAATTATCAAGGACATTCAAGATGAAACACACCTGTTTTACATTATGAAAAAGGAAATAATCTACTTCCAATTTGGAGTTAATAAAACATGAGAATTATTTTTCATTTATTCATAAAAAGAAATGTTTTTTATATTGATTTATTATTCAAAAAATCCATAGAATCACATGAATTCCAAAAAGATTCTTTTCTCCATCTATCCCATAGTACGGTTAATAATATTAATGAGTTATATATTCATTAATTGGTTATAATTGATAATTCAAGGAATCCTTTGATGAAAACTGTTGTGAAAAAATAACTGTCTACTTATTAAGATCATATATAATAGATATATCAATTTTAAATCTAAATAATTTTTTCGTTTTATGCATCATTTTTTAATTTATAATTTTTCTAATTTTACAATGTATAATTTTATTCAATTTATAGAAATTTACAAAATATAATTCATTTATATTTGTTACATTCATGGTAGTTACATTAATTATTAAATATCAATAATTTCATTGGAGGAAAACTATAATTTTGTTACACCTTGTGATTTTACTATATATTATCATTTTCATAAATAATGTATGTCTAATAGATTTTGATACACACTATGACGTACCAAAAAGAATAATTCTTTTGTTCAATATAGTAGAATATTATAGAATAAAAATAATTTTCATTTATAAAATCCTAAATGAAAATAATTACTAATAGAATGAAACCACATGATAAAAAAAAGGTAATAATTAATTAATATTATTTCCTATAAAATTATGCATATTTAAATAATTATTATATTAAAATAATGTTACATGTGTTTATAAAATTAAAATAATGTTTCTCATTATATTAGGGTGATAAAATAGAATGATTGGATGATAATGAATTAATTTTAAGAGGATGTGGTTAACATCATTGAATGCCTAAAAGTAATATTTTTCTATGATTTTTTCTTAATGTATTTTATCTTATCCTAATAAATAAAATTGATACCTTTGAAAGTATGATTTGAAGAAATTATATATTTAAATATATTAAATAAAATAATTGAAATAATTTAATATGTAATTTCTGTTAAATAATATTGAGAATTAAAAATGTCTAAAATTTAATTATTCTACAAAAACCATGTTCCATTATATATTATTTTAAAATTTAATGATAAATTTTTTAATTCTTTATTTTTATTTGATAAAATTATATTAATTTTAAGGATTATCACGTCATAATTTGAATTGTGTAATATTTTGGAATTTTTATCAAAATGTTGAAATTGGGTGAAAATGAAAAAAATCAATTTTTATGAACATTCTTAAATTTTATGACATTATCATCATATACCTATATCATAAAAATATATAAATCATTTTCCATGTCATATAAACGTTTTTTGGGGGAAAATAATTTATTTAAGAATTGTATTTTTTATTTAGAATCCAATTATTGAAATATTTGTACTGATGATATATTTATTATATGAAAAAATATAATTTTAGATATTTAAAGTTAATTAATGGTTCCAAAGATACCAACATATTTTGGATTGGTTATAATGCTAAAAAATGTCATTTCTGTATTCATTAAAAAATATATTTCATGGTAATCTATAATAATCATAATTTTTTCACTAAATAATAAAATAATGAATACTGTATTTTAAAATACTCATACTCGTTGAATAATTGAACACTCCTCCTATCTCCCAATCAATCCACACTTTTCCTTTTGTTTTCTCTTGAATCCATATCAATATTCACTCCCTATCAATCATTTCCAATGTTTGGGATCCTCTAGTCACAAGGAGTCCCAAAGTCACTCATTTTCATTAAGGACTATTAGGGGAGATTCATGCCTTTGTGATATGTTTTTTCCCATCCTTAATCATTAATATTTATTTTCCTCATCCATATATTTTTAAATGTAATTTAAAACAATAAAAAATTATTTCAAAATCATAAGTCTCACGTATATGTGATATTTGTAGGAACCTAGAACACTCTGATAGGGGAGGGGTGAATACATGTATAACATATTTCATTTAATGTGACAAATACTGTTCCCACTATGATAGGAACTTTATAAAACTATCTAATGAAATTGTGCAGAAAATAAAAAATCATATGAAAAGAGACAACATGCCAATTTTACATGGTTCACCACTAAAGAATAGTCTAGGGAGAATATACCAAATGTTTTTCGGTCGTAGATAAATTCATTAATCTTCCATATTTGTGAAATATTGATTTTCAAAAACAGTCACTTTATTCTATACACACATATTTTACAATGTTTTAGGGATCATGCACAACCACCCTCAAAACACTTCTGTTGACTCCCCCTAGGTCACTCCTTTGGGTGAAGTCTTTCTTGATTTAATGTCTTTAGGGTTCCTAAGTATATAGTAATTTATGTATTTGGCCATGTTTATAATGAGGCACTCTGGGAACTATTATCCTAAATTGATGATATTGAAATCACATAAGAAATAATTTGGATACTCAAAACCTGATGGAAACATAACCGAGAAGTTTTCCACAACACCTATTCATTCATGATTGTTTTGTAATTTTCAGGCAAGATGCCTTTCATGTGACCCTTATCATTCGTGAAGCCACACCATGAATTTTACATAGTCATGATAGACATAAGGGAAAGTCAACATGTAATATTTATTATGAAAGAATCTTATGCACGCAACTCTTTTTCACGATAGAGTCACATAATTTTAATTGGAAAACTTTATTTTCCCTTAATTATGGTAGCTAAAAATTTATATATATGGTTGAACATGAATTTAAGTTGCTTGTATGAAATCCCCATTAATTTAATATCCTTTTAAAAAAATAATCTTTAGTGCGAAGCTCTTACCTTTTTTATATTTTATTTTGAAAATCATGAAACTCAACTTGTACGTTACTCAATTTTGATGTCGTATTTGGCATGTTATATTCTTACATAACTTCCACATTTCATCAAAAACATCCCATCGCACAAAATGAATTTTTTTAGACCCATATATCTTTCATTCACAACATTCCTTAATTGTATTTTGATGAGATCGTCCTAAAACTAATATTGCATGAAACTTTCAGATTCACCATGAATTGTTTTCCCAAATTTTGTAGACAAAAACACCTTTCCCCATGTACTATAAGATCACATGTCTTGAAAATTCCGTGATAAAAACTATGTGGATTAACAATAAACATAATCTAGACTCTATTTCCAGTATTGTAAATCCTTGGTTCTAACAATCTCTTTTTATTTGTTTGTTGGAAATCTATATATAAATTCAATAATGTTCTTGACTCTATCAAAACCGGAAGCATGAGAGAAAAGTCATCCAACGCTCTAATTATACGTGATAAAATCATAGTGTATAAAACAATAGGTGATTCAGTAATTAGGTTCCCATGTTTTGGAATGCCTAAATATGCCCAAGCTGCAATTTGAATGTTTCCTCATAACATGGAATTTATATAATGTCATGGAAGATTGTTATGGTTTTTTTGCACATCATCCTCCCCTATAAATAAACCTATAAAACCTATATTTTTACTTTTACATATAAAAAATACTTCCCCTAATGATTATCCCTCCCATAATCATATGTTACTTCCACAAACATATCAAAACATTTAACTCAAAATGAGGAGAGGGAACCACTCTTGACCTTCTCATACACTAGGAGGTTCCTAAACAATGAGGATCAACTAATATTTCTTAAAAACATGTTCCAAAACATGTCTTAGTTATTAATGAAAGTGAATTCCCTTGTGTGGCCTTTTCGAACCCTCCACACAAGGAAACCCCCCTCCCCACGAAGAGGTCACTCCGGAGAGAGCCCCAGCCGGGAAGGAGCCATTGCCAGCCGAGATGTCAGAGCGTCCCGAAGGGTGACAACCCGGGCGGCGATGGTTCGTCAAGAAATCTGTCAGCATGGGTGGGTTGCGCCTCATTTTTCCCACCCAGTCAGAAACCCGGTGACCCGGCAAGGCGAGTGGATCCCGGGGGAGAGGTTCGCCCCGAAAGCGGACTCCCAGGATTCGAACCCTGTACCTCCCAAAGAATGGTGTTGTTGTACCCCTCTCCTTCACCACTACACCACCACCGAAGCGGCGCCAAAACATGTCTTAGTGAAAATGCGACCCACATAGTAATGAGTTCCAATATACTTTAGTTTAACCACACCAATATTCTATTTTTGATATATAATGTTTTAACTAATCCCAATATGTTTTGTATGAGAGTTCTGAAATTGATTTTTCCTAAGATTGATCATGATCTTATTGTCATAGTGAATCACCATTGGTTGCTTCACCTCATCAACAATATCAATATATTATTTATTTTTCCACAATATCTAATTGAAAACCATTGTAGAAGAGATAAAATATGATTAAACAATATTAATAGAATTTCATTCCTATTCCTAAGTAACCAACCCACACCTTTTTCTTCTATGATGAATACACCACTACTTATAGTCTTTCTATCAACCACGTCTCTAGCCCAGTCAACATCATAAAAATAAAAAATTGACTTATCACTTCCTATATCAATGTATATGTCGAAAATTATTGTACCTTAAATATAAAACGATAATTTATTTTTTTTTAAATTCTATTTTGTATGATTACATTGAAAATGTGGTACTAAGAATGTTTGAAATACAATATCTTGGTATTTTTTAGTTAAGTATAATAAGCTGCCAATGACTCTCTTGTAAATGGTGGGATTTATAGAAGTCCCAACCTCTTTCTTTTCATGTTTTTTTCCAACAAAAAATGGTGTCTATATTGGTTTTTACTCATGTATATATAATTTCATAGTTTCAATATTGTATAATTTTCCACTGAAATAAGAGTGTACTCTTTCTTCTGAATCACATGTAGCACTAAGATGTATGTGAGTCCACCGATTATAGACATTTAAAATTATAATTTATTGTGATTAGAAATATATTCTACTGATCTCTACCTTCTTCTCCCAAATAAAATATAATCGATGTACAAAATCACGGTAATGAGATCTTCCTTTGAATTATTCACATAGAGATTATGATAAAAACCTTATCTTTTGAATTGATGATTTTTTATATAATAATCCTTATGATAATACCAAGCATGTGGTGCATGATTTATACTATAGAGGACCTAATTTTATCTACAAACCTTTGCTTAATTATTTACATTCAAAAATACCATTGGTTGTTCAATGTAGACTTCTTCTTCAAGAATCCTTTTTAATAATTCTGTTTAGAAATCAATTTGATAAACTTTTTATCCTATTTTATTTTTCATAGTAAAGAAAAATCCAAATAAACTCTAGTATCACTATGGAATAGAACATTTATTTGACATCAACACCTTAAATATGCGCATATCCTTTACACACCTATCACAAATCATTTTTTAAAACATTTCCATGCTCATCGATTTTTTTAAAAAAGACAAATTGTTTTGATAACATTGGGATTTTCTGTTCACTTAAGTAGATCCCATGTTTTCTTCTTGTCAATTACCCCCAATTAATCCTTCATATAATTAACACATGATTCATACATTCCATCATCTTAATATTAGGTTGGTTCCACAATTGATAGGAATGTAGAATGTGATTCACTTCTCATTCTCCTTGTCTATGTGGGAGATTTACATTACCTAATGACATTGGATTGATCAAATTCTACTCTTCTATTTCTCCTGTGAGTTTCAAAAAAATCATTAGCCATGGATTACTATTTTTATTCTTATTCTGAATCCTTGTCATTTTTTGGCCCATGAATATTTTTCACAACCTCCTCTACTTTTTCATTTGAATCTATTCTATGTCAAATTTCTTCTTCATATTCTTCCATATAAACATATAAACTCCTTGAGGTATATGTGATTTTATCTACAGTGATCCTAACATCACTACATTCCATAATTATTCTAAGACAATTATTTAAAAAAAATTAGGCTTTAATATTCCTTGAATAGCCAAGGAATGTTCCCTCACCTATAGCATCACCATACTTCCCTTGATTTTCTTCTTTGTTATAGATTAAACATTTACTTCCAAAAAAAGTGAAAATAAATTAGAGAGAAATTACTTCCATACAAAAACTCATATAGTTTCTTTGTTTCAACTATATAAATCAATATTCAATTTTGTGTGTATACTACTACTTTAAGAACCACTTCCCAGTAATGAAGGGAGATACGAATCTCAATCATTATAGTCCTTGTCATATTGTTTACAAGTCTATTTTTCCATTACAAAAATTCATTTTTCTTTAGGGTTCTCAATGTAGCCACCTCATGCTTTATTTCACGTAATTCAAGTTAATTTTCATATTCAATGGATGTGTATTTCCTCCATTTTTAGATCATCGAAGTTTGATTGTGAGTCTAGTATCATTCTAAGTTATTTGATGATAATATTTCATGTAATCAATAAATTGATATTTCCTATGTATATTATGCACAGAAGTCATTATAAAATAAATACTGAAAAATGGTAAGATATTCCTTTCTCTATATCTTCCATCCTTATTTATTAGACCGCATATGTTTGTGTGGAGGAGATCAAGAAGATTTGATTTCATTTAATTCTTTGTATAATATGAAATAAAGACCAAAAATACTTATATACAAGCATCCCATGACATTTACCATTCACATATTAGATTGGGGACATCGATTACTATCTTATTCTTATATATTTTTTAAATTAATTATTGATTAATTTGAAAAAACATATGGTTCCATAAGTTGTTGTCTTCTTTCAATATTATGTAACAATTGTTATCTTTACTATCATCCTATATTAAATTATCTTCAATTATGTATCCTTTATTGTGATAATTCCATGTCTTTTTATTAATACTGACCCCTTTTTTATTGAATTTCACTATTACTCCTAAGTCACAAAGTATAGTCACACTCAGAAGATCCTGATACAATCCATCCAAATAGATAAATTCTATTTTTTTATTCAATATATTTTCCAGTTCTATACTTATACTACTTTATTTATTCAAATAACCATCATTGTTAACCTTACTATTAAATAAACCATTTTCATAACATTATTCAATAAATATTCATTTACCACTATATGGGATGAGCATCCACTATCATGAAATTAGGTGCGACTGTTCTTTGAGGGTTTGAGAGATATTTCTCGAAGGTTGGATATCTCACTCTTCTTATTTTCATTTAGTTAGATAATTTATTGAGTGCAGGAACAGGGAGGACTTTGCAATATATTTTTAATATTCACATGTTCATTATACTCATATTATGCTTCTAGAGAATAATAACTCTTTAGAAGAAAAACATCACTTGATTGGAGAGTATTGACTAGTTTGTGAGTTTGATATGTATTGTTGGCACCTTCCTCATCCTGTAATCACTAACTTTATGGCCACTATTTGAACAAAGAAACAATATAAATAAACAATTTCTCCTAAATGATGAAGGATATGGTCTCAGTCTATGTTGTTGACTTTCAAGCACTCTGTCATTCATATAGCTCCACTCCTATTCACAGTATGAATGGTATATCCTAGAGAGACACGAAATGGACATTGCATAAGAATAAATTTCTTATTACTTATAGTACACATCATGTCCCATTCCTTGTGAATTGTTTTTTACAATCTCTAATGTTTGGATACTTATTGAATGATTTCATTTTTCTATTCTATTTTATTTTAGGGTTTCATTTTTAGGAATTTAGATACCTTTATAACATACCCAACATTCTAATTCAATTTATTTTTCCTCATCTTAATTCCACCATTTTATTTTTCAGAATCACATACAATTTTCCTTTTCCAAAACATGTGGAAATTTTATCATTCGATTCATTATATACTCATTCAGAACTATATTTATCTATTTTTAATTACTCTATATCTAAGAATCTTCCAAACTAAAATTTTTTATTTTTCCCTTGAATTTGATTTTGTTGATACTTTTCTCCCATGAGTTACAACTTCTTCTTTATGCCCCTTTATTTTCTTAGCTATATCCTCTAATATATATGTATTTTCATTTATGAATATTATAATGACTTCAATCATGACAATTAATTTGAAAATATCTTTTGAGATTTCATGATTCGTTGTATGTTATTTTTATTCTTCTTCAAGATAATAAATTTCTACTTCATGTCGATAAATATACTCTAATGACTCTTCTAGATTGCCTCCAATAATTCAGTTTCTCATTCATTTATTATTAATTTTAAAAACAGCATCCTATAGTTCAACTTGATATAAGAATCACAAATAAACTGATTATATTTAGCAGTATATTTTGATGGTTTTTCTTTTAAACAATTTCAATCATGGATTATAGGGTTCTATATTTAATCCCTAGTTCTTCGTCATTGAAAAATTCATTATCATATTGTTCTTTGTTACAAACGAAACTCATTCTATGTAATTTCATTCCTGATTTCAAGTATCCCTTTTATCGAATCCTTTTTTGTGTATTTTTCCTATTTCTATATTCACTTTAATCATCAATATACTTCTTTGATCTTTGATTGGAAAGTTTCTGAACTCTACCACAACGAAAATAAGACACGATACTATTTCCATAAAATATCTATATGATCTCTTGAATTTTATCCCAAAAAGTGAAATAATTTCATCATCTTCATTAACATACTGAACACTATCCCCAAAAATCTAATGTTTTCCATGTACTTAAAATTCATTAACCTTCCTAAATTATTTGTTCCATATTCTAGTTTTACACAGATTTCATATTCCACATGACTACTCCACAGAGAACCTAATAAATTGTTTGGAAGATCTCATTCTTCAAGGGATTACACTTTTGGATTATAGAGGGGTGGAATCCTTCTCATGATTTTCTTCATGATATAAAATCCTTTCATTTAGTCACTATGTTCTCATATTTCTCCAAGAACATTTCGAATTCAATTAAAAAGGTATCCACATTTTCATTGGGTTACATATTTATATCACCGAGCCTATTGTGAAAAACATGGAGTTTCACCTCCTTCACTTTGTTGTTTCCTTCATATATATTTTCTTATTTTTCCCACATATTCTTAGATAAATTGAAACTCATAACATGAAGACATATTTTATTATATAGTGAGAAATTTAAAGGAATTATATGTTTTGGAATTTTCATTAAGAATATTCCTCTCTGTTATTGTCATAGACATTATTATTGCAAAAATGAATTTTATCCCTTATGATGTAGTAAAAATAATATCCACTCCAAGAGATGCTAGATGATATCTCATAAAATTTTTCCAAATATGAATTTTTCTTCAATCAAGTAGGGGGAATATTCTATCATTTATTGAAATCTCCATGACAATAATATATTAAAAATTTATCTCCATCAACCTATATGATTTGATATCACTTATTGTACCATAGGACACCCTAAGATGGAAGGGGTGAATCTAGGTGTGTTCATTTCATTTAAAGTGATGGATCTTATTCCCATGTTAGTATGAACATGTTAATCCAATCTAATGGAAATGTGTAGGAAACAAACAAGCATATGCTGAGAGACCATAAAACAATTTCTTAGGTATACATTAAGGGAAAGTACAAGGGGCATATGTTGGTAGTTTGTTTGTCATACCTAAATCAACTAATATTAATTATTTATGAAATATAGATCTTAATACATATTCAATATATTCCAGAAACACAGCCTTTTCATTATTTTAGTGATCACACACTGCCTCCCTTGGTACACTTCCATCGAATCCCCCTAGATCACTTCTTTGGGTGAAGTCCTACTCACTTTAGCAACATGAAGCTTTCTTTAGTATATTGGGATTTAATTCTTTGTACCTATCTATCATGAGACTCTCCTTGAACTGTTGTCTTGAATCAATGAACTTGAAATCACATAACAAAAAAACCAGATATTCAAAACCTAATAAAATTAAAACTCAACAATTGTGAACAATAGCTGTTATTGCCTGCACATTTTGGGATTTTCATGAAATATGTCTTTCATACAGCAATTATCTTTCATAAAACCACACTATGAGTTTCAATTAGAATAGATATAACTAAGGAACAATCTACAAATATGATTAACTTCATGTAATTCTCCAACACACTACTATTTCATGCATTATAGAGAAAGAACCTTTGTTGTAAAATCACATAGTCTTGAAAGAGGGAATAATTGTAATTATAAACCCAAGAAACCCTTTTGGTATGTCCCATTCAGTCATGCCACATGCACATAAGATCCATTCCCACAATTTAAGATATCTTCCACATCTTAGGACTAATCCATATTTTGATGTGAAAATATAATATAATCCTCTTTCTCGTAACTCAATTTTGATTTCATATTGGGTATGTAAGATTCTTCCACACAATATACTTTTCATAAAAAAATTCTGGTCATGTAAACAATCATTTAAGAAAACAAAAAATTTTTCACAAAAATATTTCGTTTAAAATATTTTAATAAAACCATCTTGAAAGTCATGATTTTTTGGAACAATCAGATTCACCTTCAAATTGTGCACATATTCCATAGCCAAAAACAACATTCTCTATTCTCCAAATTTCTGGAATCAATAATTTTGAAAGCACTAGAATATGATGCCACCTTAAATACTGTAATCAACATCTACTATAATAACACCTTTCGTTAAAACTCCCTGATCAACCTTGTGTGGGTTGACAAAAAACACAATAGAGAATTTTTCTTCATTAATTTAAATCCATAATTCCAAATATATTATTATTAGGTAATAACATGTTTTTACTCATTTAAATTTTATTAAATGTTGTTGTTTAGGACAATTTTTCGACCTATATGGATGATGATACAAAATTAAGGTAATTAATAACTAATAAAACATAAATTCATGAAATAATTAATAATAATAAATATTCTAGGATGTTTTAATAATTATATAAATTTTATATGCTAAATAGTAATTATTTAAAAATTATATTCTTTTTTTAATAAAATAGTCAATAGAAGTAGATATTTTCAAGAGTTCCATATGGACCATAATAAAAAAATCCCTGAAATTACCATGGGGATATAAGAATATATAAAAAAATGTATTAAATATTTATGAACCTTTCATAGTTGATTAACTAATGATCATAGAATAATGATGTATATTACACAAATTAGTTAGTCACAGAAAGTGAAAAACTTTTACCGGAATATTAATTTTATATTTAACAAATTATCAAATGGGAAACAATGAAATATAAATAATTGTTATTAATTTAAATTAAATTTTATTATACTGCTTATAAATATGAATAATAAAGTGAAATTTCCTAAATAAGAATTTATTTTGTGTCTGAAAAAGCATAAGTCCAAGGTTTTGGAATGTTTTCCAATCTCATTTTGAAATAGATATTATCGATGTCTAACTTTATATTTTGTGGAAGTTACAAGTTATTTGTCTATAAATATCCATATATTATCTACTAATTCTTGTATCAATTTATTATTTTATTTAATTAGGTCTCTATCCTTCAATGCTAGTTTATTGTTTTTTTATTTATATTGAAATTCATTTTGAAAATTTTATCATAGTTAAATTTTTAACTCTTTCTTAATGATCTAATTTTGAAAAAATTGTCTTTAGTTTTATATAAAAATATCCCCTATAAGTTATCATGGTTTTTATATTAATTTATACTCTCAATTACTTGTAAATGTTTTCCTTTTAAAAGTTATTATTATCAAAAAGTAAAAGATATTTTTTATTTTATCAAAACAAATTTCAAATGAACATATGAAGTGTTTTCATATATATAAATATCCTTTAATGTATATTTTTATTCAATTGATTTATTATATAATGATCACATTGACAATCTCTTTAGATGGATTTTGATAATGTATTGTGAATATTTTATTGTAATCTATCTCTTTCTAATCAGTAAATAAAGTTATGACTAAACTATGAATATTTCTATATTGAAAACATTTATATGATATTTAATTATATAATATCAAGGAGATGTATTATATATCAATTGAATATATTTTATAAAACATTATATCTCACGAATTTACAAGTTAGGGATTCTAGAGAGATACGAATACACTATGGGACTCTATCCACTATCATTCTAGGAATAAGGAGTGAGCATAATCACTATGGGACACTATCCACTATGTTATGCTTGTCTTGAAATTTAGGATTGAAAAAATAAATGTTTTCTTATTATATTCCATATTCCACATTCATATAAAACATCACTAATTTATGAAAAAATTATAATTTTTTTTCATGGATCATGATTATTGTCTCGTGACTCGACTGTATAGTGCCTCATGTTGTATGATATTAAAAAAGCCTTACTCCATGAATCATGATGTATTATAAATTTTTTAGTAAATATTTTTAATTTATCCTCATTCTCCATGATTATTTTATAATAAAAAATTTATATTATTATAACTTATAGTCTTTGATTGTTAAATATTATGTTTACAATTATTATGAATTAGAGATCACCACATTATTTTTTTCATTCCATATAAAAATAATGATGATAATTATGTGTAATATGTATATATTTACTATATGTAATTATTTTTCAAGGGATTTTAGTGAATTTAATTAAAATATTTCATTTATTAAAATAATATCAAAATACTCCAATCATACATGTTTTCAATATTCAATTTATTGTGTTATATAACCAAAATTCATATAAAATGATGTGATAATAATATATGTAATGTTAGGGTTAGGATATTTATTTTTAGAGATCTGTGTAGTTATTTTTATGGAATGTTCTATAGAGAATAAGAATATAAAATATAAAACCACCTATAATGAACAAAAATAAATGTATAATGAAGCTAAATAATATTTTTTTAAAGGTGTTATAATTTTTGAAATAATATTATTGGATTTTACATACATTGTATTGATTACTATTGTTGTTATTCCATAATACTCACAATTACATTTTTTTATTGATGTTCTAAAGGAAAAATCAAGACATTATCACTATAACATGTACAATTAATATTGAAAACATCTTATTTCTTCTTAGTTCTATGAAATCATATTATAATTACTTTTTATATTAATATTTATATCAAATGATTATATAATAAATTATCAATTAATAACACAAGTTCCATAGCAATTGTATCCCAAATTTGATACTCTTCACTTCAATAATTTTGTAGGAATGTGATTCATAAAAATATTTTTATTTACCCTTTTATAAAATTTAATGTGAATTTTTTAATGGATTGGATCTATCTATATGGATCCTATATGATTTTTTTATATTTGTAAGTCATATTATATTTCCTAAAAATATATATGATAATTTATCTTTATAATGCTTATATGAGATCTCAAAGGGAATTAAATCCCTTATATGTTTCTTAATTAATAATAAAGAGGGGTATTTTACCAAAAGGATGGGTAAAAACCAAATAGTTAAGATATATTTATTATTCATGAATATATCAATGTATTCCCCAAAGATATTCATGGTCATTCGTAAAAATAATGAGGTTGAGTTTTCAATATAAATCATACACAATTACGTACCTGTATTAAAAAATCCTTAGATAATATCCCCAATTTAACTTGAACAATTAAAAAGGAATATCAAACAGAATATATATAAGGGTTTTTATACACCCAAGTGCTTCTCCATTAGTTGCATGAGTACTCTTTATTATTAAAAAGATCAATTAACATATCTCTACATTGATTAATAAAAACATAAAAATACCATGTTCAAGAACATGTATAATATACCCTATATTGTAGACTTGTTTGATCAACTATGAGGGGATTTATTCTTATCGAAGTTTGAAGTTTTATTTTTTTATAAAAATATAATGACAAAAATGGTGGATAAATAAAATAAAACCTTTTATATGATATATGGATACTATAAATTCATTGTGATCCCATTTTGATGTAAGAGTATCACTTTTATATTTATGGATATCTTTAATAAATTTTTTTAGATTACCTTGAAAAAATTATCATATAATTTAGATTAAATTAGAAGGATGATAAGAAAATATTATTTGGGGATTGTATTTATGACCTAAATAAAGTATAATTTGTTTTCTAACATTAAAAAAGTTTGAATTTTGGTGATATAATGTATTATTCTTTGTTCATTTAATCACTATTGAGGGTATATATATGGACCCTTCAAAGATGGTGGTAATTTAAGAATGTCCTAGAATAGCTAGTATAACATATATCCATGGTTTTCTTTAGCTGATTATAAAACATCAATTATTTCTGAAACATTCCTTATACTATCATATCCAATAACCATGATAACATGTATGGGAGTTGTGTCAATTTCAGAAAATGAATGTGATGAAATTACAATGGATCTTAAGATAAGATATGTTTTTGAAATTGTACCCTCACTACCCTACTATAGAGAAGGTTTTTTGGTATATAGTGATGCACCAAAGAATGTATTGACATGTTTTGTCATGAAAAATAACATGATGTTTCTTATGCCTCATGTAATTCATTGGTTGATGAGATAAATTACATGATAAAAGATCTTGATATAGAAATGATAAGATTAAAATTTATGACATGGTGGTGTTATCACTATATAGAAATTTCATATATATATTTATATTGATTAAAATATCATTAAATATATCCATAAAAACGTTTTGGTAATACACTAAAGGAGATGGTTAGAGTTGATCAAGAATTATGATCATTCAATTCATTACCACTTTTGGGAATATGAAATAGTGTCCAATTCTCCGAGTTGGAAGGATCATGATACCATATCTACAAGGAGGTTTTAAAGATACATAATACATATAAATTTTTAATGGATTGAAAAAGAAAGTATATAGGAAGTTGAGAAACACTATTTTCCCTAATAACTACCCAACCATCCATTATCTTGGTTATAAAAGAGGAATAAGAGTAGGATATGTTGCTACAACTGAAGTAAAATAGTGTTATATAGTTTCTCATTTATCATGGATAGATTATTAGATTATTGAAATGAATATGTGTTCCTTCAATTCTAGAATTTAAGTATGAGGCATAGAAGGTTGCATATATCTCTTTATTCTCTATCTATCTTGAAATTAAGAGTATTTAAAAAGATATCAACAATAATTTCTAGTGGGACAATATAGATGGAGGTATTACAGATTATATATATCGATAAAGGATTTTATAAAATATAGATATTTGAATGATATATTCAACAAGGTATGATAAAACATTACTCATAAAAGTATGAATATAAAATAACACCACCATTTATTTCTTGATAAACCTTCTTAGGACATCTCAAATAGATAATATAATTTTAGTTATAGTGAATCTTCATAAAATGATAACACATTTCATTGTTATTCTATAGTATTTTTCTTTCAATCATCTTACCATGATTTAATAAATCGATGTGGTTGTACAACATAGGGAACCATTATCCATTGTATTATATTTAGATATATAGTTTACCTCAATGATCGTGCAAAGTAATTATCATGTATTTGAAATATAGTTGAGTTTAAAAAAATATCACCTTTAGATTAATAGAAAACTTGAATGGTAGATTTTAACTTGTTATGGAATTTAGAAATCATTTTATATGGATATAGAAATTTTTTGGTATTAACAAATTCCTCGAGTAGAGTTCTTAGTCAACAATATTTTACTTTATAGTATTTGAATGAAACCATGTGATGTTCTATAATGGATGAACTTCATAAATCCAACTTGTTTGGATGACGTTTGGGAGTTAAGAAACAAAAATGAGGCCTTTATTATTATATGCCAATGGGGATTTAAACCATTCATTGATACATTAAAACTATACAATATTTAGTAATGAGTAATATGGGTAATATTCAGTGAGATTTTTAATTTGAAGTCAATACAAATCTTTCCAGTTGATTTCATCATGTAATATGGTTATGATATTTTGGAAGAAAGTAACATTGATCTATAGATAAATTATACCCTTATAACTCAATAATCATGTGGGGAATATAACTGGTCATATTGAAGTTTCATCAAATCTATTTCAAGATCATGATGTTCTATATGCATTATTTTTGAGGAAGTATGTACCAAACCCTTCACATTGAATAAATTTATAGTTTTTACAACTGAAACAAGATCTCTCTTATAAGTAACAACATGTATAATTATTTGATCAGGAAAATAATGCACTAAATATTTTTTTGACATAATTAATATTCTATTCAGGAATTATATGGTTGATGAAGTAATTTGGTAACCAAAAGAGGTGTTTATGTAGTATTAACCTCACTTCTTCCATATAGTGTAATAAAATTTCATGTTAAATATTCTTTTAAGGGGTTACAATGTAGCACTTCATGATTTAATATACATTTAACATAAAATAAATACTCTTTCTTCCATAGCATGTGAGTCATATAACATCAAAGTAAAATGAAAAATCATTTATTACCTTATGACAAATTAATATGATAAAATGTAAAAAAACATTACAGGTTAAATTTTTTTATATTTTTTGTAGAACAGAAATCAATAGTGAATACACAAAAATAATTAATTAAAATAATTATTATAAAAATAATTATTTTCATATTGTTACAATTATTTTAAAAAAGTGATATAAAGTTTCGATAAAATTTTATAAAAGAATAAAATACATCTAGATTAATAAAATTGAGATACTCGAAGATATATAATCATTTCTAATGGGATGTGATTAAAATAAAAATTACTAATAAGATATTTTTACAAATAATCAAGTAATGTAATAGTTGTTTAATTTATTTAAAAAAAATTAAATTATTCGATTCTAAATTATGATTACCATGAATTCGAATATTGTAATATATAGAATATTTTTTTATATCTCATGTAATTATAAATTGATAATAAATACATTTAATAACTCTTATTTTGTTATATTTTTATTCCTATATATAAATTATTATCTAATTATATTTTATGCCACAAATTAAATTATAAACATAAAAAATTTAGAATGTGAATTTGATAAAAAATGACTTCATTTTCTATAATCAACTCATCATTATTATCCTTGGGTGAATGTTTGGAATTTTTTTCCAAATAGTGGATTTTTGGTGAATAGTAGAAAAATATTGTTTTTTCCAAAAACCATAGCATTTATGACTCCATCATGATGTAAATATGAATTATAAATTTATTATAAATTTTTATTTACATAAAATTGATTAAAATGGTAAAAAAGTAAATATAAAAAAGAAATTGAATTTATAAACCAATAGTTGAATGTTTATAGCCGATGTTATATTTGATTCTACTAAAAACTATTTTATGTCTATTTACATTAAATTAATTGTTTTCATGATTTAAATATATTTTTTCATCGATGAAATATTAGATAACCCCTTTATTTAGTGAAAAACTAATGAATTTCATTTTAATCAATAATATTCAATGTCTTTGGCCTAAATGACTAAATAATCAATAATTTCTTATTCAACCCCCCCTTCCCCTTGACTATATAAACAACCCAAATACACCAATTTCAGCCTAGACCATTAACTTTATTTTTTAATGAATACCTAAATGTATTATTTCCTTATGATTTTTCTCTATCAATTGGGAACCGCTGTTTAGAAGTAGGATCCCAAATCACTCATTTTTAAGAGTGTCTCTTAGATGAGATTAAGGACTTCGACATAAGTGTGATCATCTTAATAGTCATTATTTTTTTTCATCTTCATTAACCACTACATAAATATTATTTTTCAATTTAATCATGGGTTTTTTATATCGTCAATATTCTATAAAATTGCTCTTACTTATAAAAAAAATCTTTTACTCCTTGAGTCCTTATCAGATGTCATAATTTATATCAATATTACCACACACACAAACAATATCATACCATTTATATCACGAATGACTGATAAATAAAAAATTATTCTAATACATTTTAAATAATTAAACAATTATATTGTTTAAGTTTTTTTGGAATTGTGTGATTCCAACGGAAACATTTCAATAAATTAAATTCTTTTGATAATTTAATAATCCCAAAAATGATATTTTTATTCATTCCTTTTGACCCATCACGAAAATTTATAATATATGAATACGAGACTTCATAAATATATCTTAAATAATTGTTACATATTTATGAAATTGTTTTATGTGGTGATCCCCTTATCAACAAGTAAGTTCCAAAATAGCTAAACTGAAGAACGTATTAAAAACATAACGATTCACTCCAAAATATTATTTTTTGATATAATAATTAATATGCTGGAAATAATGAGATATAAATGAGTAGTATTAAGGTGTAAAATATTTTAAATTTTATGATCCCATGATCAATGTGAAATGTACATATTGGCTATACAAAAGCATGTATGGAAAATATAATGACTAACACAAAAATATTAATTTTAAATATATAAAATTAATATGTGTAAAATAATGAGTTATAAATGAGTGGTATTGTGTATAATATATCTGAATATGTTTCCCATAGTAATTAAAATTTAAAAAATGTTTATAATATAGAGAGTTATTATGCATCTGGCTACGATAAATTATAAGGTAAATGTTTCTTTCAAAATCTCATTTTGAAATCAGGATCATTTATCTCTATTTTTTTGTACGGAAATAACATGATATATCTCTATAAAACCCCATATATTTTCTTTTTAATCATTTATAAATTATTTAATATTTTTTCTTTTATCTATAATTTAATAATTTCTTATGGTTATTTTCTATTTACTTTTTCAATCTTTAATAATGATTAAATGGAACATTTTAATGCTTTTTTGTATGACCACAATTTCATACCATCTTACTCAGTTTTGTTTTTGAATGATCTTATCAATGTACTTTTTTGTAAATTAATAAACATTATCATTGTTTTATAAATAATTTCATTTTAAAAATAATACCTCTCAAAAAGTAAACAACATTCCCTTTATTTTTCAAATTAATTTTCTAATTCTCGTTTAAAGTGTTTCTCACCTATGTAAACATAATTTAATTTTTCTTATTATTAATTTTTTTATTAAATTATAATATAAAAAACAGTATATATTTATACGGATTATGATAATAAATTATAGAAATTCTAATGAATTACGTTTCTTTCACATAAGTTAATTAACGCATTTTGGAATTATGAATGTTTTCAAATGAAACACATCTATATGATTTTTCAATTTGTGATGAGTGATATCTGAATAGTATATCCCTAAAATGCATTGTTTAAATATTTATATATCAAGATATTCTAAAAATGTTATTGGAGGAGTGAACACAATCCATTGGGGGATTTTTTCCTCTAAATCTCTAGGAATACGGGACGGACTCAAACAACTATGATATAGTTTGTACTAGGTGATAATGGTATTAGTAGTGATTAGTTACATAAGATGTTATTTTCAATACTAGTATATATTATAAAATATTATTTCATATCCTTATTTTATGAAATAGTCACATGTTATGGTTTTAGGGATCATGATTATTGACAAATGGATATACTATTATGACTCATGTCTTATGTTATAACAATTTCCTTATGTAATGAATGTTTATTTATGATATATTGATTTTAGGATTTTATTTTCTTATTTTATTATCATTTAACTTGATTATGTTCTCATATATACATGTTTATGAAAATTTTGATTATGATATTTTATTTTTATTTCTAATATTTACCCTAATTAAGCATTTGATATCACAATTTTTGTATGTTTACATTCCTTAGATAAATAAATAGATTTTCTCTTTTGAAATATATTTAGATGTGTATAATTTATGTATATAATTTTTGGATATTTTGATGAATTGTTGTGAAATAATATGGTAATGTATTTTATCCCAAAATACACTACACCAATAGGTTCTGTGTGTGTGATTTATTTTGAGATGTAATGCATATACATATCAAATTATGTGATAAGAATGTATATAAAGGTTTTTTTGTCTCAGGATTTCCCAAATCAGTGGTCATCATGAAAAATTAGTGCTTCTGTATATATAATAGTACTATTGTGAGTGCTTACTTATATAATGATTTAATGTTTACCCATGATGATTATGAAAAACATGTTTTCTATATTTTCAGGATTTGTCACATATGTGGTCCATTATTATAATTTTGGACTAAATTTCACAATAATGATTATTAGGAAAATATAAAATGAATTACCCATATAAAATTTCTTATGTTGATGTATTTCTAACAATTATTTCAATTATTGATCTATTTAGGTAAGTGGTTAGGTATATTACTAATCATTATGTGATGGATATAAGAATGATATATATTAACTAAGAGGAGGGGGTGAATTATTGAATAATATTCTGATATACATTTTTCAATTTATTATTAAAAAATTCTTTTTCGCTTTTTAGAGTGACTGATTTCACTACTAAACTCACACTCACTAAACAGAGAAAAAATTCAAAGGTAAACAATTGACTAATAAAAGTTAGAAAAAAAATATTTAGAATAATCAGGAAATACATGTCACTATATAGTCTAAAATATTCACCATTGAGAATATAATTAGAATGATATATCAATAAAATCATGTTAATGGAATAAAATACTTATTTTACATGAAATGATTATAAAAAAGACTCACTATTGACTTGATGTTAAACATTGTTTGAATTAACCTTTTCTTATGAATTTTATTTAAGCTAGTAATTTAGTATTGATCATGAAATTATTCAAATTATTTAATTGTGGTGACTTAGTTCTTCTTGGAGACACTAAAAATGTGGGATTATCACACAAAAACCAAGCGTGTACTCTCTTTTTTCCATCCACTCTCTCTATATACACTTTTCAACAAAATATAATTTTTATGTCTCCCATTATACTTACTATCATAAATAATCTTTTATAATCCCTATTCAAATAAATATTGCACAGGTACATTAATTTCATTAAGATAAAATTTTATTTTTAATTTAATATTTCAATTCCCAACTTCTTTCAACTACACACCAACATCTATCAATTATTATTTAATCATCGGAACTTCCTAGATCATCATGGTGTGAATCTATACCTCATGATTTGGTGAACCAGTTCTTGTAACTTCTACTAAAACATATTCTGTAATTACGGAATGATAATATTATTCATGTAATGATACTTATGTTTTTTATTTCTTTTATTCATTATCATTACAGGATAATATATTCATGACAATCCCATTATTATCCAATTGTTTGTTTCAAAATTCCACTTCATCATTTGTAATCTCTATCAAAGTTCTTCATCACTATTAGTATGATTTTAAAGTATGAAACATTTATGTCATGCCAAAATTACCTTTATGTATTTCATCCTGCATTTATCAACATTAACATTTTAATAGATCAAACACTACATATTGATAAAGTTACTAATATGTATTATAAAAATTAATCATATATATATTTTTTCCATCATATTTACCTTATGGTATAATATGAAAACCATTTCATATTTATTTTACCTTGGATCATCCATTACATATCAATATAGTTACATTTATATTTTAATAAAAATACTCTTTCATATTATACTATAATTTAAAATAACTTTTATATTTGGAGGTCTTAGTATATTTTATAGACTTATTCTATGTAGATCCAATTCGAGATTTATGTGTTGATAAAATCCACCATTACATATCACACTAATATAGAGTTATTTTTATATATCAGCTCATACTTTCCTTCATATATCGACTTCAATAACATAGTTTAAATTTTATATAGGGAAATATAAGCATCAATTATTGTGGATTCTATAAATTTACCACCCAATTACGATCAATACCAAACTCCACAGAACTTGTAATAACACCTCGAGTAATATTCCAAAATCATAGAGACTAAATGATTTATTCCATTCTAAAAGTAAAATTTAATAAAAAAAATTCACCATTATTTATATATTTAAAACAATATTCAACACAAGAATCATATCAGGTCTCAATAACCAATCTATGGTCTCTACCACTATGAATTTCAATAAATTCTTAACTCATGGGATCAACAGATGGAATGGGTGTTGATTAATCAATATGAAATTTAAAATCCAATATAACATATATGAAATTTATTCTCCAAATTGAGTTAAATGATGGAAATTAAAGTAGTTTTTTGTTTTAAAAATATATAATGAGATCATATATATAAGGCCCCAGCCTTAAACCTTACTTAATATTGAATTAAATGAATAATTCACATTGAGGATCTTTTCAGGTTTAGAGTTTTATAGAATTAGAACGTAACTATTACATCTTAAAAGATTACAAAGTAGACACTTCTACTAAGTCTCCATAAAATAAAAACTCTTAAAAAGAAAGATGTCTAGATTCCATGTTTTAGATAGCATGAAATTCCCTTGATCCCATCCTTGACCTTATTCCACTTTAAGTCCTGTGAAAAACATTTCGAAAAACTTGGGGTGAGCATAAAAAGCTCAGTAAGGGATACACAAAGAATAAAAGTTGTTAGTTTATCAAAACAACAAGTAAACCATGTATACTTTATCGAAGTAATACTTTTAACCTTTATGAAGTAATAAAAACTCTTCACTGAATAAAGTATCATTACTTACCTTTTTGTAACCAAAGGATTACCATAAAACCCATATAAAGAACACATAACATATATAAAGGTAACTTGGGACATAAACTTACTTAAGTGGAATAACCATACAGTTGACTTCCACACATATCACTTAAAGGAATAGCCATACGGCCAATTTCCATACATACTTAATGGAATAGCCATACGGACAATATCCATACATACTTAATGGAATAGCCATACGGCCGACTTCCATACCCAATGCATTGGAGGTTATAACGTAACCACCCGTCCTGGTATTCACGGCACCACCCGTCATATGGTTTATAATGTAACCACCCATTAAAATGTCCAAGTACCAATATAAAATCATAAAACATAAAACCAATATAAAGGAATGATAACATTTCCACAATTCAATCAAAATATATCATAAATATATTGACATAATAGAATCATTTATCAAAACCATTTTCAATACCAAAATACATAAAAGAGTATATGGTATTTATTTTATTTTAAAAACATTACGGCTTGTTGAGGAAGCCAAAGATCAAATAATACTCGCGGCGGCGGAAAAAGGTCGTTGTCACCGCGTACGTTAAAAAAACATTCCTTTTTGTCGTTTAGTAAAACGCTTCGTAGAAAAATATTACTTTTGTATAAAAGTAAAAGTCAAAGGAGTTTATACACCGTATAAAAGAAAGTTGTGTATAAAACGAAATATGCCTCAATGAAAGAAGATTGAGACGAAGTCCCTTACCTTGGGTCCGACTTGACTCGATCGTTCTTTAACGTCCTGAATAATAAACTTGAGTTAATTTATACTTGATTAAGAACCTTTTTAAAGTTCATTATTCCTTTTATATCACTTATTGCCATGTTATAAACATTATGTAACCATTTAAGTTAATATTGTTTGTTTTGTCAATATTTGGTTCTTAAGTCGAAAGTTGACTTCTTACAATTACATGTTGTTCGTGTGGTCAAAAGTTCTTTATATCCAGAATGAAATTCCTGATTCGGATATCATATATATCATATATATCCAGCATATACATGTATTTATAATATTACATAATCATTTAGAGGTAAGAAATGAAATGCACCGCTCATGGAGACGGTAAGCCGTACGTACGCATGAACGCTACTTTCATTTCTTTGTCATATTAGTGGAATTAAAACTAAATGAGAGGTATGTATATTTTAATTCCAGAATTATATTCATCATTTATATATATCATTAATTATATATATACATTATATACATGTAATTTTAATAGTACATTACATTTGGGGATAAGAAATGAAATGCACCGTTCATGGAGACGGTAAGCCGTACGTACGCATGAACGCTACTTTCATTTCTATCTCATACTTTAATGGAAAGAAATAACAATGATATAGAGGTATATTATAATTCCATTATAACATCATATATAATAACTTTAAATCCATCCTTTACACGTCCCACATATGGCATTAACGAATCACATCACTTTTAGGGGGCGGTAGTCCGCACTTCCTTAAATGAAGATATCGTGTTTACCCATAATGGAAACCATAAATGTATTCCAAAAATGACAAATACAGAAGCTTAAAGAAAACATAAACATATTATATATCATATATAAAAATATTGACATCATAATGGCCACCCTTGAAGGTGTTAAATGAGTATTGAACAATCATCGTTTCGGGAGGCAGAATTTCGCCATCCACGGAAACCGTATGTTCTTTAACCATTTGATGAAGTTGTGTGAGAGTGTAGCTCAAAAAAATATTATAACAACATCCTAGAATATTGAAGATACTGGTGTTGTTACAAAAGTAGTAAATAAAAAGAGTTTAGAGGGCTGGAGAAGCAAAATAAAACAAATGAACAAGAGAGAATGAATTACCTTTAAAAGTGTAACTCCTTTTTAATTTGAGCCTAAAGGCTTCCTTTGAAAGGATTCTGCCCAATGGAAATCCTCTAGGATTAGGAGAGGGATGTGGAGAGAGTAATTGGGCAGGGGTTGGCCGATCCAAAGGCTTGAGGAGTGTGTGAAATGAGGTAGAGGTGGGGGCCTTTTATAAGAGGAGAGGAGGGGCACTTTTGGAAAGTAAAGAAATATTACTTTATTTGAATATGTGTTTCGGTTTTAAAAGGTCCCACATTTATATAATTCGTGGATAAGGTGATAATGGTTCGAAATCCACTCATCCAATTGGTTTTGGACATGTGTAGGTTTTAGATTTTTCATTATCTTTCCATTTTATTTAAATCGTCAAATAATGATGTCATCGCTGCATCATTATTATGTCATATATATTTTAATTTATATAATGTCTAAAAATTATAAAAAAAACACTATGATATAGGAAATCTTTTTATCTTTCCAATTACTATTTATAATCAAAATTTGGACTTGTATAACCCCACTCAAAAATTATTTTATTAAAACAATTTATGTTAGTGTCATTTTCACTTTAACATTAAATAAAAATATATTAATGTCATTTTCCAACTAAAGTGGCTCCATGGGGTCCCCATGTTGGCCAATGGCTTGTCTTGGTCGGCCATGACTCACCCAATAGGTGTAGGACAAGTGTCATGGTGTTTTCACATTCTTATAATATCATTTTTACCTTAAATTACACTAATTACCTCTAATCGCGATTCAGAACTTAATAAGTTACTATTCACCAAAAAATTATTATAACCTCATTGAACCACATTTTACTTCTTAATGACAACCATGTATGTCGGATTTTTGAAATTCAAAACACAATTATGGAAAAATTTCATTTAAACGGAAAACCAGTCTTTATAAGTACCACTTAGTGGTTTCACTATTCATCAAAAATTGAAGTTTTTCAGAAAATTACCAAAAATTCACCCTTAGCTATAATTGATATTACGATTTCAAAAATGAAGTCTATTTTACAAAATTCAAAACATATAAGTCACATTAATTAATTTAATAATTAATTCCCGCTGTCATGACAAATAGCGTGTTTTGGTGAAACAATAAGTATCAAAATATTGACACCAGTTTAAGTCCAATTTCAAAGTGAAATTGATTCCAATGACCACCATTGGATTAACTGGTAAAAATATTTTCTAATTTCACATTAAAACCAATTAAAATAATAATCTAATCATATAAATAATTTAGATTAAAAAGTGGTTTTGAATTAAAATACAACATTTTACACTATTCATAAAAAAATGAACTTTATCAGAAAGGTGGCAAAAATTTACACAAAGTAAATTTTGATGTCCCGATTCTAAAGAAGAGTTATATTTGGTCCAAAATAAAGCATAAGAGTGATCAAAACTATATTTAATGACGGTTCACCATTAAAAGGAGATAAGTGAACCTTTAGTGAAAATTAGAGTATATATGCCTAAAATTGAACTCTTTCCGTATTTTAAGCCTTTATCTTTTATTGGGTAAATGTATAAACATTTAAAAACATATCTAATCATATTTTAGTTATTTCTATCCATTCCCGCCAGTACAACGGCTACTTGTTAACTAACATTTAAAATAATATTATTTTATTACTAGTGTGCTACGTAAGTTTCAAAGAAACTCATCGTTGCGTATCGGGTACGCTATCGAACATAGCAACCCCTTTAAAATAAAATTAATATTTAATTCGTAAATATTAATAAATATGAAAATTCTTTATTCTTTATTTACCTGGGATGTTACAATATACATGGATGAATGATATGTGATGAATTCTTGTGTATTTTTCAGTATAATTTGTGAATAAAAATATTTAATTTAACCGATATTCAATTTAAATAATCTAAGAATAATTTATATACTATATAACTTATATTAATGGACATGAGATGTTTGGGTATATATATATGGAATATGTATATGGGGATACAAGCGGTTGACATAAATTACACTAAGTTGCATTATTTTTTGGGTGGAAATGATTTGTTCATAGAGGAAGCTATTTTTTATGTTTGTGAATAATTATATAAAAAATTTAAAAATTATTATAGTAATATAAATAATGAAATATAAATGATTACATATTTTTATAAATTATTTAGATAAATATTTCGTTGATTTTTCATTGTAATTTGTTAAAATTAGTATTAATATTTTCTAGATTTTATTCCAAAATGTGAATAAGGTATATGATTCATTAATATAAGCTGAATATAGAAATATATATGAACTAAATAGTATATTGAATATAAATTAATATATATTAATTAGAAAAATTTTATTCATTAAAATAAACAATGTTTGTTATTTTTTGGTGATGGTTTTATGAAATTTGAATATTTAGATTCAGGTCTGGGTGTGAGAGATTTAGTTTTTCTTTGAATGATTTCTGTGATATTATGAATATTAAATAGAGTTGTCACTGAAGATATACTAATATGAAAATAAATAACAACGGTGAAGAAACCACCAAAACATGGATGACCTATTTTGGTTTAAAATTCCCATTTTATATGTATAATCAATGATTTGTAGGTAATTTTTATCTATGGTGGTTTTAGTAATCATGGTTCTTGTGTGATGTTGAATTTATCTCTTATGCGAAATGTTTATAGGGGAGAATTTCGTGGTGGATAAATAATGACTTTTTAGCAAGACCGTGTTAAATACCATGCTATATTTCAACCCCATGATGGGGGTTTTCTATGGATATAGGGGACGTGTTCTACAACATGGTGGGGGAGTTATAACATTATATTTTTTCCTAGATAATTTCAAATTCTTACGGAATTACTATTATACCTTTATTGAATGTTTAATCCATGTACCTTTCCATATAATTATTTATATGAGAAAAAAATATTCCCTCCAATAGGTAAGTTATCCATGGTTCTCCTTGGTAATTTTCCATCAATTTCAGTAGGAATAGTTCAGGATTTTTCATGATCCCACTTGGGTTTCCCCTCTTTCTTCACATTTAAATAGTTCATTACCTTCTAGATCCTTGTTCACAAACATTTTTTATCTTTCATTTTTTAGTAAGGGTTTTGGGAATCCAATTTCAAAATGGTATGGTGGATTGGTCCAACATCATGGGGTTCTTGTGGGTAGTCTATTGAGGATTCACTCGAAGTGGATAATCACTATGCCACTCATCATTTATTTTAAGCTTTCACTTACAATGGGTTTTTTAGGTTTTTGGTTGAATTTTAATTTATTAATTAACAAGATAAAGTGGATTAATTATGTATTATGTGTTTCTTAGTTTTAGGTTCATCATGAGAGTTGACAAGGTCCATTTTTCTAATAGTTGTACACCACTATTCCACCTGATAAGATAGGAATTGATAATTATATTGTGGTATTTTAGATACAGAGACATGGTTTATTTATTTAATTTTTTATTGTTGATTTTTGTTATCATGGTTATAGGGTATATTTATATTAGATTAGGAAAGATCTATGGTTCTTTGTGAGTTGTCTTATACTCTATCAAAACACCCTTAATTTATATCCTTAGTTTCTTATATTATTTCAAATTATGAATTGAATTTATTAAAATATATCTAATGTGTTCCTTTTTATCCATTCCAATATATTTTTGTTACTATATCAATTTTCATTCAATTAAATGAGGAAATTACAATGTTTTTGTATGTAAAACATATTATTATAAAAGAATATTTTGTATACCTCAGTGTTTTTAAAATATTTTAATGTTTTTCCTAAAGGAATATTGATAATATAAAAGGATTTTGGAATCATAAATACCTGAAATGGAAAAAAATAATTTTTTTATAAAATGGTTTTTGGAAGGAGGATGAGCTAAGGATATCTAAATTTTTGTTGGTTTTTAATTTTTTTTCTAGATTCTTTATTGGTATTAAATTTAAATTTAAACATGAATGTGGTAGATTTATATTATAAAAATTATAATGGTTTACATTTGTATTGAAGATATCATTTCAAAATATTAATAATTAGTAATGTTTAAAAGGGTTTCTTCTGTCAAAAACCATAGATTAAATCATTATGTCTTGTTTAAAGGATTGAAATGGATTTATGGCTTGGTTTTGAAGAGTTAAATTAATCATTTGGTTTGAAAAGGATGCTTCCAAATGAAATAATTTATCATTACAAATCGTTTTTCTTTCTGAATTCGAACATTTATTAAAATATTTTTTATTATAAGACGGTTTAATTTTAAATATTAATAATTTATGAAGTTAAAATAACTTTTTTCAACTAATATCGTAATTGATCATGAGTATTTCAGTAATAATATATCACTACACTATCTCAATGTGTTATCTAGATTGATGAACTCATATTTCATTTTAGACCAGTTAAATGATTCATCTTGAGTAGTTATGTTATACTATATCATTCAACTAGTTTAGTGAGTTTCCCTAAATAGTGTTGTAATATTTTATTTTCACACAATTATTGTGTTTCCCCGGCTAGAAATGTAATAGTACTCCCTTCCACCAGTCTAGTAACTTATGATTTTGTACTATTCCATTAATTTTTTGTGTGAGAAGTTAAAGACAACACATCCTAGGTATTTTTTGAAATGGATTATTTTAATGGTTTTATATACTTTTATATATTTATCATCTCTTTATCACATTAGTAGATGACAGTTTGGTTGATATTTACTTGGAGTAATATTTGATTATTATATGGGTATAATATTCATGCATTTTGATATAATAATATCATGTTTATATTAAATTTACTTTTCGTTAGCCTTTATTTAAAATTTAATAAATTTACCATTCTGGTATATTCTTCATGTTGTTTGAAATATTTAATTATGAGTTTTTTCTATTCTCTATTTAATTATTATGTATATTTTCCAAAATTGTGGTATTAAAACTATTTAAATTACATTATTTCCATTTGAAATTTAAATTGTTTCAGTTCTTTATTAATTAAACATGTTTGAATACTTTTGTTCAGGAAAAAATGATTGTGGTGGATCCATGTGGCTTGCTTTAATTATAATGAAAATCATAAATTTGAAGTTTAATTTCAAAAAATGAGTGAATATTATTTTAAATTATTGTTTTTTTTCATGGTGTGTGGGGAGGATACATAATATGAATTCTTTTATAGGATAAGATATATTTTATGTTCATTATATGTTTTATTGGGTATATATGTTAGTTTCTATATTCTGGATTGACCACAGTGATGTTGGATTTAAAATATGCAAGGATATCTTTAGGGGTTTGTTCTCTCCTACTCACCCCTCTATGGTTTCCCATGGTATTGAACCCATATATCTCTATCCATGTTATTTCATGGATGGTTAGGGTGTGGTTATTTAGAGTGCATGACCTCTTGTTTTTGGAAAAGAAGTAGTAGTGAAAAAGTATTTTAGGGAAGGGGATATAGCGTGTTAGTGTTTATTGGGAAACAAAATTTATATAGATTAATAATTAATGTGCATATATTTTATACATTAGGGTTTTTAGATGCATGGATGTGATAGGGAAACCTGGTAATATCATGTTTCACTACACGCTTTGTAACAAAAATAATTATGGTAATCAGTAATGAATCTTTACACTAGTATTCTTTGTAAGCTCACAGACAAGAGAATCATTGATTAGAAAAAGTTCATAATGGGACTAGTATATAGTTTGGGATATGTTTTTATCTAATTTTGTTCTATATTTTAGGTCTTGTAGTGTAGAAAAATTCAAGTGTTTATAGTGTGGTATACCTAGGAATATTGAAAAGATACATAACAGGAACTAAGATCCCGAAAAAATTCAATCATAGGAATTATCAATAATTTGAGATAGAGGATACCTTATCCATTATACTATGGAGGCACAGTCCATGGTGGTTTGATGTAGTCAGTTCATTCAATACAGAAGTTGTTTTGGTATACTGTTGGGGTAGAATCATGTTATTCTGATGGTTTTTATCACTTTTGGTTTTGGTTATTTTTGGTGATTGGTATGGTTTATTTAAATAGATGGGTAATGGTTCTTCTTATTTGAAGTTTTTATTGAAGTATAATAAGTTTATTTGTGATGGTTGATGGTTTTTTTGGATATACAACAACTTTACTTGAGGATTATGAAATAGATGTATCTCATTTGATGGTGATTTTTCATCTTGTTATTGTCATTGATCGTTGTAGTTATTGATTATTTGTTGATAGAGTCATTTATTGGGTTTTAGTGCCATGGAATGGAGGTTTTTGGTTTTTGATGAAGGTGTTATTATGTTTTAGTGATCAGGTGATTGAGGAGGTCTCTATGACAAGTGATAATGAAGATGTGTTAATGGTGGTTCAATGATTTTTACCTTACATAGTGTTATGGACTATCCTATCCATGTAGATCATTAACCAATTTCTTTTCATGCTTCTAGAGGTATGGTTGGTTTTTAGTGGTTGAATTAGTGACCAATATTCATTTTTTGTTCAAATAGGGTTATCATAGATTGGATCGGTATATGTTTCTTTATTTTTTCCCACCTAAACATAAACAATTTTTTTAAACATCAAAAAATGATTTTGATAAGTATGGTTATGGTTATTTCTAAAAATAGATATTATTTTATAACATAAATAGGTGAGTGATCATGAACATTAATTTATATTGGCGTTATATTTTTCAACTGTAATATGCCATGATTATGATTTAATATTGGTATCCCTATCATAAATTGGATCACATATTGAATTGAATTTTTTTTATTTATATACATATTTTATTTAAGTTATGTTTTATTTTAGGACATGAATAATATTTATGTATAAAATTATTTTATTTTTCATATAGATTTACATAATTTTGTATGTGTGACCATTCAATGTAGAGATATCTCATGCTAGAATTTTGTGTGGAAGTTCTATGTAATTCTTATTATATGAGAAGAGTCATTCCCACTCATGTGATTTTATTTTCAATGATCTAGATTCCAACGCATGGCATTGATAATTCTATTTTTTTCTTTCTCATATTTTCAAATTATAGGGCGATCTGGTTGGTTCATGAAAAAATGGTATTAAAATGAGTTTTGATTTATTATTTTTGTGGAGTAAAGTTCGCCATGTGTTATGACATTAAAAACTCATGAGTTTGTTAAAATGAGCTTATACCTAACTCTTGGAGTAAAAAACATCAATTTTCAAGGGTAATTTGTAAATTTTTGATTGTTGTTTAGGTTTTATTCATCATTCTTTATGGGTATAATTTTTGATTTGATGCTATTTTGAGAGTAACCAAGGACCTAAATGGGTATGGTGCATTGGATGAAAACATTACCCAAGACCATGTATCGTGTATGAGTATTGTTTTTTTATCATTATACTTTCTCAATGTTTTATTATTAATTTTTTAGTTACCTTACAAATTATTTTTCATTGATATTTATTATGATTATGTAAGTGTTGTTTTTATTTTAAATTAGTTTTTTCTATATTCCATATTAATTGAGATAAATTTTTTAGGTACAGTTTCTATTTAATGGTCTGATTTTATATCTTGTGTTATGTATAATAGTGGCTAACATTTAAATTTTAACATCTTAGAAATAAATTTTGGATAATTTAAGTTATTTTAATTAAAGATTTTATGATATCATATATTAAGATTGGGTTCTAACTTTTTTTCTCCATACCTTGTATTCTATTAAATATAATTAATTTTTGTTGGTGGATTTTTAATGGGAGGATTTAATTGATGGAAAAAATAAAATTGAATAGGGTGATTAGAGTGTTTGGGAAATTGAATATTTTTAAAAATGGTGTAATTAATTTTTAATAAAAAATAATTATTTTTAATAATTTATATTCATTAATAATTTTTTTTAAAAATAATTTATTTATGAGGAACTAAATTTAATTTTTTTATAGATATGGGACACTTTTATTTGTAGATTTAAATAGTGAAATGGAGTGGGACATTCATAAATTCAATCATTACTAAATAGGATCAATAGCTAAAGATAAATTACATATTAATGTTGCAATTAAAATTGATGGGGGATACAATTTCATTTTAGGAAAAAGTATGTCCTCATCATGATAAACTAACATTTCTATCTTGGATTTTCTTTGATATGATTAATTTTATCAAATATACCTCTTCATGGTCTTTATTAAAATAAATATTTTAATGTTTTATGATTTTTCTTTGGGGAATATTCTTTGGTATGATAGAAATAAATAACATGTTTATTAAAAAGAAAATAGTTTTTTCTTCATTTTTGAAAGAAACATATTTTGCGACTTTGGGGTATTTTTTATAATTCTATAATTGGAGGTTTTTTATTTTAATTTTGTAACATGGGTACGAGATATTTTTTTTGGTGTTTTTTGGGATATGTTGTGGTTGGTTTTTAAATTAATGGACTCATTAATTTCAATGGATGTAATATTATTTTAATAATTTATTATTATTTTTGTATTGTAAAACATTTTATATATTTATTATGGTTTATGTTTTGAAGGGTATTCAAACATTATGATGTATTAATATTAAGAAAAATCATTTTTTTGAATTTATTCTTTTATATTTTTAAAATATTGATTTATGAGTTTTCATGGCCATGGATATAATTTTGATTAGTTATCCATTGATGTATTGGTTTTTTATATTATTTTGATCATATTTGGATTTGGATTAATAAAAATTATTTTTTATAATTAAGAACACCCACCCTCTATATGAATATTTGATGTGTAGTGTATGATGTTTTGGTGGGTTTCTTTCTAGTATATGTAATTTTACTCTATTTTTTAAATAGTTTTATCCATAAGGATTCTGTGCGACATTCTATGTTTAGATGGTTTTTATGATGGGGAGGTTGTAAAAAAACTCATTATTATAGGTAATATTTATTTTTATGAAATTAATTTTTGATTTGGATAAGGGTGTAGGTGTTTTGGACATGTTGAGAATGATTTTTGAGATGTTGAACTATTTTGTAGCATTGTTCTAGAAGAAGAATCCCCCAATTGAAGAAAACCTTCCACCTTGGACCATAATGTTTCTTTATATAATTCAATGGGAATAAATAATGGTTAGTATTCACCATTATTGGTTCCCTCTCCATTATTCCTCATTATTTAGTTGTTTTTATTTATCATATTTATTATCACATATTGTATCATTATTATTTTTATTTTTCTTAATAGGGTTATTGGAATCCAATTCCACCATGTTATGGGGGAATCATCTTGATTCGATCGGTTTAGTTGTGTGATGAGTAGAGGATTTCATGTGAGGGTATGTTCTTATTACAACTCGTGTATTTTTATTGATTTCATTCTTCTTTAAAGAATTTATGTGTTATGGAAAATTTTTAATTTAATTATATAGGGTCTTAGATGAATTAATTAGTTATTTTGTTTGTCTATAGTCCATGTGCAACTCCGTGGTGGACAACAACCCTTTTCTCTTTGGTTATCATCATTATTTCATCTGGTGAGATTGAAATTGATTATAACATAATTGAAAATTGGGTTTGGATGAATTATTAATTTATTTATGTGTGTTTGAGGTAAATTAAGGTTCCCATAGTCATCAAAAAGGTATCTATGTGCTTGGGACAAATTGTGGGTCACCAATCAAGGTTAGTTTCTATATAATTCCTTAGTTTATAATTAACCCATAAATATAGAATTTATAACAAGGGGTTAATTTTTTATATATTTCTAGTATAATTTAGGGTTATTTTTACGAATTTGGAATAACATAACATAACAATGTATACATTTCCCAATAGTTTATATTCTAACCACAAAAACAACTTCATATTTTTAAATTTATGTATTATTTATGGAAGTTATTATTTACTTAATAAATGATATTTTTGAAATTTATAAAATTCATATACATATATAGGTACTATGAATAACATTTTAAAATATGAAATTATAATGGTACTTATTATTAAGGAATTTTAAATAAATGGACACATTTTTTATTGTGAAAACATGAAAATCAAGACAGATGTTTTATTTTTAAATAAATAATATTTTATTTTAAATAATCAGTTAAATTATCATGTAATAAACATAAAAGGAAAAACATATCACTAAACATTTAGTTTTAAGAATAATGGAAAAATCATAACAATGATAGTTTCTTCAAAACATATATGTACTCAGGAAATATTTTCCATGAAAAACAAACCATCAACATTAGAAGGTCGAAACAATTAAAAATACAAATTAATATCATCATGAAATAAAAACATATCTATGAAACATAATAGAATGAATTTATAATCTTTAGAGGATTCATTGGTTATTATCCCCGCAATCACCCTGGAAAAAACACTTACCCCAAACCATATAAAGGAACAACATTCATGATTATTCCACATGTCACTTATCAAGAAGATATAATTACATAAAAAATTTGAGGTATATATTATAATAAAAAATATTCTTATAAAATATATATGTACTATAAGAAATAAAATATTTAATATCCTTCACAAAAACTCATAAAATTTGGCATTAGAACCTATAAGAAGGAAAACATTAAAAAATCACATAAAGTAAGAAGAAATATACTTTTCTCTGGAAAACATATTGAAACTAAAACATTTAAAGAACAATGGGAATTTTTTAAAAAGAATGTATTTTAGTAGAGTTTTCTTGTTAAATAATAAGGAACATCATAATAAGAAATTTTGGTCAGGGATTAAACATTAAGAACACATTCTATTATCAATATTTTAATGAAAGTAAAAAATAACATGTATGTTAAAAATTGAATGGATTCCCATTAATACATTATAATGAAACTAATATTATTTTTAATAATACATTTAAAAATCCATGATGTATAAATAAGAAATTTTATGATTCATTTTATGAAACATGAATATTGAATAATATCATTTCTATGATATGAATTTAAAAACAAAGTGTTAATTAAAATCCTTTTCATCGTGTCATGACACATCACATACATCCTCAAAGCTACTAAATAATTAAATTATATTAATTATATAAATTATTAAGAACCATTATTATATTTAATCATGTGCAATTATCCATTTTATTTTATTCATTAATTTATTTTATTTTATTAAGACATCAGTTACGTTTTCATTAGGATTTTTGAGGCCATTTGGTTCATAATAATCATAATAAAATTGGAGTTTAAACCATGGTGTATGGTGTCCTTGATACATCATAAAAAAATCATCATTATATTATTATTATAATTTTTATAAATTCAATATTCTTTTATAACCATTGATTTATTTCTATTATAATATATTATGTTCATAACTTCATAGAGAAAATACTGTTCACGTACACATGATACATGATTCCATTTTTATAATCAATGAAAATAAATAAATTAGATAAATGGTTTCATTTAAATATTCATAAAAATAATATAAACATCTTCTGTATTTACTAAATCCATCATTATGACCCACTATGTGCGTTTTAAATGAAAAATAAATCACATTTCAGGGTGGAGGTAGTAGTCTGCAAACATGAATAAGTGACATTATAAATTTACAATGAATGGTATAATTTGAAGTTAGAGAGTATATTAAATTTTAAAAATCATAATTAAAACATAAATATAATTTATTTAATTGAATACATTTTTATATCCATCGGTTTTATGTGTTGATCAAAAATAAAACACATTACATCATGGAGGTGCTATTCCACTTACAAATTAGTTTTTTTTTATTTTCATGGTTTTGAAAGGAGGAAGAAAATTGTTGTTAAATAAACATAAAAATATTTAGTTATTGTAAACATTATATTTTAACAATTTTGATATTTTTATAATAGTTCATAAGGTGGTATAGTAATTAAATAACTTCAATGAATTTAGTTAATACTTTTACATCATCCTTGTATATCTTCCCTTTCATTTCACATTAATACTTTTAAGATTGGTCTTTTAGTGACATCAGAAACTATATTACATGAGGAAAAGAGTTAGATTGGAAATTACAAATAAATTTTTTATTTTATAGTTCTCATAGAGTGTTTATAAATGAAAAGTGTAGTGTTCAATTTATATTATAGATTAGTTTCTCCTTAGTGTATTTTTAGAACTATAAAATTTAGTAATTGTATTTTTTGGGAAAATTGCATCCATGGAAGATAAGTTTTTAATATAAAAGAGTTTAGGGTTTATATCCTCTCAATAAATTAAATTTTTAAATGTTTCTATGATATTTTAATCCTTTTCTCTTCGATAGAGTGTGTATAACTGAAATGAGTAGTGGTCAATTTATATAAGAGAGGAGTTTCACCTCAGTAAATATTTAGAACAATAAAATTTAGAAATTGTATTTTATGGAAAATTGGATCCATGGAAAATCTGTTTTTAATATCAGAGAGGTTAGGGATTATATCCTATAAATCAATTAAATTTGTAACTTTTTCTATGTTGTATTAAGCCTTATGTCTTAGTTTAAACCCCTCATTGACCCCTTTGACATTTATCTTGGTAATAATCGTTTACCATGGTAATTATTCATTATGAGATAAAATGAAAATGAATTCATTAACTAATTATAACATTAAAATTTTAAAAATTAAATCCAACTTATAATCTTTTTTTTACCATACTGATAGAAATTATATTTAATAAAAAAATGTAACACAATGAAAACAGTTTAAAAAAAAATTATTTTAACCATAAAAATAGAATTAACCCAAAATTATATATTATATAAATTGAATTCAAATTAATTTAATCATATTAAATAGAAGGATTTTATTTCATTTAACATGAAGAAAACAAAATGAATCCTTTCTATGAGAATGTCGGGGTGGTATTGAGCCTGAAACCTTGCATGTTTAATGTCATGGAATGATGTGATTTCCTGATCCCCAAGGGCTACAAACTATTTCTAGGGTACAAAAATGCTCTATTGGAATGATTCCACACATTAACATAATAACAAATAATTAGTAGGATTAAACATCGTATAAATGTTAATCTTAATGAAATGACGTACATTAATATTTAGATTTAAAGTATGTAACATTAAATCAAACCAAAAGTATTACAATAGAATAGGAACAACACATCAATACAAAAAACCCTATTAAAAAACTATAGAATCACCCTCAATCCACCATCATTGACACATTATAGATGTGGAACAATATCAACCAGATCCACTATAACCATCATGACACATCTTTCCATTACATGGGTCATATATAAAAACTTCTACATACACCCAAATATTTATATGTTGCATGAGGAAAATCCTAGTGGGATTCCAACCAAAATAAACACTCCATGATTTAAAATTTGAAGGTAAATAAACATTCACATTTCCATAAAATTATACAAAACATTTCTAAGAAAAAATTTTAAGGGAAAAAATTATAAAGAAACACTTTTAATGGAAAACCATTTTTAGAAATAAACATTCTTGAAATAAAAATTGACTTAAGGTCTACTGAATACCTATGACTTGAAAAACATTATATAAGCATCATGTCACAAGAGAGAACCATGAGTAAATCACTTATGGTAAATATAAAAAGTATTAACATATAAACTGTTTACCTCAATGATCAAAATACTCTTATTAATCTACCAACAATGTTCCCATGCATCATCCACTAGAGGAGAACATCACCTAAAATTTCAGTTTTCTCCAAATCATAAACTAATAACAATATTGTTTCCATACATTAGACACTATAGGGGATCCCATCAAAAATTTATAGTGTTCATTTATCATATCCCATGGTAAGTTAGTATTACAACAATAAATCCTACTATATAAATCCTTGCCTTAGCCAATTTCAAATCTACTAGCATACTAGATCTGGTGGAAACACCTAGAAAACTTGGATTCCTTTTGTACTCAAATTAAATTTCACATATCACATAAATTAACTCATTCACATACATATGACATGAATAAAATGTACACAAGGAAATCATTGTTTTAACTTTTTCACATTTTCACATTGATCCATCGAAAAAAATTTCACATGGAAGCCATTGTTTTCCATTAAAAACAACATTCCATTTCAAACACACAACAAAAGAAGGTTTAAATAAATTTCTAACCACTTGAATAAATATTGAAACCTATTTGGAAACACAACAAGAAGAACACATATGGATTCTCATCATTTCCAATGGAAAAAATCATTTTAAATTCATATTAACATTAACACCATTTATAACAAACATCACAATGTATACATAGTTCAAAGAAATATTTATATGAACAGAATATCATCCAACCTGAAAATATATATTTCACATGGAAAATACACTTTCGACATATTTTAATGTTTAGATCTCTTTGAAAACCCATTTCAGACCTTTCACACAAGTAATAAAACATATTTAAAAACAACGGATCAAATCACACATCAAACATGAACAATTTATTTTAGAAAAATCCTTTTTTATCACTTGTGATTCTCTAAACCTTTTCAAAATCCATTTTAAACCCCACACATAATCCATAAAACACATTGAAATAATAAATTAATCATACTAGACTCATATAATAATGTAAATTCATGGGACCAACTACCTCACACATAAAAACTTCTTGAAACTAGTGGAAACACACTACTACACCACCATAAGGCCATATTCAAGAAATAT
Source organism: Viscum album (assembly GCA_963277665.1). Classification (NCBI taxonomy): domain Eukaryota; kingdom Viridiplantae; phylum Streptophyta; class Magnoliopsida; order Santalales; family Viscaceae; genus Viscum; species Viscum album. Next base: position 970,060,736 of record OY728123.1, on the reverse strand, counting down.
CAGACAATAACCATCATGATCTCACCCAATAACACCAGATCGAACCCTATTTTGTTTAAACCACCTGCTGAAAAATAATAACTCTAGAAAGATGGAGAAGACACCCTAGAATAATGGATTAATCATGAGAAAGGTGTTTGAATTAAATATTACATGAATTTCTATGACTAAACCCACCCAAATGATGATTATAAAAGGCTCTACAAAGGCTTGGATGAAGTTCCCATAACAGAAAATTCTGATTAGGGATGATTGGGGTCATTTAGTATTAAAATCAAAGTGGGTAGATGTTCTATTTTCCACATTATAATTACATGAACTTGTTACATAGTTATCCCCATAGTTTTACAAATAATACAATAATCTTTCATCCATCACTATCCAATAGGAACATGCAATATGGTCAGCACACATAGTTTGTAAACCACATGCCAAATATGTGGTTCCCATTATCTAGAATGATCATTTTCCACATGATTTCCTGGGTAAGGGTTTATAGTTGCCTCTAACTCTGTTCCTACAATATTCTATATTTTTTTAAGTCCAAAATCATTGTTTTCTCATTGAAACATAATGGGGAACCCAAGGTATTAATACAAGTCCAAAGACATAAAATAATTCCTCAAAATAAGATCTCATATAATAGAGTTATCCCCACCATGAAAAAATTCATCCCTATGAATGTTAATTCAGATCAAGATAAGAGATCAAAAACATATTCCAATAATCAACCTGGGATTTATTATCCCATATCCGACACACATCATTACCATGATACCATAGTACATAAAATAACAATATAGGATTGAAATTAAGCACATTATATTAAGAATCCACAATCACCACCCATAAATCAAACATAGAAAAATCCTGACCCAAATACAAGTCTTAGAAATTCAACACATGAGACAGGTCATGGATATACATTTTCAAATGAAATAAATCGAAGACTTAATAAATTTATGTTAACTGAAAGCGTAACACTAAATGGTTTTCCAACTTACCAACTATCTAGGAAATTTCAAATGGTTTAACATAACTTTAAGTTAGCTTCAACTACATACCTAAACAATGATGTCCCTAACGAGACTCCACTTTTTGGACACTGGGTCAACCTTAGAAAACTACATAGCTTGAAGCCTCTAACAAACATAATTCTTTTGATGACTATGCACCATCAGAAAGAGCCATTCGAATTAAGGATTGGTAATTATTACCATATGAAAACTCAACAAATACCAAAAGGCTATCCCCTGAACCTCAAAAATCTACCACACATTCCAAGAGAATGTCTTCCGATATATGATTTTCCCAGTCTATATGAAAACCTGTTTGAGGGTGGAATTCCATGCTCAACTTTACCAACAACCCCATTTCCTTCAGAATGACATCCCCAAACGACGAGGTTAAATGGGAGTCCCTTTCAAAAACAATTGTTGGTGACTCACCATGATGCCTCACAATCTCCTGAACATAAAACTAACCTAACTCATCTACATTGTATGAATTCCTAATTTGAATGATATGAGATGACTTGGTCAGACAGCTGATCACCACACAAATATAATTCTTCCCATGGTGTGTATAAGGTAAGAAAACAAAAAAAATCGTTGACAATATCATCGGAATTCCACTTTGTTTTTGGTAGTGGATGAATAGAACCAGATGTCCTCTAGTTATCCTCTTTAACGAGCTAATTTGTGTAAGACCATGATATAAATTTTTCTACATCTATCATAAAATATGGTCACTAAAACTACATGCATAGAACATAGTAAATCATGGTAGCTACAGGATGAACAACCCACTGAGACTAGTGGTTATCCTACATAACCACCCTACTCAATGACAACACCAACACGAAGCATCCCATGAAGCACAAAAATACATCAATAAATAAAGAACATTAAAATAGAACACCCCCAATATTTATCAAAAATATTGAATGATAGAAAATATCATCACAAGGAATCTCTTTCCAAATATACATCATAAGGAAAGGTGTCTGTAAACAAATCTATAATAAAAACCTCTATTATGTTCCTTTATCTCATGATGCTTCAGAAAAAAAAATCTACATACAATCGTCCCTAGAATTTTTCAACTCCTTTATTGGAACATTCCTAGATAAATTATTCTACACTACATTACATTTAACTAGAGGATATAATATATCATAGATGAACACCTGAATATACTCAACCCAAAAACATTGCCTCAAATTCAGATCCTTATGGGAGAAAATATAGGCTAATATCTTATTATTAGAATAAAATATGATATTCTACCAGAAAATATAATGGATCCATATGTTTAAAGCTTGCATCACCGCTTCTATGTCTCTTTCATGTGTTTGGTAATTTTTTCATGTGGATGGAGTTGGCATAAATTATAAGAAATCACACGGTCATCCTATATTAGCACACACCCAAGTCTCATACATGAGGCATCACTATAAACAACATATCTAATTCCATATTCTACATGGATAAAAAATAGATGATGGTCAATAGTATTTTGATCTCCTTAAAGGATTCCTGACACTATGTGATCCAATAAAAATTCTCCCCCTTCGGGGTGAGGTCCATTATTGATGAAGAAATCCATGAGAAATTCTATAAAAAACTTATTGTAATACCCTGCCATGCCTTAAAATCTTCTGATTTCAAACAAATTCTTCAGGTATTTTAATAAAATAACTATAGTTATCTTCCCAGGTTCCACCAAAAATAATTGTTCTATGATCACATAGCCCAAAAGCCTAACCACCCAAATCAAGAAGTTGTTGTTTGAAAATATTTCATAGGGACAATGATTCCGAAGGGTTCATAAAAAAATCTCCACCACCGGTCATGGTCATCCTTAGTCCCAAAATAGACTAAAATATAATCAAAAAACACAATGTGAATGTAATTTAGATATAGGTGAAACACATCATTTAGAATCACCATAAATGCCATTAGAGAATTTTTCAACCAGACGGAAAAGACAAAATATTCAGTGTGGATGTATCTACAATTAAATGTTATTTTTGCAGCATCCACCTCACTAAAACTATCTTGGTGATACCCAAGATTTGTGTAAATTTTAGAAATCCACATTGTACTAATTAAATGATATAAAAGGTCATAAATATCGGGAAATGGTTAAGTTTTCTGAATTGTTAAATTATTTAGCATCTGATAATCATTATAAAAACAAAGAGATCTCTCTGCCTTTTTCACAAATAGAACTAGGTTAGACCAAGTTTAGATTCTCACGAAAATAAATCATTTGGTTCCATAATAGTTAATTTATACCTTTAATTCTATCAACATGGTGGTGTCCATAAGGTATGAGGGAATAGATATCACATGTGTTCCTAGCGCCAAATAAAGGGTTTAATCAACATCATACTTTGGACATAAACATAAGAAATCCTCTAGAAAATCCTCTAGGAACTCATCCTCTATAGGAGGTAATTCTACCTCTAGAGAACCAACGTATTCCTCCAATGTGAGTGAAGAGATATGATTAAAAAAGATTCCCAATTCCATAAGTTTAGGTCCATCACATTCCAACCAAGGATCTCATTCACCTCTGAAAATTTGGGTACATTCATCAGATTCCACAAAACTCACATGCCACTTATAGCAATCAATGTACACCTAAAATCAAACCATACAATCCAAACCATGGATCACATCAAAATTCTAATTTCCAAAACCATAAAACCCCATTCTATCTCAACCCTTGACATGGTGATTGTACATTAAGGACATCTAAAACCCCTCTCTTTCTTTTAACAATGTTTCATTACCAACTCCATTGCATATGAAATAAGCTCGATGAGAAACATTAGGACACCCACAAGATGATATGAAATTAAAGAAACTAAAGAAGAAATATCAATCATAACAACAAATAAAGGTGATTCGATAAGAATGGTACCTATAATAGTCACATGCCCTGCATCTGATTCCACTTATGCTTGATCCACCTCTAGATGTTTTCTCATCTCTGCATAAAACTGATAATGACCACTAACCTATGGCTCTAACCTGAACTGAATATTTCAAGAAGATGATTTATCCCTACTACCATGACCTCCAAACAAAGAACACACTATCCCAAATTGTTTTGACCCGACTAAAATACCTTTAAAAGCTATAGATCCTACACCACATAGATATGGGCCCACCCCTCTTCATATCTCTCTAAGTTCCCTATAGCTCTATACTGGTGATATGTTCTGGGTTGGTATGAGCTTGCAGATTGATTATTCCCATAATTTCCACACTGATGGACCAAACTGAACTATCTTTGGAATCCGTAGACCATGATATCAAGGAACCATGGCCTAAACTACCAGATCTCTTTTCCACTATTCGTCCATCATCAAAAGCTTGTTAGAGAAACTTCTAGTTTCCACTATATGAACCTCTATAGATAAAAAACATAACTACTTGATCATTATTTACCATCATATCTGGATCAAAAACCTCTACATAAGTATTTATCATTAAATGAAAAAACAAGGTCATATTTTTGCTGCAACCCCATCTCCAACATTGGAGCCTTCATGTTCTCATTGGAAATGATCTTGATTGTACACTGAACTTACTTTGAAAACAATTTAGCATACACTATCATGGTCTAGTATTTTTATCTATCCCTTAAAAAATCTAGGGACCTATAAATTGACAAAATCCTATGATATACTGCTCATTTAAGACAACATTAATATTTTAGAGCCCATAAACTAATTCTTCCCATATTTCATCATGCATTCCAACCACATTCGACTAGAACCTTACAAAAAGAATAAAACACACTTCACTCCAACTACCTCAAAATTATCAAGAAAATATAATTTCTTATCTATGTTCTAAATACACTCCTCTGCTTCCTATGTTTTTGGGCTAACATGAAAATAATGATCCTTACTATTGAGGAACTCTTGTGTTTTTTCTATTTCATGACCTGGTTTTACTTCTCTAACATGAGCATGACCTAAGCCTAATCCTTGACAAATATATTGGAAATACCAAACCATAGCTTCCATTATCCTTTGATCAATTTATATTGGATAAATTTCATTGGCCTCTTACTATTGTTTCATAATAATTCACAAAGAAAGCATTTTACTACAACACAAAATATTCACCAGAAATGACCATCAATATACATTTTCATAATATTAAAAAAAAAATCCTAAACTATTATATAAATCACAGCATAACCAAATAAATCCCAATAAGAAACCAATCCAAAAAAACCACTCCACCCCCACATGGTTTCATATATATTCTACAACCTATAAAACTCACTTGTAGGGGATGTTAGACCAAATCCAAACATATGATAGCGACTCGAGTCCTTTCATGATGTGTGTTGTCTAGACACCGCACTAAAAACAAGAAAAACAAGCCTCAATAATTCTAGTTTCTATTGGTATAGACTCTCTACCCAAATTATTTGACCAATAAACAACTTAACCTGGGTCTAATACAACTTTTTCCTGAATTTAGTGGTGGTTCCATACAGCCGATACCCGACCTAATTCATGGTATATCTTAAAGGGTTTTAATGATCCCCATGGGATGGATACTACTTCCTAGGTATTGAAAGTGATTTTTGGGAAATATTTTACCCATTTAAATAATAAAAAATAACCAATAATATTATTCATCATAGAATTGGTAATCATAACCAAATGAGTTACTGAAATTTTCATATTTAATGTTTACAACATTAAGTAAAACCAAAATTACTTCTATACAATGGGACAAAAAAACAATCCAAAAAACCCACCATGAAACAAGAAAGGCCTCATCCTCATTCCATAGCCATCAACACCTGCTAGTAGTGAAATAGTATAAACTGGATCCACCATCACCCACACCATACATATGTCCTTTAGCTGGTGCATGCATAACGTAGTTTAAAAACACCCAATGGTGTATGTAGGGAGTGAGACAAATCCCAGCAGGATTCCACCAAATATAAAAATTCCATGTTATAACATTAGAAGAAAAATCAACATAAAAATTTCTATAAGAATATCTGAAACATTTCAAATAAAAAATTTTAATGGAAACAAATATCAAGAAACACTTTTTAATGAACTCCCTTTTTAAAAATTATCATACTACAAATTAAAATATACAAAAGGTGTACCATATACCAAGGACTATAACCATGTCACATAGATATCATGTCAAAAGTGATCACCATGGGTAAATACTTATTGGTAATTAGGGCAAGGGGTACCATATGAAGCTCGTACATCGGTGATAATATTCTTCCAACTAAACTACAAACAATGTTCCTGTAAACGATCAACTAGTGGTGAATGTCTCCCAAAATTCTTGTGGTATATAAATAATAAGCCAATACCAATGGTGTTCCAATGCACAAACCACTAAAAGGGAAACCATCCCTCACTTCTAGTGGTCTCTTATCATATCATATGTTTAGTTTATGTTTTACTAGAAAATCATACTTGAGGAATCTATGACTCAGCAACTTCTAAATCAACTAGCATACAAGTTCTAGTTCACCCACCTTGATACCTAGGATTCCCTTTGTGATCAAATTCAATTTCAGATATCTCATAAATCAACAATTTCACATAACCATTCCAAACACTATAATAATAGATTTAAATCACTTCTTTTCTATTTTTCAAATATTCACATCGATCCAACGATCAAAATATCATATTGAAATAACCATTTTAAATAAAGAAAACCACAATAAATTTCACATTAACTCCCAATACAGTTGGAAATACATTTTTTATCACATGCATAATTGATGAAACAAATTTTTAAATGCAATAAGAAGAACACAAATGGATTCCTACCATTTCCAATGAAAAATCCATTTCATAATCATATTCACATAAAAACCATTTTTTAACATGATTCCCAATGCATTTACTATTTAAAGAAACATTTATGGTGACTAACAAATAATACAACATGAAATAAAAATAGTTTATCTTGGAAAGTCCACCGTAATCGCAGTTTTCATCTTTAAATATATTTGAAACCACAATTCACACCACTCACACAAGGCATAAGATTTATTTCTGAATATCCATAGAAATGAACACATGAAACATAACCAAATTTCTTTAAAAACTCATTTCCATCACATGTACTTCTCCAAAACTATTCATAATGGATTTCACAGCACAAACATAATCCAAAGAACACATTTAAACACTGAAGAAAGAAACAAAAACTCTTCTAAAAATGTAGAATCATAGATCCACCAACATCACACTTTGAAAAATTCACAATTTTTTGTAAAAAACCAATCGCACCACAACAATACCCTATCATGGAATGATCAGGAAATATCCTCCAAGAATTAAACCAAAAAAATATTGAATCCTCTATTTTTTCAATAAACACACTAGAAAAAATACTCACGAGGGATGGATAAGAAACCCTAGAAGAATTTTAAATCGTGATAAGTAGGATTTCATGAAGATTCCATGATGTTGTAAGCATAAAAAATCTTATAGGATGATGCTAAAAGTCTCCAAGAATGCTTAGAGGAAGCACAACTAGAAGAAAACATTAAATGAGGTATATAATGGGTGATTTATGGTTAAAATCAAATAGGGAGAAAAGGAAATTTAAAAAAATTTAATGACCTATAAATGTAACATAGTTTCCCCAAACAACTTTTCAAACTATGAAAAAATCATGCATCCCACACATTCCATGGGGAACACACCACATGGTTAGCCTACATGGTTTGACAAAAAGTTCACAAACTATCTATTTTCCACTGTCCAAAATGACCATTTTCATCATGGGTTCCTAGGTAAGGGAGCACAGTTCCCTCTAATCGTGGGCCAACTTTGTGCCACCTGATGTCAAGCCCAAAATATAAATTGTTCTCTAAAAAAATGGGTAACCCATGGGATACATACCAAAGTAAAAATAAAATAATAATTACTCAAAACAAAATTTTATTTTTAAGAAACCTTGTAAATACTTGATTATAAGTGATGATATAAAAAAATATAAGAATAAAAACATTACATAAAATTAAAAAATACAGAATATAAATTTATATATTCAAAAATATAATTTTAAATAAAATTTTTTAATCAAAAACTATAAATTTTCTATAAAAAGTATTCATAAAAATTAATATAATTCTGATATCAAGAAAATTTCTTAAACATGATAAAAAAATTAAAACACGTATTCCTCAATATTTTTGTAAAAATATAATATTTTGGAAAAATCTAAAAAATGGGACTATTTTTATTATGATAATCTAATAAAAAAAATTCTTTAAACAAAATTGTAAATATAAAATTCATAATATTTACTTTTATATCAGACTATATGATATATTGAAAATAGTTTTTTACTGAAGAAATTTTTCTTTATAGATGAAAAAATTACATAAAATCATTATAGTATATATGAATCAACAAAATATGATCACTATTATTAAAAAAAATAAACCTCATTCAATATTAACATTACATAGGTTTTGAAATAATTCTCATTATATAAGAGTTTCATCCTTAAAATTTTGTTTATTTGTAAAAAATGGGGGTATATATCTCCCATAAAATTTTTATAGTCTTGTGAAATTTAATAAATCAAATGGTTCTTACTATAACACCCAAAGGATTTAAAAATAAATTTAATATTGAATGTATGATGACACCGAGTCTCTATGAATCAAATTTTTTTTAACCTAGCCAATAATCAAAAAAATTCTTCTTCTATGATTTGAATATCACAATACAGATAGATATGGTTTTGTTCAAAAAGAAATTTTGGGTCTAATAGGATCAAATTACATTTTTTATGAAATGTAACACAACCATTATGAATAGTTATATACCCTTATGAATATTAATATTACCCTTATAAATATAATTTTAACACTTATAAATAGTAACCATACCCATGAAGGTATAAATAAAATTTAGGAACCGTATAAATGAAGTATAATATTTAAAAATTAATAATTAATTGTTGGTATTTTTGCTGGTAATAAATATTTAACTACAAATTTATTATTAATAAATTTATTTCTAGAAAATAACTTTTGAAAAAATTTATTATTAAATCAATATTTTTTTGTCCAATGATTTTAGGATAATTTAATAAGACCTTAATTAATTTATCAGGGTGTTATAAAATCATTTTTAATTTTAAAAATGATATTTTTCAAGTAAATGATGATTTTAATTAAAAATTAAATTTCATATGTTTAATAAATTTTTTTATAATTTGTTTTTTGAATTCTACATATAGTAGAATGGTTTGGATTAATTTTTGGTATTTTTATGAAATAGTTTAATTTTGGGTGAATAAAATAATGTAGTTTTTTATAGAATATGGTATTTTTCGTGTCATCCAAATGAAATTAGTATGATATAACGATTTATTTGAAACATTTTATTACAAAATATTTATAGTATAGGTTGAATATTTTACAAAATTAATTTAGAACATGAAAATTATTTTTTTTCATGATTAGTATAATAATCATTGTCAACTATGACGTAGTCCCTATGTAGTTCTGATAAAGTCAAAATTGATAATTTCTATATAATAATTGAGTGCAAAAAAATTCCATGACATATTTATGAATTATAATGTATTATTTATGTGTTTGGTTGTTGATTTTTATTTTAGTGTTATATAAGATGAGTATTATCTAAATATCTGTGTAATTATTTTACAGTGCCAAAAATGTCAGAATAATAAATCTAATAAGATATCTTGTTTTATATAAGATTTCATAGAAATAATGGATGAATTCAGAATTTTATTTAGAACAAAATAATTTTTTTTGATATTAATTAACTTTTCAGTTTTATATATAAAATAATTAATATTAATGCTTATGAAATGTTGATGTTGCTCTTGTGCATGAATAGGAAAAATAATTAAATTGTTCTTAATTATATTTATTAAAAAAAATAATGATCCATATTATTTGTAGAACTTTTTTTATAAGTCTTGAATGTTATCCATTTTTTATTCAATATGGGGACACATTGGACACACAATATTCAATTTATGACAATGAGAATATATTTTTTAAATGAAAGTCAATGTCTCACTCTATAAACATTACTTTGTATAGAATGTTTAATCTAAGGTTTTCCTATAGATGTATTCAAAAAAATATTATTTGAAAATATAATGAAATTATTTTCCTAAAATAATTTTATTTTTAAATTTTAGAAAAAAAATAAATAACACAATTTCATTCACAAAGATGATGCTGTATAAATTTAATTAATAAATAAATCAAATTTAGGTTATCGAAAAAAATAAAATAAATATAATATGATACATTAATGCTAATTCATGAATTCATTAGTTTTATATGGTAATTATATGTTATAAAAAATGGATTCAAATTTGAATCCTTTATTTCGGTATTCAAGTCAAATGATACAAATAGTGTTTAATTTTAAAAATTCATTTTTAATGAATATAATATATAAGAAATATAATAAAAAATATAAAAAAATATTTGAAAATTCCGAAAATAAATTATTTGATCATGAATGTGATATCAAATTCTATTTATCCCATTTTAATTTATTTAACCCTTCAATAAATATATTATAATTTAATAATTCGTGTAATTCCTATGTTAATGTCCACCTCAATTATAAAAAGAGGCGCCCTCCTACACAAAAATTCATCAATTGAAGCTTTATTCATTGGCCAAAATTTTCCATATTCTCTATTCCTCGTCCCTTACCACATTCTATTGCTTCTAGTATAACAAAAAGACAACATCCAAGAGCCTTAATGAGGTCTTAAAAGTGAAAATTTCAAGAGGTTTGATTACTTCTTCTTCTCTTTCAAATTATTTCTCACTTGTATCTTATCCCAAAATCTTATCCATTGATTATTTGTATCTCCATTATATATATACACACTTTAATGTTCTTCTATTTATGGTAAAATAATCATATATTCTCTTATCTTCTCTATTAATTATTAAATAACAAAATCGTCGTCTGTGGGGCATCAATTCAACTACTTAATTGAAGATGATTCTCCATTTACATTTTACAAAAATCATTGAAATTTAAAATTAAATGTAATTGTTTAAATATATATATATATATATATATATTATCACTCCTATATTATTATATATTTTTAGAAAGAAGACCATAATAAATCGACACTAGAAACCATGAAAATAATGCACCTGAGAAAACTGAAATAAGAAATTATTGTTAATAAATGTGTGGAATGTTCTGCAAGAATGGTATTTAAGGTATTATAAACTGGATTTTAGTTGGATAATAAATTATAAACACTATTCAAACCATTATACAGGATGTTTTACCAAATTTGAAGGAAGACGAACCCAATGTAAGGGATATCTTAACTTAGTTTTCATTCATTGAGTTAATCATCAATGACATTGGTTATGTTTTCTAAAAGAATATGTCTTAAATGAACTCTGATTGATTTATAATGTATATGAACTTATGTTTTGTGAAATTTTATTTTTCACACAAAATTATGTCATTCTATTGTCATCATTATAATGATACAATCATTGTAGTAATTTTCTACAGGAACCCCAATTCTATTTCATGTTACTCTTTTCCTCTACTTACCCCAATGAAATTATTAATTATTATTTTTTAATCCTCCAAAAATATATGTGAATCTTTTATATAAGTGTACCAATCAGAATTTTACTTTATTTTTTGATGAGTCACATATTTTTAAAGGATCATTCAAAATGTAGTCTCAATAAAGATTCCATCTTTATGGATACTCCTCGAATTTTTATCTATTTTTATGTGAAATATATAATTTGATTTATGAAATAATTATTCATAAAAAATAATAAATATTTCCTTGAAAAAATATCTTGATTAATATCCAGTTTTATTAAAATAAATATTCTTTCTCTCTTTAAAAACTCAATAAATTTTTTGTTAAACAACAGTAAAATGATTTATTTCTAATGCTTTTCTAAGAATTGTTTTTACATGATTTTAGTTCTTTCAGAAAACATTTATGCCTCGAATATAATTTTGATGTTAATACCTATTTTTCTGGGATATAGATGTTTACATTGTGATTTCATGACAAATACAATGGATTTTCCGAAATAACCCATCTTTCCAAGGTAAAAAGGATTTTTCTCATATCACTTTAACAATTATGAGATATGTGTCTTGTTCAACACTTATTCCATTAATGTGGTCTATGTAATTCCCATTCTTATATAATAGGAAGAGAATACTTATCCTAATGATAATTGAAGGGATTAGGATTTAAATGTTTCATGGTGGTATGAGACACATTGGAATGTTTAAGGATTATTTCCTCAAGAATTTTTCAATTGTCTAATTTAAATGTATCCTCATATATGTGAACATACATTGTTGAATATTATAATTTACCGAGGTTTATATTTTATGATATCATCTACAACATGTTTTTAAGGGTTTTTGATTAGTTTAACATTAAATTTTCTCTCTAGTTTACATTCCCCACTTTACTCTGAATGGTTAGTGATTATGTACAGATTGGGGAAAAGTATTTATATATAATATGCATATGTTGCTTATGTTTATCAAAATTCATATAATGAACTAATTGGAATTAGTATGTGATGTGTGGATCCCACTATATCTCCTAAATTCATCGATATGTTTAATGAGACAAAACAGATATAGTGTTGGCCAAGACCATTCTCATTTTTAGATATAGTTTCGTCGAAGCCAGTAATCATTTTCAGTTGTCTTGGACGATTCCTTGAAAATATGGTTCATATTTCCACACTATGAAATCCCACATTTTGATACTATTATTGGATAAATCGCGTGATTATTCGACAAGTATAATACACATGGTATTGTTTCATGTGATTAATTATATGGCTTTATTTACACAGCTTTCATTCCTACTATATTATGCTCTTGTTTATTTTTAATGGAATGATTTTCTAGTCATTCACCATGCCTAAGGTGTATGTTTATAATAACATACACTATATTACATTACCTTCATGAGAATATATTCTCACCCTTTTCTCGATTTTAAATTTCCCATTTTAAGAAGAAGAAAACATAGAATACACTTTCCATGATGCAGTTTTATTTCATCTCAATATCTGTTATATTTTACTCTCCTTTCCAAATGTATTATGGGTATCATGAATGTAATATGGTCATACAAGACTAATAAAGTGATCAGTCCTTTCGGATTTTATTCTTTGTAATCATGTCAATATATCAAAATAATTCACCAACGTTGGGATTATAGGGTCAGGGCATTACAATGGGTATTATACTATGTTTAGTAGAAAACATGGAAACTAGATTTAGAAATTGTATATTAGGGAACAAGCCACTAATATAGGATTTCAATATAAATATACAAGAAAATCATATAATTTTGGTAAATAATAGATTATGTAGATCTTCATAGAAAATAAATCATGGTATGGATACTACTAGTGGACTTGGTTGTAGGACTGATGTACAAAGGAGAAACACCTCAGACAAGGTGTTCCATGATTCACTCCATGTAACATGGAACACGATTATGGGATTTACAGTACACATGGTTTTTCAATCTCATCGAGATATTCGTAGTAAAATTAAAATTTAATTTACCCAAAATTAGGAAGTATTTATACCCCAAAAGTAACTAATGTATATGTTTCTAGGATTTATGATGCCAAAATTCATGTTATGTTCCATAACTTGTTTAGAGTTATGTAATGTTCATAATTTTATGAGATGATATAGTATATAGAATTTAATAGAAATGGAACCTAGAATAAGGAGTGAAAACTTCACCAATATACATGATTAAAAGGTTAAGAGGGATTAAATCTCTCATGGTCATAAGACATCATTTTGATGGTAGATAGTCTTTTATGTATCTTCATCATATGAGGAAATAGTATTATGTGTATGTGTAATGAATTATTTCAGTCCTATGACTTTAAAGGTAAGTGATAAAAGAAGAGGATGGTAGAGAAAAAGATATATATATGGAATAAGGGAAGGAAGGGTTTTCCCATATGTCATAACAATGGAATGAATCACCCAAGTAAATTATTGAAGGGAATGGGAGTTTGTTATATGTGTAGAGAAAATGGACACAATGTTCATGATTACAAGGGTAAGAAAAATGATTCCAATATACATTTCTTTAACTTTAAGGATATGGGACACTATGGGAATCAATGTCTCACGTGTCAAAGGAATATACCACAAATGATGTTATTGGATAATGATCAAGTTATGATACTTCGGAAGATGAAGTCGAATGATTAATATGACTAGTCAAGAGTCATGTCATTTAAATATTGTATCAGAAATGCAATGGATATATAAATTATGGAATATATGAGGATAGTATGACATTAATTTTCCATTAATGATTTGATTTAATAATTTTATTGTTACAAAGAACATATATTTAGTGGAAAGTTAAATTTTTTGGAAAACACATGATTGAGGGAAATAAAACCATAAATATATTCTTGATGTTGAGATAATGATGAAGAAATTATTGATTGGGATAAGTGCTGACTACATTGGAATTTATTAATGATTTTTTGACAAGTGTTCAATTATATCGTTAATAAATTTTAAATCATTTTTTATATAAATAATATATCCTATAACATGTGTATTACTTATGGAATAAGTTTATTTATGATAATTCTAGTCATTACCATATCTCCTGAGGACATATTATGTTATTATTCACATGTTGGAATGTGAAAATTTAGAGAAACTTCATGTTGATTAATGGATAATAATGTAGTTGATGCATTAATCAGGATATATCCTTGGGTAATAAACAAAATGAGGATTTCAAAGGACCATCCGTTTAAGGATCTAGCACGGTCGAATATGGGAATTAACAAGGAAGGGTGTTATAATATTTTGGAAGAAAGGGGAACTAAGCCCCAAGTATATTGGTTCGTTTTAAATTATAGAGATAATTGAATCCATGAATTATATTTTGAAAATACCACATAGTAATTCTATGGTACACCATGTGTTCCACGTATCTTTATTAAGGATGTAATGCCAGACCCAACACATGTACTCACTGATAAATGAATATAATTGGAACCTGACATATCTTTCTATGAAGATGCTCTATAGATTCTGGACACTAAACTATAGGTGTGGAGAAATCGGATGAATCGACTGGTTATGGTACATTGGAAAAATCATAAAATTGAGGAGGAAACATGGGATCCTGAGGAACATATGATAAAGAAACAACTGAATCTTTTTATTAGGTAATATTTTTGAATTTCGATGAGGAAATTTTTATGACGGTAGAGTGTAACTCCCAAAGTATTTATAAATAAATTTCATATTTAATGCATGAAAGAACTAAGTATATATGAAACAACAATTTTTTAACCTAACAAAATAAAAAAAAATCCACTTCTCTGATTTGAATTATGAAAAAATGATATACACTATTGCATTTAGTAAGATATTTAAAGTCTGATTGGATTAATTTACATTTTATGTGAGTAGTAACTTGACCCTTATAAATAGTAATATAACCTTATGGATAACACATTTACCCTTAGGAATAGTAACATGACTTCCATAAATATTAACCTCACCCATGAAAGTATAAATAAAATTTAGGCACCTTATAAATTAAATAGAATATTTTAAAAATTAATAATTTTGTGATGATATTTTTGTGGGTAATAAAAATTAAATTTAAATTATTAATTAAAAAATTTATTTAATAGAAAATAAATTTTCATAAAATTTATTCCTAAATAATAATTTTTTGTTCTAACATTTTAGGATAATTTTATTATACCTTAGTTTATCTTTCATAGTGTTATAAAATCAATTTTTATTTTGAAAATTATATTTTTGAAGTAAATGATGACATTAATTAAAAATTATATTTCTCATATTGAGAAAATTATTTTCATAAAATTTAATTAATTTTTTAATTCAAATTATTGAATAATGGTTTGGTTGATTTTTTTAAATTTTAAGGAAATAGTTAAATATTCGGTGAATATAACAAAAAATAATGCTTTTTATTAAATATAGTATTTTTCTTGAAATAATCATGAAATTTTTATGATATAAAAAATTATTTAAAATATGTTATAATTAAATAATTATCCTAAAACTATAATATTTTGAAAAAATAATTTAGAAAATGAAAATTCTATATTTTTTTCTAATAAGCATAAAAACCATTGTGAGTGTCGACGTAGCCCATGTGCAGCGCTAAGAAAGTAAAAATTGGTAACATTTATAAAATATATGACTGATAAAAATTATTTTGATGAATTATTTATCAGTTATTATGTATTTGTTTTGTATTTCATTGTTCATTTCTAATTTTGGGGTTATATATGATGGGTATTATCCAAATGTCCAAGCAATGCTTACACATGGCATGAAAAGGCAAAATAAAAAATTTAAGAAAATGTCTTGTTATATATACGATTGAATGTACATCATGAATGAATTTATAATTTTATTTTGAACCTAATGTATTTATTTTATATATAGTAAATCTTTTTATATTTGAAATAATTAACATTAATGCCTATGAAACGCTAATTCAGCGGTCATGCATGAATAATAAAAATAATTAAATTATTTTTAATTATAATTATATGAATTTATAATTGAAGAATATTTTGTCTAAAACATTTTATATATGTAATTTTCTACCATTATATATTTTTTATTATATTTGGGGAAACTTTGGTCCCCCTAGAATCAATTTACGGCCCTTAGAATATTTTATTTAAAAGTAAGACTTGGTGTTCACACACAAAACATTACTTTATATAATTTTTTTAATAAAATTCTTTACTATAGTTTTGTTAGATAAATAATATTATTTGTAACCCTAATAAAATTATTTTTCTCAAATAAATTTCATAGAACACAAATAAATAGCATAATGGATTTCATAAAGACAATAGAGTATTAAGTAAATTAATAAATAAATCAAATTAATGATATTAAAACATAATAAATTAATAAAATTTTATTTGTTTACTACAAGTCATGAATTAATTAGATTTATACGATAATTCTAGGATATTATAAAAAATTCTATTTGAATTAGAAAACATTTTGTTGTTTTAAATTCAAACGTTAAAATAGTGTTTAATTTGATAAAATCATTTTACATTAATATATTATATAATGAAAATATTTAAAAATACTAAAATTATTGAAAAATTAAATAATAAAAATATTTGGTTGAAAATATGATATCCTATAATTTTATCCTATGTTAATGTGTATAACCTAATAATGAATTTATTATATTTTAATAATTTGTGTAATTCTTCTGTTACCCTTCACCACAATAATAAACGGAGGCTCCCTCCTTCACATACTATCTTCAACTGAATCCTTATTCATTGGCTAAACTCTACCATATTCCCTAATACTCATCCCTTACCTCATTCTAGTGCTTCTGCTCACACAAAAATTCCACATCCAAGAGCCTTAAGGATGCTGTCGAAGAAAAAATTTCAAGAGGTAAGATTCCATCTTCTTCTCTTTTAAATTCATTATCACTTCTACCATACCCCTACCTCTTATCCAATTATTAATAATAACTCATATATATATATATGTATATATATACTTTAATTTTGTTGTGTTTATGATAAATAATCATAAATTCTCTCATCTTGTCCTTTTATTTTCAAATAACAAAATAGTCTTCTGGGGAGCACCAATTCAACGCCTTCGTGGATGATGATTTTTCATTTCCTTTTTACAAAAACCATGGAATGTTTTAATTTAGTTTAATTGTTTAAAATGAGATTAATATATATATTATATCACTTCTAAATTAAAAATTCTTTTGAAAAAGAAGAACACAATTAACCAACCTTGGAAACCATAAAAAGATTGCACACAAAACAATAGAAATAACGAAAAATTGTTAACAAATTGGTGCAAAATGAAATACAAATAACATGTAAGGTATTATAAACATGAATATAGTTCTGTATAAAAATTATTAACACTATTCAAACCATTATACTAGAGTTTTGAACAAATTTTAAGGTTCTTGAACCAAAGGTAAGGGATATCTTAACCCAGTTTCTATAAATTGAGTTAAAAAACAATGTCATTTGTATTGATTTTTTTGAGAATATGTTTCAATGACCTATGATTGTTTTATATTTTATAAACACTTTTGTTTTGTGAATTATTTTTTACCACATAATTACTTCATTGAAGTTTCCTCACTCTAATGATACGATCTTTGTAAAGGTTTTCTACACAAACCACTATTTTATTCTCCGTTAAACTTATTCTCTACATACCACAATGAAATTATTTATTATTCTAATTAAACACTCATAAAATATATTATATATTTATATATATATTTAAAAACCATAATACTCAATTATTTTTTTTAGAGCTACAACTTTTTAAATGATTTTTCACAATTTCATCCCTATAAACAAGCCCAATTCTTGGGAAATTCTCGAATTATTTAATAGTTTGAGTTGAACTCTATATTCTCTTTTAGGCCATTATTATTCTTAAAAAATCATAAATTTAATCATTAAAATACATATTGTTTAATATATGGTATTATTAAAACAAACATTCCTTTCCAGTTTAAAATCTATTTAATATTTTCCATAAACTGCACTAAAATGTTTTATTTCTGAAGCTCCTTTAAGAACTCTGTTTACATGATTTTAGTTATATGGGAAAAAATTATGCCTCAAATATAATTTAAATGTCCACACCATTCATTTTCGGGGATATAATTTTTTAAAATCTTATTTCATTACCAATACATATGATTTTTTAAAAAAGAACTCATCTTTCCAGAGTAAAAAGGATTTTTCTCATATCACATTAAATTTTATGAGATATTTCCATTGTTTAAACTTATTCATTACTTGTGGTTTATTTAATAAAATTTATTATATATTATAAAGTGTATCATTATTCTCATTATATTCTATTTTGTTATCATTTGACTTTTTCGATGTGGTATGAGACAATTTGGAATGATTAAGGATTATTTCCTCAAGAATTTCTCAATGGCCTCATTTTAATGTATCTTTATCTATATCATTGTAATTTGATTAATGTTATATATAATTCAAATTTATGTGTTATTATTTCATATAATATTTGTTTTTGAAGGGTTTCTATGTATTTTTACTATATATGGGATATTTTTATTCCATTAACCATATTACTCTTAATAGTTTGTGATTATGTAACAGATTGGGGAAAGTTATTTACATCTCAGGTGTATATGTTGTTTATGTTAATACCCATTAATGTGAGGAATTTATTGTAATTAGTATATAATTTTTGGGGTCCACTATATACCCTCCATTTATCAGTAGGTCGCATGAGTCAAAATAGATATGGACATGGATGAGGACATTCCCATTTTCAGATATTATTTTGGATGAGGCCTTAATCATTTTCCGATGTCCTAGCCGAGGCCTTGACAATATGGTTTAGATTTCCGGAATGTGTGATCGTCTATTATGATACTAGTATTTGATAAATCATGTAATTAATATACTAGTATAATATACATGATAAATTTTCATGTGATAATTTATATGGATTTAATTACTCAGCTTTCAATCCTAACATATTATGCTCAAGTTTGTTTTCAAAGGAATGTGTTTGATGCTATTAACTATGAATAATGAATATGTTTATGATAACTTATACTTTATTAATTACCATTACTAAGAATAAGTGATCACACCATTCTTATGTTTCCTTTACCTACGTTATGAAGAAGAAAACATTGAATAAGATTTTAAGGACAATATTTTATTTCATTTTATTATTAATCCTATATCATTTTTATCCCAATGTAGTATGTGTATCATGAATTTTATCATGTCTTCCAAGACTGATAAACAGATCGGTTCTTCGGCATTTTATTCTTTTTAATCATTCCAATGTATCCAAATAAGGCACCAGCTCTAAGCTTATTGGGTTGGGACATTACACTTACATTAGGGAATAACACATGAAATACATCAAGTACATATTTTCTTAAAAATATAACATGAAATATATCATTTATCTAAGACAATGTAGGAGGTAAGTTTAGTCAATTGGTAATTAATATAACCTTATAGAGAATTTAAAATGGTATAATAATCTACGGACATAATTTTCCTTCCATTATATAATTAATATACTCTTTTCTAGTGAGATATTTTATGAAAAACATGGCCACCTCCCTTAAATTCAAGATCTTTCCTATAAAAAACATGCAATACATTTCAACATACTCTAATATTTCCCCATATAGTTTTAAATCATCTCTACCATTTCATAAACCACTTATATTAACTCTATTACTAATAAAAATATTTATTTGAAATTTTTCTATCAAGAAAGATTTCAAGGAAACATTTTATAACATTCCCTAAATAGTTCAATATATATTCTATAATGAAAAATATTATTATAGAAAAATTATATAAAATTAATATGTTGATATTAACATTCTTAGTAATCCATTGGGAAATTCTATATTATATCATCTAATTTTTAAATTATCCACTCTATTCAAATAATATTGATGGTGAAAGGGTATTAAAAATATAACTTAGTACCAAATGACCTCTAATGTCTTGTCTAAAAATTCTTTTAAAATTGGATATTTCCAACATAAAATTTATTGTCAGGAACTACTTGTAACCTAACTATCTGGTTAACATTTACTCATTAAGGATGATGTAATCACAATTTATTATAATAGGACGAAAAAATATTTATCTAAAAAGTCATTAATTACCCAAAACAAATTATTAGCTCAAAATGTTTTTGGTAATCCCAGCAAAATTTCATTGATATATTCTCCTATTTCCATTCAACAACATACAACAATGGAACCATCCCCATGATTTGTTTTCTCTCAACTTTAAATTAATATTAGTTCAACATTTTTATGGTAAAATATTTTATCATTCCTAATTCACTTATATAACTAAATATAGAAATTATAGATATTAATCCATATAATTACAATATGAATAAAAAATGGAGATATGTGAGCTTCACTTAATAATTCCATCTACTTTTGGAATTTCATCAAAACACATAACATCATTCCAAAACAAATGATATCTTATTTCCCAATATTAAACATATGAAATTTTACTTCATTAAACCAATTGTAACATCATTTTAAAATATTAATCATACTTTTAAAACATTTTAATTCCTTCTAAGAAGGATGATTGTACTAGTTCTTAATCCATAAGTGAAACAGTTTATGCATATAAAACAACCAATATATCATTAATTAAATAATTAATTAATGGATATTTTATTAAACAAAACAATGTTTTTGATGAAATAACTTTTCAAATCATAAAATTGGATACCTTATTAGATTTACATATTTAATACAGAGTCTTTCAATAATAATCCTTTATAATTTCCTACATTTTTCTTTTCCCACCATTCCACTAATTTTTTATGTATATATATTTCAAACTTTTATAATCCATATATATATCAGCATTAACAAAGTATAGAACTAACATCCAAATTGTTAATAAAAAAATAAATAATTAAATCACAAGATCATACATTGTACAATTCTCATCATGTAGTTTCAATTGGTGTGAATCATTTACAATTACTCAATCATGTTTTGTTAGGACCCAAGAAAGTCCCTTTAATGAATCACCACTACAATTAACAAAATACTTCCTCCATGATGGAAGGGATAATTCTGGTTTAATAACCAATAGTTATTTAAATAACAAAAATCATTAATCAAATTTGATTATACATATGAATTTAACTCCCTTTTGAGTAAACATGGTTAGTGGGATAGCTAACCCATCAATGTTTGGAGAAAACCCTTGGTAGTTTTCCATTAATCCAATGAAAATTTCAATAACCATGATATTTTTTTGTATTGGAATCCTTTCTACATAATTATTTATAATATGAAAATAATTATTTCATTTGTAAAATAAATATACCCATGAAATTAAATCCATTATAACCAATTTTCACATTTTAAAATATTTCATAATTCGTATTTTCATTTAAAATCTATAAAAAATTTCTTATTATTTTATTTTAGTCCTCAAATGTTTTATGGTAATTCATAATTTCATTAAAGAATAAAAAAACATATCCAAAAACTCATGGAAAATATTTTTCATAAGATTTATAATAAAAGATGTTTCATTTTTCAATCCGATAGGAATTTTCATAATCTAATAATGTCTATAGCTAGTTGGAAATTCCATAAATTGGATATATTTTTCTTTTATTTTTAGTTGATGATATGTATACCAGATTCCAATAATTAAAAAAAATATGGGAACCCTAGAGTTGATTAAACAAGTCATCAATATGATGTAGCTGATACTATTTCATTACTGTATTTGTATAGAGTGTTTTAAGATAAATTAAGTGAGTTATATAACTATGTATATTTTTTGAAAAATAAAATTCAATCATCCAATCCGAGAATGTTTGAAACCCTTATGAAGTAATTCATGTAACTGATTTTCAATTACTATAGTTCTGTTGGATCCATTATATAAGGAGGGTTTGAAAAAATCATTTCATTATGATCTAAGTCAACTATCAATTCATCCTCATGAGAAATAATAATATTATTATTATCATCAAGAAAAACATTAAAAATTAATTTATAAAAGGAAACAAATTGACTAGAATGATTCCTTTTTAATTAATTGTGTAACATAACCCTCACATAATCATTAATAAAATTATTATCTTATTTATATATTATTAATGCATAAAATCATTATTATATAAAATTAGAAACATAGTACATGAATTGAGTTTGATTTAATTATCTATAAAATTAATCTTTACATGATAATTTGGAATCCAATCCATACATCGTAACATACCAAGTAATAATTAATAATATATATTTTTATCTAAGTCTATTAATTAATTATATAGTGTTTTAGAGGCTTAAAATGAGAATAAATCCAATCTTAAGCATGGAATACACTAATATTTTTAAAAGATTATTTTACTCCCTTTTGATGGAAAACAATTTTTCAATCAAACTTTTGACAATTTTATAAGCTCTATTTTACGAAATAAACTTATTCATTATGATTGGGACATTGAAATTTACTTTGGGTAAATTTTTGGTATTTTTCCGATAAAGTTCATTTTTTTAATGAATAGTGAAAAATGTTGTATTTTAATTCAAAACTACTTTTTCATCTAATTTAATTATATGTTTATATTATCTTTTTAATTGGTATTAAAGTGTAATTTGAATATATTTTTACCATTTAATCTAATAGTGGTCATTGGAATTAATTTCACTTTGAAATTGGACTTAAACTAGTGTCAATCTTTTGATACATATTGTTTCATAAAAACACGCTATTTGTCATGACAGTCGGAATTAATTATTAAATTAATTAATGTAACATATATGATTTTAATTTTTTAAAATAGACATCATTTTTGAATTCGGAATATAAAATATAGCTTAGGGTGAAGTTTTGGTATTTTTCTAAAAAACTTCAACTTTTGATGAATAGTGAAACCACTAAGTGGTACTTAAAAACTGATTTTTTTCGTTTAAATGAAATTTTACCACCTATGTGTTTTGAATTTCAAAAATACGACATACATGGTTGTCATTATGAAGTAAAATGTGGTTCAATGGGATTAAAATAATTTTTTGGTGAATAGTAACTTTTAAGTTTTAATCGCGATGAGAGGTAATTAGTGCAATTTAAGGAAAAAATGATATTTTAATAAAATGAAAACACCTAGACACATGTCCTACGCTTATTGGATGAGTCATGGCCAACCAAGAAAACACATGGGTAGATTTTTGGGACCCCATGGATCCACTTGGGTAAGATAAAGACATTAATGCCTTTTATTTAATGTAAAAGTAAAAATGACACAAACATGAGTTGTTTTACTAAAAAAAAATTTAAATGGGGTTATACAAGTCATATTTTTGACTATAAATATTCATTAGAAATATAAAAATATTTACTACATCTTGATTTTTTTTTATAATTTTTAGACATTAAATAAATTAAATTATTTATGACACCTTGATGATGCAGCAATTACCTCATTATATAACGATTTAAATAAAATGAAAATATAATGTAAAATCTAAGATATACACTTGTTAAAAACCTATTGTATGTGTGTATTTCGAACCATTATCACCATATCATAGAAAGTTATAGTTTTGGGACCTTTTTTATCTGAAAATCATTTTATAACAATGTATCTTTTCTTAACTTTCCAAGAGTGCCCCTCCTCTCCTCTTATAAAAGGCCCCCACCTCTACCACCTTACCCACACTTTCAAAGCCTTTGGCTCGGCCAACCCCTGCCCATGTTTTCTCTCCACATCCCTCTCTTACTCTTTGAAGCCTCACTATGGGCAGAAGTCTTCACAAGGAAGCCTTTGAGCTCAAATCAAAAAGAGTTACCCGTTTTAAAGGTAGTGTTTTCTCTTGTGTTCTTATGTTTTATTTTGCTTCTCCAACCCTCTAAACTCATTTTATTCATTTCTTTTGTAACAAATACAGTATCTTAAATATACTAGGATGTTGTTATAAGAATTATTCGAGCTACACTTACACACACCTACGTCTAATGGTTGAAGAACATATTGTTTCTATGGTTGGAAAATTTCTACCTCATGAAACGATGATTGTTCAGCACTCATATAACTCCTTAAAAGGTGTCCATTAAGATGTCACTATATTTATATATGATATATAATATTTTTATGTTTTACTTAAGTTTCTGTATTTTTCATTTATGGAATACCTTTATGGTTTCCATTATGGGTAAACACGATATCTTCATTTTAGGAAGTGCGGACTACCGCCCCCTCAAAGTGATTTGATTCATTAATTCCATATGTGGGACGTATAAAGGATGGAATTAATGATATTATATATGATATTATACTGGAATTATAATATACCTTTATATCATTATGATTCAATTCCATAAAATTTGAAATAGAAATGAAAGTATCATTCATGCGTACGTACGGCTTACCGTCTCCATAAACAGTGCATTTCATTTCATACCTCTAAACGTTATGTAATATTATAAATGCATGTATATACTGGATATATATGATATATATGATATCTAAATCATGAATATAACTCTGGATATAATGGATACATGAACAACTTGTAATTATAAAGAGTTTATTTTTGACTCAAGTACCAATGATCGTTAAAACGACCGTTATTAAATTAAATAATTACATAGTGTTCGTGACATGGTAATAAGTGATATAAAAGGAATAATGAACATGAAAAAGGTTCTTAATCATGTAGAAATTAACTCAAGTTTATTATTCAGGAGGTTAAAGAACGATCGAGTCAAGTCGGACCCGAGGTAAGGGACTTCGTCTCAATCTCCTTTCATTGAGGCATATTTTGTTTTATACACAACCTTCTTTTATATGGTGTATAAACCCCTTTACCTTTTAATTTTATAAAAAAGGAATATTTTTTATATGAATCCATTTACTAAATGACAAAAGGGAATGTTTTTGTTGTACGTATACGGCGATAACGACTTCTCCACCGCCGTGACCATTATTTGAGTTTCGGCTTCCTCTACAAGCCATACCTTTTTTTAAAGAAAAATAAATACCTTGTTTTACTTTTATTTTATTTTGGTATTGAAAATGGTTTTCATAATGTTTATATATCAATGTGTTGTGTTTATATCTTGTGATTGAAAAGTGGAAATGTTATGTTTCCTTTATGCATGTTTTGTGTGATACAATTATGTTATAGTTCTTTGGAATTATTATGAAGATGGGTGGTTCCATGATAAACTAAGGGTGGGTGAGCTCGATATAGCTCTCCAATGCATTGGGTAACATGAAGGAGTTAGACATTAAGGTTTCTCCAAAGAGATTTAGGGAATATACTATGATGGGTATTCCAAACGTAACCAAGAGGGTTACTCCCTACGTAATAATGTTATGAATGCCTCAAGTTACCTTTATGTCTTATGATTTCTATGATTTATTCATGATTTGATGAGGTATGTTAAAGTGATTATGTTTTATGAGTAGAGTATGATATCATTGATTCTTATGTATACATGTTCTCATGTTTCCTCTCCATATTTTTATATCCATTACTGAGCTTTTTATTTTCATCCCAAGTTTTTGATATGTTTTTCACAGGTTAAGGTAAGGGTACATGATATAATGATAGTGTCAGGGAAGTGTCAAGAAAGAATCCATGTTTTATTTTAAATATGTTTCTGTTGATGGAAAAAAATGAATACTATCTTTTATTGTAACCACTTTGTTTAAATGTGGGATGTAATGCATGTTTTATGATCTAATTCTCTAAAATAGTAAACCTGAAAATATCCTCAAGGTGTACTCTTCAAATATCTCAAGATTAAGTAATGTTTAAGGCTGGGGCCTTATAGTTGGCATCAGAGGTCGGTTTAGAAAACTTTAGGAGTTAGAAAATTGTTAAATTATAAATTAATTTATGGTATGATTGAAATGATATTGCATTTGAAGATTGCCATGTTGTTGTATCTAAGACATGTTTGTTTAGAATGGTTTTCTGCAGAGAAAACAGGGAAGCAGTGCTAGGAAGGTATACATAAGGAAATAACCTTCTGAATCAGCATCCTGAGATGGTCGGAATTGGAACTGAATAGTTTGTTGCAGTAATGGCGTAGTTGACTCAAGCGATAAATGGTGGCGGTATCCATGTACGAGATCAGCCAGATCAACCGCAGAGGAACATGTTAGTGGTGGAACATTTCATGAGGAATCATCCCCCCTCATTCAGAGGATCATATGACCATATGATATCTGAAGGGTGGATTAAAGCACTGGAGAAGATTTTCGATGTCATGGGGTGTTCAGACAATCAAAAGGTTAGTCTTTCTATTTACCGTTTGGAGGGTGAAGCAGATCAGTGGTGGTCTATGGTTAAAAATATCAGGGACGCTGTTGATATTGATGCTCTCGACTGAGATGAATTCAAAGGTATGTTTCTAAAGAAGTATTTTCCTAATTTTGTACGACTTAGGATGGAAAAACAATTCTTGGAATCGAGGTAAGAGGAGGACTCAGTGGCTGGTTATGAAGAAAGATTCACTCAATTGGCAAGGTATGCTCCAAATTTTATCTGAGACCTTGATAGTAAAATCAATCATTTTAACTCAGGATTAAATCCAAAATATCGAAGGGATTTAGCTTCTCGTGAGTTCAAATGTTATGAAATGCTTGTTCGATGTGCTGAGAAGGTGGAAATGGAGTTTTCCAATGATCAAGTTTTCTATAACAACCAACAGAAGAAGAGACCGAGGTGGCAGGAGAAAGGGAAGAATTCTTCAAAAAGGTCTGATGGTAAGAAAACTAAGTTTCCAGTTTGTGATAAATGTGGGAAAAGGCATGTTGGGGAATGTCTTATGAATTCTGAAAAGTGCTACTAATGTGGTAAGATGGGACATAAGGCTCGTGATTGCACTGAATAAGATCAAGGTGACGGTAAGTCCAAATTTGATTTGCAGTTAGTGAAATGTTTTAAGTGTAATGAGATGGGTCACTATGCAAACAAGTGTCTGACAAAGAGCTCGAGTGATGGGAAGCATTTAGACTACAAGTAGAAAGGGGTGGTGAAATCCTTTGAAACTACTTCAGCAAATGTCGGGCCATAAAATGACGTTGTATCAGGTACTTTGTTTGTTTTTTCAGATTATTCCAGTGTGTTGTTTGATTCGGGGTCTACACATTCTTTCATCTCTAAAAACTTTTCTAGTAAAATGGGAATACCATCTCAAGAAATGACTCATAAACTTGTGGTAAAAACACCTGGGGGAAATGTTGAGGAAAAAAGAATTTATAAGAATCTTCCTATCCTTATCCATGGAAAAGAACCTACATGAAAACCTTATTGTTTTACCTCTAGTAGAGTTTGATGTTATCCTCGGTAAGGAATGGCTCTCTATTTACCATGCTAAGATTGACTGTAGTGCTTAAGATGTCTCTTTTCAGAAATACTTTCAGTTTTTGTACAACAATGAACCCTAACTGTTGATAACTTATCAACAGGCAGAGAAACATGTAAAAGATGGAAATGAATGTTATCGTGCACACATCGTTGAAAACAAAGGAACTGTTCAAATTAATGATGTGCCAGTGGTAAATGAGTACCCTGATGTTCTTCCTAATGAGTTTCCCGGAACAATACCAGATTGGGAAGTTGAATTTACTATTGACTTAGTTCCTGATTCTAAGCCAATTTCAAAACCCCCTAATCGAATGGCTCAAATCGAACATTTAGAGTTGAAGGATCAATTGAAAGATTTATTAGGGAAAGGTTTCATTCGACCTAGCACATCACCATGGGGTGCTCCTGTTTTATTTGTTAAAAATAATGATGGTTCTATGAGACTTTGCATTGATTATAGAGCCTTGAATAACATCACTATTAAGAACAAATATCTTTTTCCTCATATCGATGATTTGTTTGATCAGCTCCAGGGAGCTCAGTATTTTTCAAAGATTGACCTGAGATCGGGGTACCATCAGTTGAAGGTAAAGGTAGAAGATTTTCTGAAGACCGTGTTTCGAACAAGATATGGCCATTATGAATTTGAAGTAATGCCTTTTGGGCTAACCAATACACCTGATGTATTCATGGACCTTATGAATAGAATTTTCCATGATTTCTTAGATAAGTTTGTTTTTGTTTTCATTGATGATATTTTGGTGTTTTCTAAAAGAAAATAGGAGTATGGAAGTCATTTAAGGGTTATCTTTTGAACCTTAAAAGAAAAGAAATTGTATGGGAAATTCATCAATTGTGAGTTTTGGTTGAAACAAATTTCTTTCCTTGGTCATCTTGTTTCTAAAGATGGAATAACCGTGGACCTTGCAAAACAAAATTTGTTGAATAATGGCCAAGACCCACAAATGTAACCGAGATCTGTAGTTTTCTTGGATTGGAAGTTTACTACAAAAGGTTTTTTGGAAATTTTTCACGGTTATCTAGTCCAATGACAAAGCTAACTCGGAAGGGTGTTAAGTTTATCTAGACAAAAGAATGTGATGATTGTTTTCAGTAACTGAAAAGAAGATTGGTGAATGCTCCAGTTTTGGCACTACCTTCCAGGAATGGTGAGTTTGTTATCTATAGTGATGCTTCATTGAAAGGTCTTGGTTGTGTCATAATGAAGGATGATCTGGTAATTGCTTATGCTTCACAACACTTGAAAACTCATCAGGTAAATTACCCTACACATGATTTGGAATTAGCTGCTGTAGTTTTCGCTCTAAAAATTTGGAGGCATCATTTGTATTGAAAAAAGTGTAAAATATATACCAATCAGAAAAGTTTAACGTATATATTAACTCAGAAAGAATTGAACATGAGACAGAGGAGATGGCTAGAATTAATCAAGGATTATGATTGTACAATTCATTACCATCCGGGAAAAGCAAATAAAGTGGCTGATGCTTTGAGTCAAAAAAAGTAATGATTGATTAACAATGTTGTGTTTGGAATATGATCCTTTGGTTAAGAATTTGATGAACTTTGGCATAGAAGTTTTTGGTGCAGGATTTTCTTCTGTTTTATTTCAGGTATCAGTGAAATCTTCTCTATCAGACAGAATCATGAAAGCACATAAGAAAGACAGTGAGTTGCAGAAAAAGGTAGAGCTGGTTCAGAAGGGTAAGTTGCCTGAATTCAAAATTGATAATGATTATGTTTTGAGATTTGGGAAGAGATTGTGTGTGCCTTGTGATTCACATTTGAAGATATATTTGTTATGTGAAGCTCATAATTCTCCGTTTTCAGTTCATCCTGGCATTACTAAGATGTTTAGAGATCTTCAGGAGTATTACTGGTGGGACAGAATGAAAAGGGATATTGCTGATTTTACTGTGATGTGTTTGACATGTCAACAGGTTAAAACAGAGTGGCAGTTACCAAAAGGGATACTTCAGCCTTTACCAGTACCAGAATGGAAATGGGAGAATATATCCATGGACTTTGTTGTGGGATTGTCGAAGACACCTCGAGGTAATAATGCAATCTGGGTTATTGTTGATCGCTTGACTAAATCTACTCATTTCCTTGCTATATGAGATACTTTTTTCCTAGATCAACTTTCCCGTTTGTATCTTAAAGAGATAGTCAGGTTACATGGAGTTCCTCTCTCCATTGCATCTGATCGTGATCCTAGGTTTACTTCTAACTTTTGGAAAGGCCTTCAGAAGTCATTGGGTACTGAATTAAATTTTAGTACAGCTTTTCATCCTCTATCAGATGGGCAGTCAAAACGAACAATTCAGACTTTGGAAGATATGATACATGATTGTTCGATGGATTATCAGGGAAGTTGGGACCAACATCTTTCTTTGGTTGTATTTTCATATAATAACAGTTTTCATTCCAGTATACAGATGGCACCATTTGAGGTGTTGTATGGGAAGCGGTGTCGAACTCCACCTTTCGGGGTTGAAGTGGGTGAAAGGAAGCTGATGGGACCATAATTGGTAGAAGAGTTTCCAGAAAAATATTAGCTGATACAGAAACACATGAGAACAGCTCAGAGCAGGCAGAAGAGTTATGCAGACAACAGGAGGAAGGATCTCTCTTTTGAGGTAGGTGATCATGTTTTTCTCAAAGTCACACCATGGAAAAGTGTGATGCGATTTGGTAAGAAAGGAAAGCTAAGTCCAAGGCTCATTGGACCATATGAAATTATAGAGAGATTTGGATCATCTTCTTACTAAGTTGCTTTACCTCCGAGTTTATCTCAGGTACACAATGTTTTTCAGGTTTCAATGTTAAGGAAGTACATGCCAGATCCATCTCATGTTTTGAGTCCAGAGGTAGTTCAGCTGGAAGAGAACCTATCTTATGAGGAACAACCAGTCCAGATTCTTAACCACATGGATCAAGTGTTACGGAATAAGGTGATTCATTAGGTAATGTTTTTGTGGAGAACCCACATGATGGAAGAGGCAACATGGGAATATGAAAATTCAATGAGGGCTAAATACCTCCACTTATTCGATAAGTAAATAAATTGCGGGGACACAATTTTCTAAAGGGGGGAAGGATGTAACATCCCAAGTAAGTAATGAATAATAGATATTTTTATCTATGTCTATTAATGAATTAGATAGTGTTTTATAGGCTTAAAATGAGAATAAATCCAATCTTATGCATGGAATACAGTAATATTTTTATAAGATTGTTATACTACCTTTTGATGGTAAACCATTTTTAAATCAAATTTTTGAAAATTTTATAAGCTCTATTTTTCTAAATAAACTTATTCTTTATTATTGGGACATTGAAATTTACTTTGGGTAATTTTTTGTCATTTTTCCGATAAAGTTCATTTTTTAATGAATAGTGAAAAATGTTGTATTTTAATTCAAAACCTCTTTTTCATCTAATTTAATTATATGGTTAGATTATCTTTTTAATAAGTCTTAAAGTGTAATTTGAATATATTTTTACCATTTAATCTAATAGTGGTCGTTGGAATTAATTTCACTTTGAAATTAGACTTAAACTAGTGTCAATCTTTTGATACTTATTGTTTCATAAAAACACGCTATTTTTCATGACAGCGGTAATTAATTATTAAATAAATTAATATAACTTATATGATTTGAATATTGTAAAATAGACATCATTTTTGAATTCGGAATATCAAATATAACTTAGGGTGAATTTTTGGTATTTTTCTGAAAAACTTCAATTTTTGATGAATAGTGAAACCACTAAGTGGTACTTAAAAAACTGATTTTTTCGTTTAAATGAAATTTTACCACCTATGTGTTTTGAATTTCAAAAATCCAACATACATGGTTTTCATTAGGAAGTAAAATGTTTTTCAATGGGATTAAAATAATTATTTTGGTGAATAGTAACTTTTAAGTTTTAATCGCGATTAGAGGTAATTACTGCAATTTAAGGTAAAAATGATATTTTAATAAAATGAAAACACCTAGAAACATGTCCTACCCTTATTGGATGAGTCATGGCCGACCAAGAAAATCCATGGTTCGATTTGTGGGACCCCATGGAGCCACTTGGGTAAGATAAATACATTAATGCCTTTTATTTAAAGTAAAAGTAAAAATGACACAAACATGAGTTGTTTTACTAAAACTATTTTTAAATGGGGTTATAAAAGTCATATTTTTGACTATAAATATTCTTTAGAAATATAAAAATATTTACTACATCTTGATTATTTTTTTATAATTTTTAGACATTAAATAAATTAATTTATTTATAACACCATGATGATGCAGCGATTACCTCATTATTTAACGATTTAAAAAAATGAAAATATAATGTAAAATATAAGACCTACACTTGTCAAAAACCTATTGGATGGGTGGATTTATAAGCCTTATCACCTTATCATAGAAATTTATAATTGTGGAACCTTTATTATCCGAAAATAACATTATAACAAAGTATCTTTTCTTAACTTTCCAAGACTGCCCCTCCTCTCCTCTTATAAAAGGCCCCCACCTCTACAACCTTACCCACACATCCAAAGCCTTTGGATCTGCCAATCCCGGCCCATTTTGTCTCTCCACATCCCTCTCTTACTCCTTGAAGCCTCACTATGGGATAAGTCTTCCCAAGGAATCTTTTGAGCTGAAATCAAAAAGAGTTACCCATTTTAAAGGTAGTGTTTTCTCTTTTGTTCTTATGTTTTATTTTGCTTCTCCAACCCTCTAAACTCATTTTATTCATTTATTTTGTAACAACTCTAGTATCTTCAATATACTATTATTTTTTTTAGAAGAATTATTCGAGCTACACTTACACACACCTACGTCTAATGGTTAATGAACATACTGTTTCTGTGGTTGGTTAATTTATACCTCACGAAACGATGATTGTTCGGCACTCATATAACACCTTCAAAGGTGGCCATTAATATGTCACTATATTTATATATGATATATAATATTTCTATGTTTTACTTAAGTTTCTGTATTTTTCATTTATGGCATACCTTTGTGGTTTCCATTATGGGTAAACGTGATATCTTCATTTTAGAAAATGCGGACTACCGCCCCCTCAAAGTGATTTGATTCGTTAATGCCATATGTGGGACATATAAGGACGGAATTAATGATATTGTATATGATATTATACTGGAATTATAATATACCTTTATATCATTAGGATTCCATTCCATAAAATATGAAATAGAAATGAAAGTAGCGTTCATGCGTACGTACCGCTTACCGTCTCCATGAACGGTGCATTTCATTTATTACCTCTAAACGTTATGTAATATTATAAATGCATGTATACACTTGATATAAATGATATATATGATATCTACATCATGAGTATAACTCTGGATATAATGGATACATGAACAACTTGTAATTATAAAGAGTTTATTTTTGACTCAAGTACCAATGATCGTTAAAACGATCGTTATTAACTTAAATAATTACATAGTGTTAATGACATGGTAATAAGTGATATAAAAGGAATAATGAACTTTAAAAAGGTTCTTAATCAAGTAGAAATTAACTCAAGTTTATTATTCAGGAGGTTAAAGAACAATCGAGTCAAGTCGGACCCGAGGTAAGGGACTTCGTATCAATCTCCTTTCATCGAGGCATATTTTGTTTTATACACAACCTTCTTTTATACGGTGTATAAACCCCTTTGACTTTTACGTTTATCCAAAAGGAATATTTTTTATACTAAGCATTTTACTAAACGACAAAAGGGAATGTTTTTGTCGTATGTATGCGGCGACAACGACTTCTCTACCGACGTGACCATTATTTCAGTTTCGGCTTCCTCTACAAGCCATACCTTTTTTTAAAAGAAAAATAAATACCATGTTTTACTTTTATTTTATTTTGGTATTAAAAATAGTTTTAATAATGTTTTTATATCAAGGTGTTGTATTGATATCTTGTGATTGAAAAGTGGAAATGTTATGTTTCCTTTATGCATGTTTTATGTGATACAATTATGTTATGGTTCTTGGAAATTATTATAAAGACAGGTGTTTTTGTGATAAACTAAGGGCGGGTGAGCCCGATATAGCTCTCCAATGCATTGGGTAACATGAAGGAGTTAAACATTAAGGTTTCTCCGAAGAGATTTAGGGAATATACTATGATGGGTATTCCAAACATAACCAAGAGGGTTACTCCCTACATAAGAATGTTATGAATGCCTCAAGTTACCTTTATGTCTTATGATTTCTATTATTTATTCATGATTTGATGAGGTTTATTAAAGTGATTATGTTTTATGAGTAGAGTATGATTTCATTGATTCTTCTGTATACATGTACTCGTGTTTCCTCTCCATATTTTTATATCCATTACTGGTCTTTTTATGCTCATCCCATGTTTTTGAAATGTTTTTCACATGTCAAGGGAAGGGTACATGATATGATGATAGTGTCAAGGAAGTGTCAAGAAAGAATCCATGTTTTATTTTAAATATGTTTCCGTTGATGGAAAAAAATTAATACTATCTTTTATTGTAACCACTTTGTTTAAATGTGGGATGTAATGCATGTTTTATGATCTAATTCTATAAAACTTTAAAACTGAAAAGATCCTCAAGGTGTATTATTGAAATATATCAAGATTAAGTAATGTTTAAGGTTGGGGCCTTATATACATAGAATAACTTATGAATCTAGTAACAATAGAAATATAATTTATAGGAAACCATATCTCAAAAATTATAATCATATGGTTCTGATCAAGAAAATTTTATTTCATACATCCAATATGTGTTTTTATGAAAATATCCATTATTATTTCATGTAGTGTATTTATATTTTACTAAAAACATTCAATAAATTTTAAGAATTAATAGATACCAAATAGAATAATAGACTAAAAACTATAAATAAACATGTAATGTACATGAAAATAATTCATTTCATGGTCTATAAATGCTCTTGATATTAATAATTCATCATTACACACCCTTATACTCAGGATCTTGATAATCTATATCCCTTGAAATTTTCATTGGACACAAAATTGTGTAGTGCACTATATTAATGCAATTATTAGACATAAATTTATGATTTTGACCATTGATCATACCACTATGATTTCATTTTTCATTTCATTCATGATCTTGATGTCCCAGCATAGCATACTGATAAATCATTGAAAATATCATAATATAATTATAAAAATCATTTTATGACACTATCATAAGAATGATGTTTAGATTTCTAACAATGATATTTCCTTGATTGATTCTTCCCATTGCATTACCCCTAAAATGCTTCACATCATTATTTATAAATAATCATAAAAATAATTCTAAACCTTCTTAATACATTTAAAAATATCCTCATAGATTCTAAACTCATGTGTAACAAATTCCCTTTGTAATATTGGTTTCAATCTTGAGTAAAAACTTTGATTTTTTCTACAATGGTGGAAAATAAATTTGGGTGCATACCTTGAAAACCAAAAAAAATTTATTCATATGAAAAAACTATTTCCTCCATTTTTCATCAATTCCATGAAATGTATTACAATAATGATTAAATATACATTCAGAAAATATATCAAAACAAAAAAACACATAAATGTTTTCTACTCCATGGAATTATTTTCATCCTTCTCATTGGTATTCATAACTAATGAACACAACCAATTGACTTCGCATTAAAAATAGAAAATTTTGAGCGTTAAATTTTTATCCATTAGATATCCCAAAACATAAAATATCATTTCTAATGAATTTAACCATCCTTCTACCACCACTATTTCTAAATATATACTAAACATCGATGGGTATATTTTAATTAAATTCTCCACTATGAAAAAATTAGTGTAAAAATAATTTTATCTCCCCCTTTCTAGGGTACCAAAATCTGTATTTTTAATTAATAATGTTAATTTAAAAACAATTATCTCAACTCCAATTATAACTATTCTCGAATTTTGATTATGAAGTATACCATTATCCGATTTCCATCCTATATAATTCTCATTATTTACTATGTCTTAAACCATTCTCAAATAGACATGGACTATATTAATAATAATAAAAATACCACAAATCTTACTCATGGTAATATAAATACAAATTTGAATATTCTAAAACTTAATTTTAACACTATCCAAACATATTACATTTTATAATTCCTTCACTGATACCAACTATAGATCAATGTTTCATAATAAACCCATAATTACTTGATTATTAATAATGGTTACACTAAAATACATTTAGAAAAAATCTGTTTAAAATTTTTGAGAGTTAGGAAATCCATTATATAAATAAGAGTTTATTTAAACATAGTGTAATTTTTTTCCATTAAAATCGGATCATATGTTTGCATTATTGTTTCATTGATGAACTTTTTCTATATTCAATATTAATCCCAATTGACCTTTATAAAATTACAATACTTCTATAGGACCGATATACAATATCAAAAAACATGGGATGAGAAAAATGATTTCTAAGGTATATAAAAAATAATCACATTATTGTAATAAAAAAACCTAAGGATCCATAAATAAGTTTTTCTTTTTATATTATAAATTTTGAGCCCATATAATAATTTACTTTATCATGAAATAAACATATCATCCTAATGATATCATAATTCATTTTGTAGTGATGAAAAACAACAAATCCAACAAATTATATTTTCTTCAAAAAAAATTAAAACCATTTACTTGAAAATAGACCATCCACATTTTGAAGGAAAACCCCTTCATTAACTTATATAATTTTTTAAAGAATTAAAAATATTTCCACTATCAAATAAAATAATGTATTGAAATAAGATATATTAATCATGAAATAATTTCCATAAAATATTTGATATATGAAATATTATATGATAAATTATAATGAAATAACTTTCATGTTTAATTCCACTTATATCTTCTCAAGAATATATTACTTCCCAATGAATTAGTGGTATATATCAGAACCATCTGTATTCATAAAAATTTTCCAAGTATCATAATAAATAAAATCATCCATTTTAATCATAAGTATAATAAAATTTGTAACTTTATCCCATAAGAAGAAACTCTTTTAGATATATCATAGAATGAGAAGTAATATCATTTCATCTTGAAAACATATTGGGACTTAGAAATTCCTAGATAAATTGGAAAACAATTTTTGGTTAAATTATATAAATCATTGAATCATTTCATTTTTTACTCCATTAATCATGATATAATTTAAACATTAATTTAATGACCTATATTCCTATTTATGATCTTAAGTAATTGCAGACTGAATTTATTATAATTCAAATTTATAATATATAAAAATAAATTAATAAAATACAGTGATCTCAAGTTTAACCTTCATATTATAACTATTAAGTTCACTGTCTCTATAGAAATTC
The DNA here is from genome assembly GCA_963277665.1 of Viscum album. Lineage (NCBI taxonomy): Eukaryota > Viridiplantae > Streptophyta > Magnoliopsida > Santalales > Viscaceae > Viscum > Viscum album. The sequence goes on along the minus strand of OY728123.1, from coordinate 970,023,275 downwards.
AAAAATAACCCATTAGTAGATGAAAAATCATTCTAAAGAATTTAATAGTGATTTTTTTACAACCAATCTTATGTTTTTTGGAATTTGAGCATTGGAGTTTTTAAGATGTTTCTTATAAATAAAGTTGTAAATAAAAATTCATAAGTACCAATTTAAGAATATGTGACAGATACTTGAATGATAATTACAAATTTTTTAGTTTATGTTAATTATTTTCAATTTCGTGTTTCTATTTGTTCTTATGATTATTTTGTGTTTTCATTTAGTGTTTTTTCACAAAGAATGTCCATTGCGTGATCTTTTCATTTTACATATCATAATATTTACATTTTTATTCTATCTAATATAGATCCTTCAAGTTTGAGGGATTCTTGTGGTAGGAAGACAATGAAAATTGAAATGATATAATAAGGAGATTCATAAGATTATAAGTAAGAGCTATTATACTAATTTTTTTTTGTTAGATGATAAATATAAGTATATTTGAGGGAATCCTTGGTTTGGAAGAGAAATATTCTAATAGGCTTTAAAATCTGGGATACCTTATGACTGTTTGAAATTTGGGGATATTTTAGATTTGGTCAACCGATCTACCTTTCAATTTAGAATAAAATTAATGCTTTATTAACTATCCTATTAGAGGAGTATTTTTCTTGTTAAATAATACAATAGTTTTTATTTTTAATAATCAATATAATTATTTTATTAATTTCATCTATTAAAATTCATCTTCTATACAGTTTCACTTCTTAAACTATTTTATTCGTATTTTATAATAACTATATTTTTTTTAATATGAAAACTATATTTCAATATGATATAAGTTACCATTACTCTAATAATTTAATTCATCAGTATATTAAGAATCATATCAATATTCTAACTCATCAATAATTTTAAAAATTCAATCATTATAATAGTTGAAGATAAGGAAAAATTGTATGTTTATTTTTTAAAATACTAATTCTTTATTGTCTTGTATTTCTTTTTCGGTCATACCTTTATGAGAAATTAGGTATAAAATAAAGTTATTACATTGATAATGATATTATAAAAACATCATATTGTATTTTTATTTATTTAATACAATTTTCAATCACATTCCTAATAATAACTTTGTTGGAAGAGGAATGATCTTTTTAATGGAATGAGTATGAGTTTGAAACCATGAAAATTTATATTAAACTACCTCGCCATTTTTTATGGAGATGATTATGATAATTGGAATGATCATATGAAATCCTTTAACCGGAATACTGTGGTTGAATAATTTATCATTTTGGTAGAAAAATATAATTATCTAGCAAAGGATATTAGTCAATTTTCTTGTGAAGAACAATAATAATAAAAGGTAGACTAAAAATGTAATAGTTTGTTACTATTTTCCATGAACACGTAAATATATTGGAAAATTTCATCATGTTAAGTGGGATTAATAATTTCGAAGAAGTTAGAGATAACACATTTCATAACATCAATTGATTTAGAAAATCATAGACATATACTATAATTAAATATCATGTTTTTTATTTTATAAATATAGAAACTATATAATAAATGCATCAATGATTTATTAAAATAGTCAATAGTATATAATCTTTGGGTTAAAAGAGTTATCATAATATTAAATTAATTAAAATATTATTTATCTTATATCGAATTTATGGGAATCCTAGTAGAAAACTAAGAATGATTCCAATACTTTAAAATATTTATGTTTTTATTAATCAATCAGAAACATAATAAAAATTCAGTCTAGATTGAGAAGAAATGATGAAAAATAACTATGAGAAAATGGGGCATCATTAACTTTTAATTCATTTATTACAAATTCCAATTTATTTTACACTTATATTAACCTGTCAGCGACTATTATTTTGATGAGAAAATGTTAGAACATAAAATAAATTAATTCAGATGATAATAAAAAGAACATTATAAAATTGTAATAATTATGGGAAAGAATTTTATTAATTAAATATTCAAAAGTACTCATTAAATAATGAATATGGAAGTAAATTATAAGAAATAATCTTCACAATTTATATGATATTATTATAATAAGTAAGCTCATAATAGTTTTGAATATCAAAAACAATAGAGGAAAAATTGAAAGTGAAAATGTAATTATAAAGGAAATGGAATGAAGAGGTAGATATCCATAGATTCCATGAGTTCATGAAAAAATGATTTATCTTTTAAATTTTTTTTGAAAATAATGTTGAATTTAAATCCAAAATATTGTTTGTTTCAACTAAAATATTACATGGAATGGAAAAATTCTTCATGTAATATATAACTATGAAATCCATTGAACAATTTCTCTCCTGATTCTAAATGTACATATAACACTAAAAATGATTATTTATCTTCATAAAATAAATGAAATATGATCAATGAGATGTTGAAAAATACTATTGATTGAATTTTGAATAAACATTAACTACTATTGGTTAAATGTCTTGATTTTTTTCTCTTATGAGTAAAATAAATAAATTTAGAAGTGGTTTTGTTTTTTATAAAGAATACCTCAATAAATATAAAAAATTAAATTAAAATTTAACATTAGATATTCAAAAACATTCCACATTAATATATTTTAAAAATAATTATTATAGAAATTCTATTGATTATATTTTTTTTTATAAAAATTTTGTTTCTTAAAATTTTTTTGAATGAAATTTAGTAGATCAGAAATTTGAAGAAGGCAACTTGAATTTTATTATTTAAATTAAATTATAATTTTTATGTTTAAATAAATATTCTTATTCCATTACTAAAAGAAAATAAAAATTCAATAAAAATTGTATAAAAATAAGTCCCTATTGAAAATCATGTGGAATAAGTTTTACTTTCCCTAAACCATATATTCAATAAAACTATTATTTCCATAAATGTGTATGAATTTTTATTAAATTTCAATGACCATATCAGTATACTAAATATCGATCTTTAATTGACTTAAACTATCTTTAATTCCACAAATATTTTATTTTAAAAGTATTTTTATATGTCTAAGTAAAAAGTGATGGAAAATTTTCGGTTCCTAATTAGCCCATGATATATATTTGATTGCGCATATATGTTTATTTGAATAGAAAATTAACATTCTCAAACTATACATGGGACAATGTAGTTTTATGTTATTAGTGTGGGCTTGTACCCATAGGGAAAATTTTTATGGCTAGTGAACTAACAATTAAAACCCAGTAGAATGATTCATTATGTGAATCTCATGGGTTTGTTTGTCTAATGGTTATATTGTCTGGTTTTTAAATTATTAGAATATAATAGGTCAAGATCAATTTCAGTGACGAATAAATTTTTTACAAAAATTACCTTTGGAATTTTCCATGGACTATTCCAGTAATTAGTGAAATATTCACCGATTGGATTTTGAGAAACCAATTAGATCTGCCCAAGCTAGCTACTACTCTTCGGTATCGAGGTATTCAACAACTCTAGTGCATACATCATGGATTTATTTTTAGGAAGAATCATAGTGCATTATTCTATTCCTTCTCAACATCAAATAGGTCATGGTCATTCTATTTCACTTCCCTAGATCAGGGTTTTCAATTTATTGTCATTAAAATAAATTATGAACATAATTAGTACTATTGGGGTGACCAAATTTTCTATTTATTGATTTATTATATTTAAATCATCGTAAAAATAAAACTCTTACACTATAAGATTATCCACACAAGATAATAATGATATTATAAGGAAACAAATCTAGGAGCATGCTTGACATGAGAATTATAAAATGTTGTCCAATTGAATTCCGGATTTACAAAATTTAAAATCAATCAAATAGTTACATGAATCAAAGGGAAGGAAAGGAAATATGGATATTGAGGCTAAAATAAAAATCAAAATTGAAAAATATTTTATATAATGAATAATCAATCCACAATCCATGGTAAAATGTGAATCAATAAAAGGAATTTCAATGTAATGAAATAATGAAACAAATGTAGGTCTAGAAAGTGTAATGGAGAATGTGTTGGAGAAAGAAGAAAAATACAAACCCCTCTTATTCTATTCCACTGCTGCTAAAAATATAAGCCCGAACATATCATGTTGTTTTATTGGATTCATGTCATTATATTGATTTAGGTTATTTCTACCAAAAATATTTCACAAATTGTAATTTAAATTATCATCATGAACTCAAATCTACAAAAGCCTTCTGAAATCTTGTGTATCCCATATTTCATGAATTGAATCATATTTGTGTTCCTAATTCAAAACATTCATACAAAATAAATTTATATAATACATGTATTGAATTTTTAGAGAAGATTAAAATATTTACAGTTTCATAGTATAGCTTTTGGCAGGGATGGGTTATATGATCAAAGAATTCATATCGTGAATAGTTTTAGAGACCTGTAAATTCTGAAATTTTTTATTTTTCAGTGGATAATACTTTGAAAATTGAATTCCTATTTCCAAGAAAATACAAATAAAACCAATGTAACTATTGAGTAAAGACATAATATATATTATAGAAATATATCAAATATATATATTAATCATAGTGAATTCCCAACCAATGATCAATTTCATTTCATTAATATGAAATCATACCAATATGGATTCCAAATTTAGAAAAAGTAAATAGAAAACATGTTTTGCCACCAAGAAAAGAAAACAATGTTTTAGTAGAAAAACAATTTTCTCTAGAAATGCTCCTTCTGGAAAAAATAGCCTGAACTCATCGATATGTTATTTATTCAAATCCATTCTTCGATTAATTAGAATTTTGGAACTGTTCCTTAGAATATATACCCATATTTGAATTTACCTCTCCATGAATTTTCTCTCACCACTCATCATAAAATGAAACATTTATTAAAATCATACATTGAATAAATGATAATATCCATAGGTTTTCATTTATTCTAAAATCCTAACTCTATAATGTTAAACACATTTTTAATCATGTGGGATTTAGCTGTAAGGTTATAATCACAATGTGACTAATAATAGGTGGGTAGATGTTAAAAATGTTAAAAAGGAGGGTAAAATATAATGTATAATACATGACCATCAAGAATAATGAAATGAAAATTATCTTCCAGAATGTAGAATATCTAGACTCCCAAAATCTCATGGAAGGTCCCTGGATGTTACATAAAAGTTAAATATAATTTTTAGGTTTCTTTTGTTCTCCTATTCAAATGTTATGTCTAGGTTGGGTCTCACATCCATCACCTAACCTCAAATGATATATCTTATCATTCATTGATCAGGTAATGATGATTATTGACATTATTAATACACAACCCATATTATATATACACATATATATTTGAACAGGATAATGATTGATGGTACATCAGAAGATCTATGGACCACATCACACATATCTTGGAAAACAGTCACCATACATATCTTCATTAGTATGAATCACATTTCCATCAGTAATGATTATCTCCCCCATATTAATTCAACTCTAAATCATGAATGTTTATCAATAGTAGGGTATTATTTGATAAAAATGGAGTGTAAAAGGACTCACTCTTAAAATTATCTTCCATTGAATATACAGGGTTATGAAAGAAAAATTTAAAGGTGGGTTCAATAAAAATGGATCTATAAATATTTCCTTGGTCAGTTTAATAGTGTATTTATCTATTCAAATTCTTGATATGATTTAAAATCATGTTAGGATCGGTTTACATGCTCTAATTACCTCTAAAAAATATGATAAGAAAAGAATATGACCGTGTAGGTCCTTAATACACTCAGGAATAGAAATAACAAAAATATGGTAATCATTCCAGGCATAAAAACTAGTAATAGGCTTATCAAATACAATTGAAAGATATTAATATTAGAATTAAATTTCTAAACTCACTAATCTTTCCAAAATTATTAGCATGAATAACAATAAATTTAAACATTATACAACAAGTTATTTTAGTTTATATAAATGGTTGTAATGATATTTCATGTTAAAACATTATATTAATGAAAAATGTCACTAAGAAAAATGAAAACGTGTAACAATCTTGGTGTAAAAAAATAAAGATCAATAATGTCTCCCACACAAAATAAATGAATCTATATATATACAATTTTTAAAGGTGACATGGGAGAGATAAAACTAGTATCATAGATATAATGGAGATATTAATTATGAAGTTAATATAAGGAATAAAAAAATGTACTTATTGATGTTCATTCTAGGGGAAAGGATAGATATCAATGGTGTAATTGGATTCCAACAAAATTTGTCTGAAATAAACATACTTGCAATAAATAATCAATAAACACATATATTATTCACAAAATGATAGCAGTAATGATATAGTTTTACAATTTTGTAAGGGGAAAAGACCAGTTCATATCATAATTAGAGGAGTACAGTGCAATAGAAAAATAAATGCACTATGAAACAAATACTTAAAATAAATGATAAATCTAAACAAACCAAAAAATAATAATGGGATCCCTCCAATAAAGTGAAAATAAAATATATTCTACAAGATGAATAGAAAAGGATCATGTTCATGAGTGCATAAATTCAAATATCATCTCATTATTGTAGTAACTGATAGCTATATCCTCTACCTCACTAGGTGCTCAGTGGATTTTACCTATTTTGGAATGGTCTAACCCAAGATCTAATGTGGTATTTATAGCATCTGTGTAGTCAATGAGGGTACTATTATACAATAAAAATATGAAGTTAATGGATTCATCCTTTTATTTCATCCACATGAGGAAATAACTCATTAGGGACTCCATATGGTAGTCTAATAGAATCATCAATATACATGGTTGATGTAGGAGGCCGATACATATCAAAATAAATTATGAAGTATGAATGGTAATAACAAAGACATGCAATAAAAGTATCGATCTATTCAATTGCATATAATTAATGATGAAAATTAGAATATGGAAATAATTGTGTTTAATATACACATAGTACATAGTACTGTGGGGAAGGTGTATACATAGAGATGACAAAATAGTGTAGGCTAACTCACCACAATCAACATTTGATGTCCCGTCCTGATCATGGGGTTTCAAAATCTGCCAAGATATATCTATTATAAACATAAAGAATAAGGATTTTTGTTTGAACAGCATAAAAGGTTCCAGGGTACTAGAATCTGGCATATTCAAAATAGGTGTAGGGGATGTGTCGATCCGTACTCGGGCAGAATATTTTCCAACTAGATCAAAGAAGGGAACTTTAGATGAAGAATGTAATGACCCAATCTTTTTTTAAAGGAATTTTTCCCATTTTAGAATTACTTTTAGGGTATAAAACACATACATATAAAATATAATGCAATAAAAATATTATTATAATAAATTAAAAATGAAAAAATTGACATTTATATAAATTATAGAAGATATACCAATAAAACAGTTACATGAACCTTAGAAATGTAATAAGACTATTATGAATATTAATTTAGAAATTAAAATATAATCCTCACATTTTAAAGTTTAAATAAAGTTTTGGTATCCTAAAAATGAAAATGTGATATAATTTTTTCATAGTATATGTAAATAAATGTTTTAAAAGTGGTAAATTTGGTGTCTGTATTTTGTGAAAATTCGTTAAATAATGAGGTAAACGATACATCATCATGGTGTCATAAATAATTTAATCTATTTAATGTCTAAAAATTAGAAAAAAATATAATTATGTAGGAAATAGTTTTAGCTTTATAATGAATATTTATATTCAAAAATATGACTTTTATAACCCCATTTAAAAATTATTTTAGTAAAACAACTCATGTTTGTGACATTTTTATTTTAACATTAAATAAAAAGTTTTTAATATCATTTTCCTACCAAAGTGGCTTCATGGGGTCCCCAAGGTGACCCATGGATTTTCTTGGTCGGCCATTACTCATCCAATAAGGGTAGGACAAGTGTAAGGGTATTTTCATATTTTTATAATATCATTTTTACCATAAATTTCACTAATTACCCTTAATCGTGATTAATTAAACTTAAAAGTTACTATTCACCAAAAAAATTATTTTAATCCCATTGAGCCACATTTTAATTCCTAATGAAAACAATGTATATCGGATTTTTGAAAATCAAATCACAGAAGTTGTAATGTTTCATTTAAACGAAATATTAGTTTTTTAACTACCATTTAGTGGTTTCACTATTCATCAAAAATTGAAGTTTTTCAGAACAATGCCAAAATTTAGCCCTAAACTATAATTGATATTCTGAATTAAAAAATGATGTCTATTTTAAAAAATTCCAAACATATAAGTTTCATTAGTTAATTTTATAATTAATTCCCACAGTCACAACAAATAGCGTGTTTTTAAGAAACAATATATATCAAAAGATTGACAATTGTTTATGTCTAATTTAAAAGTGAAATTAATTCTAATGACCACCATTGGATAAAATGGTAAAAATATATTCTAATTTTAATTTAAAACCACTCAATAGTATAAATTATCACTATAAATTATTTTTATTAAAAAAGTTGTTTTTAAGTATTTTTCACTATTCATAAAAAAAATTGGAAGTTCTCAGAAACATACCAAAAATTCAACATAGGCCTGTTTTGATATTCTGAATCCAAAAATGAAGTCCATTTTGAAATGTAAAATATATATAATTTCAAAACGTGGGTATTACTATTCATAACTGCTACTTTTATTGGTCGCGGTGTGTTAGAACTCAAGGTTGCGTACAACACACGATGCTCTATTATTCAAATAAGAGTGTACCATGGAAGCTTGGGGTGTTACATTCTCCCCTCCTTCAATAAATTGTGTCCTCGCAATTTAAAATTTTTCTTTGAAAATAAAAGGTTGAAAATAAAAAATACCTTTGTGGAAAACCCACATCGGAAATAAGGTTAATAAAAATATAACTTTAAAAGAAAGAAAGATAAGTAAAAAGGTCACCCGAAATAGCCCATACTAGGATTCTATGAAAATATGGATATGGAAGAAAAACAAACCATCAAGCTCTGATGGAGAGTTGTAGAAAACTGGATTAAGAGAATGTTAATCACAAGAAAATCACAAACTTTTGATTGGTTAAACGGTCATTGAATCCCTAATTGGAAAAGTTAACCGGCAATGTTTTTGTTTTAAGTTACCTTTTATAAAGTTAAGGAATTTATTTAGGAGATTTACTATGAACATAAGGGAATATACATACTTGTCATATAGACTTTCATTCTTTAATAAATGTTTACCACAAACCCATCTTTCACTCTAAAATGTAATAGAACTCAAAAATATTCTATTTATCATAATTGTATAAGGTTCCAAATATTAACACATACCATTTAGATTAGGAAAACATTTTTGTAATAACCAGGGACTTCCTGTAGGCTAGTGGTAGGTAATAAAGGTCTATCGCACTATGGTTGTGGGTTCGATTCATGCAGCTTTCTCCGACGCGACGGGTTGTCCCTCGACCTACAGGTTGTCCTTTTCCTAAATATATAGTATTATAATATTCCAAAAGTAATCTTCAGAAATGTTTTAACTTTAAACAATACTATCCACTGTTTAACTTAATCCATTCCATCCTTTATAATTATCCAAAATACCTATGTCCACACTTTCTCTAAAAGGTCTCTAAATTCCAAAATCAATTGTATCATCATATTACTCAAACAAAGTAAAGTTTCTCTTATTGTCACATACTAAAAATATGATTACCTTAATCATATTAAAACCTTAATTAAATCCAAAAGTACTGTAGTACAATCCTTATATATATCACATTATTCTTATAACCAGAATATAATCCTTGAGTCCAAACGCACCAATACATCAATTATTCCACTTCAACTGTAGTAACAACATAAGATTGTCCTTGATGACTTGGCCTTTTCTGAGGTAAGTTTCCATGAAGCTTAAGACATTCATTTTCATAATGCCCCATTTCCCTACAATTGTAGCATTCAACATTGATAGCCTCTTTCTTTCCCTTGCAATCACGAGCCTGGGGACCTTTTTCTCCACATTTATAACAAACTCCCTTTCCTTTTAGGCAAGTACTGGGGTGATTATTCCCTCAATTATCGCATAGTGGAAAATCCTTCTTTCCCTTTTTCCCTTTATCTGTCTCTTGTTCCTCCGTTCTCTTATTTTCTTGCTTTACTTTATTGTCATAAGATTTAGAGAATTCTTTTTCTGTCTTGATAGAACATGAGACAATATCTTCGTATGACGAGAAGGATTGTGAGACTAATGCTCGATGGAGAAATGGTTTTAACCCATCAAAGAAACGATCAATCTTACTTCTTGGGTTATGTATATAATCTGTAGAATTCCTCGCTAACCTTGTAAAGTTATCCTCATACTTTGCGACATTCTCATCAGCCTTCTTCCTCAGACTCAGAAATTGCATTTCTATATCTGCTCGATGGTCATGTGGAAAGTATTTTTCTAAGAAAATTTACTTAAACTCCCTCCATTCCATACATGATACTTCTTCATCTTCCTTTGTGTTTTGAATCAGTGACCACCATTGATCGGAATCTCTAGTGAGGCGGTAAACTGCCATGACAACTTTCTCCCTTTCGCTACACCACAAGGCGTGGAATATTTTCTCTAAGGAGTTTATCCTTTTCTCATCTACTAATGGATTTGTAACCCCATTAAATGTTGGCAGTTGTTTCCTCATAAAGCGGTCTAGCATTGAACCTCTACGTTTCGGATCAGGGTTCTCCATACGAGTAAGGTTATTATTCATAACCTGAGCGAGTTGTCCCAGTATGGTAATAACTTGATCAGCACCAGTTGTATCTCCAGCTCCACAATAATTATCTTGAGCAGGAGGGCAATCCCTACATGGAGTGCATGAATTGATTCGGCTTCCAATACTCCTACTAGGCACCATTTCTAAACAATGGAATAATCTAGATTAGTTTATGAATAAAAATACATAATTACATACTTGTAAAACACTTATCATAAATTTAACTATTTATGGGTATATTCCATAATCATAAAAATGTTTTCTTTGAGGAAGTATATACTCATAACCCTTCATAATGGTTTGTAAATAAAATGATAATTATCCTAAGAATATCCCCCAGGAGTGTCATAACAAAGACTACAGCAAGGACCGTTCTCATGCACCAGTTCACGTTCGAGTCTAGCTCAAAGCGGTGATTTCAGGTTTTACACCTAGGTACATATGTTCCAGAGCCGCCTCTACCTGCTCGTATCCGGATAGGGATTTATTTCTCAGAAAACTCACAAAATCTCTATAATACCAAAATTCTAGGAAGTTCTTCTATACTAATCCTCAAAGTCTATCTTCGGGATATGTGCTCTAATCAGAGTTTATCTAAATCTAGTTTCCAAGGTTAGTACTAAACCGCCTCTGATACCAACTGTAACTCCCCAACCCCATTTACCCAGAGTCGGTGCATTATTTCGTAACATTGGTATGATCACAAAAGATCAATTCTCGAAATACCGATTAGTTTAGTAGCCTTGGAAACACTAGATACATTCACAAATGTTACATTACATCATAAAGTGAAAAACTACAATAACAAAGTCTACATAGTCCACACTTATATCCTCTTCTGAATATCCCTGCAGGTCATTCATAAAATACTTCTTCACAACCTGGAAAATATTAAAACATTGAAAGGGGTGAGATCAGATGCTCAGTAAGGATAACTATATATCAGAAGCTTTCATAAATAAACATAAACATTTAAGGAAATGTATGACTAAAACAAAAGCCTTTTAAACGTCAACTTCAACATAATATGGCCAAAGTAAAATGAGATAATGCCATTTACTTATTCACATGGATACTCTACTGGTCGAATAATCACATGAAATATCAATAACCACTTTCATAATGATGGAATGCATAATGCCAGACTATCATAACCACGTAGCCAAAGCCTCGTGCCAAGACTACAAATAAGATTTTGTCAAGGCCTCATTCCAAGACACTAGTTTGTCTCATAAGACCTGATGATTCATCTAGCAGCTATAGCGGGCTCCACCAGTCACTTATTAAGTCTAATGCATTCCTCATATGAACAGGTTTAAACATATCATAAACCATAACATAATCGTATCACATAAAATATGAATAAAGGAAACATAAAATTTCCCCAGTTCAATAACAAGATATCAATACAACACATTGATATAATAAAAAAACTTTCAAAACCATTTTCAATACCAAAATAAAAGAAAACAAAAACTTGGTATTTATTTTTCATTTAAAAAAAAGTTATGGCTTGTAGAGGAAGCCGAAACTCAAATAATTGTCACGACGAAAGGGAATACGTTGTCGCCCCATACATAAGAAAAACAACACTACTTTTTTCGTTTAGTAAAAATGCTTCGTATAAAAAGATTCATTTTGAATAAAATTAAAAGTCAAAGGTTTTTATACACCGTATAATGGAACGTTGTGTATAAAACCAAATATGCCTCAATGAAAGAAGATTGAGACGAAGTCCCTTACAAAGATCATTTTTTTAAATAAAATAGATCTATTATGTGTATTCACTATATGTACACATAAAGAAAGTACAAATACGTGATAGGACATAATAATATCATGACATAATTTGAAAGTAGGAGATTAACCCAAAGAATGGAAATTGGGTTACGAAGTTCCCTTACCTCGTGTCCGACTTGAATCGATCATTCTTTAACCTCATGAATAATAAAAAAGAGTTAATTTATTTTTGCTTAAGAACCTTTTACATGTTCATTATTCCTTTTATACCACTTATTACCATGTTATGAACATTATGTAATTATTTAAGTTAATACCGGTCATTTTGTCGATCTTTGGTACTTGAGTAAAAAATAACCTTCTTATAATTACAAGTTGTTCATGTGGTGAAATATCCATTATATACAGAATTATATTCCTGATGTAGATATCATATATATCATATATATCCATTATATACATGAATTTATAATATTATGTAACATTTAGAGATAATAAATGAAATGCACCGCTCATGGAGACGGTAAGTCGTACCTGCGCATGAACGCTACTTTCATTTCTATTTCGTATTTAATGGAATGAAATTATAATTACAAAAAGTTATACTATAATTCTAGTATAATATAATGTATAATAACATTTACTCCATCCTTTATACATCCCACATATGGCATTAACGATTCAAATCACTTTGAGAGGGCGGTAGTCCACACTTCCTAAAATGAAAATATCGCATTTACCCATAATGTAAACCATAAAGGTATGCCATAAATGAAAAATACATAAGCTTAAGTAAAAAATAAACATATTATATATCATATATATATATATAGTGACATCTTAATGGCCACCTTTTATGGTGTTATATGAGTGTTGAACAATCATCGTTTCGTGAGGCAGAAATTCGCCATCCCCAGAAACAGTATGTTCTTCAACCATTAGATGTAGGTGTGCGTATGTGTAGCTGGAATCATTCTAATAACAACATACTTGTATATTGAGGATTATGGTGTTATTATATAAGAAATTAATAAAAGATTTGAGGGGGTTTTAGAAGCAAAATAAAACATAAGAACACCAGAGAAAACACTACCTTTAAAATGGGTAACTCTTTTTGATTTGAGCCAAAGGATTCCTTAGGAAAAATTCTGCCCAAAGTGAGGCTTCTAGGAGTAATTTTGGGATGTGGAGAGACAAAATGGGTAGGTTTTGGCCGATCCGAAGGCTTGAGAGGTGTGGGTAAGGTGGTAGAGGTGGGGGCCTTTTATAAGAGGAGATGAGGGGTACTCTTGGAAAGTTATAAAGGGTTACTTTATTATAAAATGCTTTTCGGATTTAAAATGTCCCAAAATTATATATTTAGATGGTAAGGTGATAATATTTAGAAATCAACTCATACAATAGGTTTTTGACATGTTTAGGTCTTAGATTTTACATTATCTGTTCATTTTATTTAAATCGTTAAAAAATGAGGTAATCGCTGCATCATTATGGTGTCATAAATAATTTAATCTATTTAATGTCTAAAAATTATAAAAAAATATAATTATGTAGGAAATATTTTTAGATTTATAATTAATATTTACAGTAAAAAATATGACTTGAATAACCCCATTTAAAAATTGTTTTAGTAAAACAACTCATGGTTGTGACATTTTTATTTTAACATTAAATAAGAAGTTTTTAATGTCATTTTCCTACCAAAGTGGCTCCATGGGGTCCCCAAGTTGACCCACGGATTTTCATGGTCGTCCATGACCCATCCAATAGGGGTAGGACAAGTGTAAGGGTATTTTTATTTTTTTATAATATCATTTTTACCTTAAATTTCACTAATTACATTTAATCGCGATTAATGAAACTTAAAAGTTACTTTTCACCAAAAAATAGTTTAATCCCATTGAACCACATTTTACTTCTTAATGAAAACCATGTATGTCGGATTTTTGAAAATCAAATCACAGAAGTGGTAATGTTTCATTTAAATGAAAAATCAGTATTTTAACTACCACTTAGTGGTTTCACAATTCATCAAAAATTGAAGTTTTTCAGAACAATGCCAAAATTTCACCCTAGGATATAATTGATATTCCAAATTCAAAAATGAAGTATATTTTAAAAAATTCCAAACATATAAGTTGCATTAGTTAATTTTATAATTAATTCCCGCTTTCACAACAAATAGCATGTTTTTAAGAAACAATATATATCAAAAGATTGACAATTGTTTATGTCCAATCACAAAGTGAAATTAATTTTAATGACCACCATTGGATAAAATGGTAAAAATATATTCTAATTATACTTTAAACCACTCAATAGTATAATTTATCACTATAAATTATTTTTATTAAAAAATTTGTTTTTAAGTATTTTTCATCATTCATAAAAAAAATTGGAAGTTCTCAGAAAAATACCAAAAATTCAACATAGGCTAATTTCAATATTCAGAATCCAAAAATTAAGTCCATTTTGAAATGTAAAATATATATAATTTCAAAAAGTGGGTATTACTATTCATAACTGCTACTTTTATTGGTCGTGGTGTGTTAGAACTCAAGGTTGCGTACAACACATGCTGCTCTATTATTCAAAGAGGAGCGTGCCATGGAAGCTTGGGGTGTTACATGATTTTCGTAAAACATCACAAAATAAATTAATTCATTTAATCTAATGATTTATCTAATGAATCATCATTATACCATATAAAAATTTATTTATCAAACCATTTAAACATGTGTAAGTTAATTATTAACATATAATTTAAATTCCGATGAATTATTTTCATTTTACATTAACTTCGACATTTTTATACAAGCGAGACAATCATGAAATACAAGAAAAAAACTCTCCATGAATGACATAATTGAACTCTATAACTCATCAAATGGAAATAAAATAACAAAATTAAATTTTAATAAATCAATTAAATGAAAAAGAGTTTTTTATTTAGAAATTAATGAAAATAATTTTACTATCCATGATATTAATATGAAAGAAGTATTTAAATATATTGTAAAGTGATTATTGAACCCCAATCCTTTTGGGGTTACTATTCATTCATACAAAATATATGAAGTGATATGATTTTAAAATTCCTAAAATCTAATTTCATTTTACTTCCCTTTTCTTTTCTTGGATAATTTTTTTCAATTCTTATTTTTTGTCAAATATAATGATTTTCCAAATGAACCCAATATTCCAAATCACTATTTGACTCTTCTTGAGTTGTTTCTTATTCACTCAGTAATAATAAATATTGTACCATATAATTTTTCATTTTCCATTCAGTAACCCTATGATTCTTCTTGATTGATGAAATAATTATGAATCCCATTCAATGAGTCAGGCAGACACATCTTGGGGACATTGGCAGTGAGGCCTGATGTGCTCAGATATCCTTAGGACATGCTCCTGATGGATTTTGTGATGTTGGGGAGCACGTCATCCTCTTTAGGGTACACACTATGGTTCCAGTGATGTTATGAGAGCATGTGTAGAGGGATTTCCATACATACCCTTTGGTGGTACATCTTGGAGTGGAAAAGATGTTCTCGGACCTCTGATGTCAGTACTGGTGGCCAGGGAAGAAGAAAGAGGTGGCATAGTTCATATCACAATGCCTAACTTTTCATCAAGTGAAGGATGAGCATTGGTTACCAGCAGGCTTTTCTCATCTTATTGAGGTACTAGAGTGGAAGAGGGATGGTATATCCATGGACTTCGTGACGAGGCTACCACGTACATCCTGGGGCCACGATTACATCTGGGTGATCATTGACCAAAACCCCAAGATGTATCACATCATACCAATCTGAGATCTGGGATCATAAGAGTGCCTCAGTTGCCTCTATGTATAGGAGATTATATGACTTCACGGGGATCCATCGATGATTTTCTCAGATCGCAATGATCATTATACATCCCTCTTTTGGAAGGGAATATAGGAGGGATTCGGGACTCAGAAACACTTGAGAACCACCTTCAATCTTCATATAGATGGTCAGAAGGATTGGACCATATAGACCTTTGAGGACATGCTTCATTCTTCTGTCCTTGAATTTTTCTATATTTAGGAGGACCAGCTACCACTAGTGGAGTTTGCAAAAAACAACATCTATCACTCCATCATCATCATGACACCATATTTGTCCCTATACGGGTGACCTTTAATATCACCACTATTCTAGATAGACCCATGGGAGTCATCACTTTTGGGCATAGAGTTAGTAATGGTTACTTTGGAGAAGGTTCAGATCATCCAGTAGAGAATGAAGACAGTATAGAGCTAAAAAAAAGTCTTATGCCGATAGGATACAAATACCCTTATAGTTTTAGAAGCGAGACCATGTCATCCTACAGGTCTCACCCCATCGAGAATTTTGGAGGTTAGGCTGGGGTGGAAAACTATCTTAGTGGTTCATAAGACCTTTCCAGATCCTAAACAAAGTAGGAGAGGTGGCATACCGTCTATCTCTCCCCCCTCTAATGCAAAGGGTGCATAATGTTTTCTATTTTTCACAGTTGAGGAGGTACATGCATGATCAATCGCACATTATCGACTGGGGAGAGAAGGACATCAATTATGGGGTGATGTTTATGGAGTTCCCAGTGGATATTGAGGATCGACCAGAGCAGGTCCATCGTGAGTGGTTAATTTCTCTAGTGTGAGTTCGTTGGCTGCATGGGAACTGCCAGAAGAGCACCTGGGAGTAGGAGGCTAAGATACGTGTTCAGTACCCCCATTTGTTCCACTAGTTTTATTGTAGCTTTATGGGAAGAAAATCCCTAAGGTAGGGATAATGTAAAGACCCCAAAATCATATATAATTTGTTTAATTATTTTTTATTATTACATGACTGCGAAAATTTACGACGCTTGATTCTGATGCCTGGTGTGCCCAGAATGGAATTTTGAACTTTTTTAAGGTATTCTTAGTAAACGTGCGGCATCCATTCTCTATCTTTAGAACCAGTGCTCAAATTAAAAATTTGAAGGAACCTTTAAATCCCTAGTTTCATGATTCTCCTATGGGATGCTTATCACCCACCACAGTATGTCAGGAGAAAATTTTAGTTTTACAACTTTTCAATGAATTACAAAATAACATAAAATTCTTGTTTTATTTTTCTATTAATGGTTGAATGGTGGTGGTAGGACCGCTCAGTTTTTATGCCATTTAATGGCTTGAATATTCAGTTTTATAACCACATTATTGATATTACGATGTTCATTCTTTAATGAACGTCATTAATATCTCGTTGTGTTAATCACTGACTCCATCTATTTAAATGAGGCTCGAGCTTGGGTTACTGACATGAAAGTGAGGAACCTCTGACGAAGTGTTGCGATGTCATCAATAGACAAAGAACGAAATCTTGGATGAAAACATTGTAGGAATCGATCTGGGATCGAAGAATGACAGTGGATTATTCCAGAGTGGATTTTTTCCCCACAACCATGATGTCACCTCTGATTCTTTGATAGGATTTTTGCTTAAATTCAAGTGAATTTTTATCTTTTCCACATTAATAAAAACACTGATGAATCACGGAACAAATATATTTTATCTATGTTGAATTTATTTCTACCCACTTTTTATTAGACTAACGCAGAGGGCGTCGGCCAAATGAACAAAGCCCGGACCCTCCGACACTTCGGTTTGTCGCGTTCTTCATGGGTGAATTTTGAGCTTGATAGAAACATGAATCTGGGAGGCTCGCAGTGAAGGCATCATCCTAGGAGGCCCCGTATGAGTGTTCAGAAGGGAAAACGAATCACCAGAGATCACCCAATGGACTGCTGATGTTCGGCAAGTGAGGGTGACCAGTGCCAGCAGGAGACGGTGGCCGCAGGCAGTGGCCGACCTCTGTGGTAGTAGGCAGAGGTCGGCCTTCATCCAACCACGTTGGGGGAAGGAGGCATGCAATCATGTTCTATGCTGAGGAGGTTGTGACATTGGAGCCATGGCAGTGGAGAAGGGGACACATGCCCCATGGGCCCCTCTAACAGAGAGGCAGCGCTATGTGGTGCTGCCATTGTAGAAAACCGAATAACTGAAAGCTGTTCAAGAAGGTGGAGTGACACCCCCTACATGGGCCACCCAGCTGGGTGCCACTCCGGTTAGTGGGATGGACCACCTGGAGGGTCGGGCCAGTGAGAGGCCTAGTGGGCTGAGTCCACTACGGCCCAGACCAATCGGACCACACCAGTCAGTTTGGGTCAGGCCGAGACGGACCTAGGTTATACTCAGACCAGGTCGGACCAGACTAGACCCATTTCAGCCCAGATATGCTTAAAGGGCAGTATCTCACAACCCAGACATCAATTTTATGAGCTATCTGTGGAGATGGAATCCATGGAACAAGAATTTAATTTTCTGGTACTCCACCTGAGGTTTGGAGAAAGTTGATGTACGACCATGTTGAATCGAACCCGAATCCAACTGGGCCCTCAACACTAAAATGCATATAACTCACAGACTGGATATCCAATTGACACTACATCTATCACGTTGGGACCCTTACCACATTGTGGTCCTTTGGGTTATTCTTTTTAGAACATCGTGTTAGCTGACGCATAACCGATATCTTGAGGAGCCGAAACTATAGAACTCAAGTGCACCAGGTGCATAGAATCTTGTGTCTTACTATCATTTGAGGAGGGACCCTATGTGGATAAACATCACAGTAACCCTTTGTGTATCAGAATCATAGAGACCCTCTATAGATCAACATCATATCAACCCTGTGTGCATCAGTATTTATAGAGACCCTTTGTGGGTCAACATCATAGAAACCCTGTGTGGATCAGCATCATAGCGACCTAGTGTGGATCAAAAACATAGCGGCCCTGTGTGGAACAACATCAAAGAAACCTTGTTTCGATCATCATTCTAGAGACCCTGTGAGGATCAACAATGCGTGAACCGATGAGGACCATCCATAGAGAGGCCCATCAAGTATCAGCGACATAAGACCCTATGTGGATCAATAAAGGAACAAATTTTTCGTGGTTCATTTGGGGAGACTTTCTAATGATAAAATGATATAGAATAAAACTAATAACCTTTATTCTTGAACTCTGAATTGTATAATTAGTTTCAGATGATTCTTTTACATTGTGCATTATGATTGAGATTGTGAATATTTGTTTTCCTTTGTGTATTTCGGGAGACCATCGGAGGTCTCGGGGTCTCTACTGGGTATTGTTATACTCACCCCTACAAGGTATTTGCCCACACCATGTTGTGTATTGTATAGACGATGAGAATATTGGCTGAGAATTTAGGGATATAGGACTAGGAGGTACACTGAGATGACTGGTTGATATGATGAGCTGTAGAGATGAGTTGTATCTACCCTTTATTTACGATCCTTGGTGGACGTTCTCAAGAGTTGTTTTCTATTTTCTATTGTAGTTATATCTTTTCATTTGATCTTGTATTCCAACCCCTTTACATCCAGAACACAATTTTACTAGTGATGTTTTTCTTGGCGGTTTCATCTTGTTTTGTACATGGACTCTGTGTTTGTACAGGCTTAAAGGCAATTCCTTCCCATTTTAGGGATATGCCTTTCCGTTACTGGTCGTCATCCCATAGCCTATGGAAGGCAGGCTTGGGGTAGTCACAGTATAAGACCTGGGGGATGGGTCATGGAATATTAGGTTGGTTATATGCTCAGGAAATAGTGAGGATTCATGGTGATCAATCAGTTATCATTTCAGACATGGACCCTCATTTAATCTCTCAATTTCAGGAAGGCCATAAAAATTCAAAGCGTTCATAGGTAATTTTTATTATGGAATACCATCATAAAATTATTGTTTATACCATGAAAGAAAAATATATATTGGAATACATTATTCAGGAATGTGGGTTTAATTACATAGTATTATGGGATAACCATTTGGTGTTTACTGAATTTTATTATAATACAGGTTACGAATCCTTTATAAAAATGGGAGACATTGATGCTTTTTATGGATGACTATTTTGGTACCCTGTAAACATGGTGGATTTGGGTGAAACCTAATTTTTAGGACCAATACTTGTGCAAGAAACATATGATAATTTCAAGTTGATTAGTCAGTGTATGTTGATATCATAGAGTCTCCTTAAGTCCTATCCTAATCATAGGCTCCATGAATTGGGATTATTTTTCAGTGATTGGGTGTTTTTGAATGTGGAACCTCTCTTGGGCCATCACCATCTTGGTACAAAAGGTATGTTAACATTTATGGTTCTCATAATTTTTGAGATTAAAAAATAATAATTGTATTGTGTAATTCATGTTACATTTCCACTATCAATTTACATTAGTTCATGACATGTTCCATGTCTCGATGTTAAATAAGTATAATACGGATATGTCTCATGTGCGGAATTGGGAATAATTGGAGTTTGAGTCAGATTTGCCTATGATTGAGTAAGGAATACATATTTTGTATATTCTTGAGAATGTTATTTGGGGGAAGGATGTAACATTGTTCCGAGTAATTTGGAATCATAGTAATGATGAGAATAATACATGGGATCAAAACTTGTGGGTTGAGGAGAAGTATCTGATTTTATTCTATGGTCAGGCTCGTGGATGACATCCTATGTACGAAATAGTTTCATGGTGGGGAGAATTTTCACATATGTTATTTAATTTGAGGTATTAATTTTTCTATTTTCGATGTTTTTTAACTATATCATCTTCATAGATTATTTTTTTAGAAAAAAGAATTTTTTATTCATGGTAGAATGTGGTACACAGTTACTGAACGACTAGGGGAAATAATAATCCATAGCAGGGGAACCACATTTTTTTTGAAAATGGCATTGTTGTGGCCCCACTATTTCCCTCTTGTGTGTGCATCATCCTCTAAGAAATCAAGTGGTCAGTTTTCAATTGGATAGGGGAGGTAGTAGGGTTTGGAAAACTATGCAGTTTAACTGTGTGGCATGTTATGGTCATTAAAATTGGGAATATACCTTTGTGCCCTCCCCTAATTTTAACCCCAAATCACTAATAATTCAAACCATGTTGTATTATCAGTACATGTTTGTTTCCAGTCTCCCTATTGGACCACATGAACTCCAATGTTTGGGTTATTTAATATGGAATCATCAATAAGTCATCAATTAAGTCCTTTATATCTTGGTTAATTCTTTCTACTAGGTTTATTCTACCTCTTTTTTGAGTACATCTATTATAGTACATTATTTGACCTAATAATAGTTTAATATTTAAATTTATGGGTAAAATCATGATTTAAATGGTTTGATATTTCCTTTATAGGGTCCCTTTGATGTTCAGTTTTGGTTTTCCACCAGATTCCCAAAGATTCCTTTATTGAGGTAGTTGATTCTATGATTTAGCAATATTAGAAATCTTTGGTTTTCTTTAATTTCATCTTAAATGTGTTCTATGGATTATATTAATGTTGTGATATGTTTTTTCAAATGGATATTAGATTTTTTAAGTATTGAATGATAGGTTTTCTAATGAAATGGATTGTGTTTTGTATCCTATTTGATGTTGTTCTTTGTAAATGTGTAATAAAAGTTATGCAATTTGTGTGAATAGTGTTTTAAAAATATATATGGTGTTTTTTTATATTTAAATAGGGGTTTTTATGTGATGTTATGTTTTTTATATATTTTATGCATGATGTTATTATGTGAATATGGTGTTTTTTGGGACATGTTAAAAAGAAATTGAACACAAAGGGAATCCCAGGGGTCTAGGTCGGCAGATTGGGACTGATATGCTAGTTTCATCAGTATGGCCAAGGCCTAGTTCCTTCTAGAAGTATTGAAAATACAGCACTACTTAAACGTTTATGATTGTAGACCACTAGACCTTGTGATGCATTCCCCTATAGTTGATCATGAATGATGATGATATTGGTTAGGGTTTCTATACCATGTTTCACTAATATATGAAGTTCCTATGGTACCACTAGTATTAGTAAATATATGGATTTCCCAGGAAGAGGTTTCAATTTTGTGACTATGAATATTGTCATTATATGCTAGATATTTCCCATATTTTAGATTTAATGTAATGCTTTTTCAAAATATATTTCTTCAAAAATTTTATCAGATATGTTTCAATGTTCGTTAATAGAACATGTATAGAGATACAACTTCTAATATTATGGAATGTAATCATTTTTTTCTCTCTCATCCTATTGGGATTTGTCTCACAACCTATACACACACTTAGGAGTATATATTAATTGTTTTGAATTACCCAGGTAAAGAAAATTTGTGTTTTAGTGGCTATAATGGATCAAGTTGTTAGTGTTAAACTCTTTTACGTGTTTTTCAAGGTGTATTGTGGGTAAGGACACTATCACAACATGCATGATTCATTTTTTTTGTTTTATTGGTTATATAACTGTTTTGAATTGATTCCTTGTTAAAGTAGTAAAATGTTTTGCTTAAATTTTGTATCTCTTTGGGGTTGTGGATATTGATCTTAATGTGATGTTCTATTTTGAGTATTATTTATTGTTTATTATACTTGGTGAAATTGTTCCCAAAAATTATTTATTTGATTACCATGAACTACTTTCCAGCATGTGGTGATCAAGAAAGCTCATCAATCCATTCCATAGGGTGTGTCAGGTGTCGAGTTGGATGGAACCCTAACATGGTTCATCACACTTATGACATCCATATATATGCACTTACTTCATAGATAATTTATTTATTATTATCCAAAACATTATTGGATTTATATTATCTGTGGATTAATTTTTTAGTCATGTTATTGATTGAATGTCTTCTAATATTAGTTATTTACATTTTTCTATTGATTATATATTGTTTACTCATGATAACATCCACTATACATAACCCTTGCTGATTATTTTATCTCCCATTATTTACATTCCCATGGATTTGAAGAAATAATCATTTATTTATTTCAAGGATCTATAATATTTACTTTCAAAAAAATTATTTTTTATTTCAAATGTAAAAGGGGAAGCATGATTGTATCTAGTTCTTCCAGAATACTAAATTGATCGATCCTTGGTGATGTGGTCCCTTTTATCGGCTGTCAATTTAATAAATTAGACACCTCCTCTAGGTAACTATATTTGGGGTTTTATAATTTTTATTGGATTTTTGTTTTCAAAATAGAGAAATTAGTTTTAGTAAAACATATATTAAGGAATGTAACCCTTTGAATGAAATTTAAAATATGTAAATTTTTTTGGATAATATCATGAAAACTATTGTAAGATAGATATTAAGAGTTTTTTATACCAATATATCCCTATTGGGATACTTTATGTGGACATGCTATTGTGACTGATACATCTTGGTATAATAACCCTAAAAAAGAGAAATTTGAGCATATATCTTCCATATTTTAGGTGCATGGTGAATGGTCTATTATTATGCACTTGGTTTTTCACTTGCATGAGACATTATTGAGTTAATTCACATTATCATTATGAATTATTATGTTAGAATTTAAATTGTATTTATTATTTTTGGAATCCATGATTATGATTCTAAGATTACATATACCAAAATTTTAGATTTATGAAAACTGTTAATCCTGATTGAGGATTATAAATTGTGATTTAAAACTCCTAAAATTATGAGATATTTCACTATATTCCATTTTAAATGAATGGTTTTTGGTAGGAACAATGTTATCAAAATAGGTATCCAAGGTAGACATTTTGTTGATGAGTAAGCCAATAAAACTTTTGTAGTAGCTAAGAAAAATAGGGATATATGAGGGAATATTACTCATGTTTTGACTAATATACTTTCACATGTGGAGAAAAACATGATATGTAAAACAGTAAAACTATATTGGATAATATAAAAACACAAATGAAATAATAATTTAGTGGAACTACTAATCTAGTATTAATTGGGATATAGACTATGTACCAAGAAATGGTATTTCTAGCCATATGATGCAATGAAATAGAAAATTTTAATCTATGTGTTTCTTTTATTCAATGTGGTTTTGATTAGTAGATAAACTATATATATAATACTAGGGGAAGAAGAAATCTAACATAGTTAATTAAGATCATTTAATGTTACAATACACTATAAATATTCCCCTTATTAAAAATGAACTAAAATGAGGAGAAACATTCACAAAATAGTGAAAATGGATGATAAAGTTGTTAAAGATTATAAGGAACCCTTTACTAGAATATCCATAAATTCTACAGATTAAGTATGTAATTTGAAAAGAATAAACATCCATTTTATTTAAGGTATTATATAGAGCCACCTATGATAACTGAGTTGTCAAAAAATTTCTTCATATGATGAAACGGTTTTATGTTCCAAAAAATAAAGATGAAATTTGATAGATCCTATATCCTCATAGAAACTCATCATTATAAAAGGTTTTTTTGTATTAATAAAAATGTAACACATCATATACTATGAACGGAATGATGAAATTTCCATTATAAGATAATTATAGAGAGACTAATCTTAAATAAAACTTTAAGGGAATGTGATCTTGTTATAAGTGTGAAGATAATGGTCAGCCTATAATGAATGCAAGGAATGAAAGAAAACAATATTTCCATATAATTATACTAAAAAGATATATATAATTATTTATATAGATTTTTCAAACATAAAGGGAACCTATCACATATGTTGTTCGTGTGAGATTACCAAACAAAAAAGATAACTAGAACTGATGTTAATGTTTGAAAATATGTGTCAATAGGTACATAAATCATAGGATCGAAATTAGATGATGCCTTATTTTCTTATATATATTCTCAATATTTATATCATTAATGTTTTATAAAATTAGATACTTCTCTAATTCCAAAATAATGGATTTTCTATCCAATAATTCAAGAGGAAATAATATCATAACAAATATGTGTGAGTTAGTTTCCATAATGACACATAAATGTCTCCTATTTGTAAAGTTTTTGAATACCAATGATTTAATTTTATATAATACATGGTATGTATTGGAATTAAAAATATTATGGAAGTCAATATTTCTAATGGAATGAAATTATAAATCATGGTGAAGATTTGGATTTCATTATATATAGAAGTAATACATCATCATCAAGGTAATTTCTATAATTCCAAATGAGACTCTCAGGGAATACTTTTAGAATCAATATATGGATGGAAAATATTATGTTAAAATTTTGGATGTCCCTATTTTATAAAAATACATTGATATATTTCCATAGAAATTATATCGGCATCCACTAGAATGTGATGTTGAGTTTTTTTAGACAAACTAGTCAAATGCCATGAGGGTTAATTATGTTATGGTAGTTTAAAACAACCACCACTTCAGATCTTGTTCATTATTTAAAAATCGTTCTCTCCCTTTTTCTAATTAATATAAAAACAAATGAAATCCAGAATGAGTCAACATGATTTTTTTACATTATTAACCCTTAGTTGGATTCATCCAGGGAGCATACAATAACAATATGTTGATGTACCAAAAGTATTAAGGGTCACTTCCAAATCAAGTTTTTGGATAGATCACATCTTTTCCCAGGCTCTATACCTTTACAAGGTTTATAGATAGCGTAGTTCCCTCCCACGGGCTTCTCTCTAAGTGTCATTTATGGCTCATTACTAGTGGAAAGGATCACCTTCTTCATATTCCATTTCTCCAAAAATAGTTTGGTGAAATGTAGGTCCATTTATTACAAAAAATGAATAAATAAGCAATTTTAGGAAGATTCTCTATTGAAGTATCAATTTTACCCAATTTTTGAACATCACATTACCACATATTTATTCGGGAACCATTTTTGATTAATTTAATGATGCTAAAAACCTTCATGAATATCCTTCCTTTCAAAAAGCACGCACATCATTCATGAATCCAAAATATTTTGTGAATCTCACATCATTCATGAATCTCAACCAACCTACAAAAAATCATCATCATTAAGTCAACAAGATGAAATTTTTTGAGTTTCACTTAGAATTCATGAATCTCAAAACATTGTCATCTTTTTATAGCCTTTGAGAACTTCCTTTCTTCAAGATTTATTTCGAAAGAAAAACCTTTTTTAATCAACATCGTAAATCAGTAGCCATATAATCTTCATTAATACATACTATTAATTTATTATTATCGTATATGCTTATTTATTGGTGTTTTATACCATTAAATAAGATTCCATCCTTTTAAACACCTTTTCACAAAGCCCACAAATTTCATTTGTGAATATCCCTATATCGTGAAGAAACATGAAAATTTTCCCATTCATGAAGCTTCAGATAGTTGCAGATATTACCATCAACCCTCCATCTATTCATGATGATCATTCCCGATGATACAAAACATCACCAAATTCACTTCAAGAAAACCATTATTCATGATTTTCCTTAAATTAACATATTTTTATAAGGCCTTTATAGAAATCCAGCATTCCTGATGATAACCATCCTCTAAATTTTGGAACCCATAATTTTTGAAAATCACTAGGAAACGACATCACATTGTGTAAAAAAATTTCTATAACACTTATAGGTAATCCATTCCATTGCATTGGAACTTTTTTAACATACCTAGTTAAGAATATATCTGTAACTCCACAACTGATCATGGGAAATAGCTTTTTTTATCATACTCAATCAACCCAAAACACCACAATGTTATGTTGATGGATTTGTTTCCAAATAAGTTCTCAATTTATTTCAACACATATATGAGAACATTATAAAAAGTTCCCTAAAAAATTCTATTTTAGAAATAGTTTAGTTTTTAAAAAAAGTAAAGGAGTTGTATAATCATATTTTTAAATACCGCATGGTTTCACCATGGGGTTCCACTATTTTTTTATGAATAATGGTAGATATACAAGGATATGAAATGAATATTGGTAAATCAATGATATTATGATAATTAAAAAATTTATTATCTCTAATATTGTTGAAATATTTAATCCACTTAAAATTGATCAATATTTTTATAAGACTAACCTTTATTTTTGGTATAAAAAATTGTGAGTATGAAAAGATGTTATTATAAGTACAAAATTTTGTATGTTTCATATTGATTATGTGTTTACTATAATTCCATTTGGATTAACTGATTAAACCTCTATATTAATTGATATAATGAATAGTGTATTCAAGGAATATCATGATAATTGTTTATGGTATTTATTAAGGATGTATTGTTGAATTATAATAGATAGTAGGACCTGTAGATTTAGAAGTTTATTATTCGTGAGGATTTTATAGGAAATGAGTTACACTGAGAAATTCACAAAAATGAATTTTTTGCTTTAGATAATTTCGTTTATTCCCTATATGTCCTCAAAGGATGTAATTTCATTTGATTTTATAATGATTAATGAATTTAAATAATTAATTACACAAATGAACATAACTGATGAACCTTGTTCCATTTGTATGGAAACATACTTTCATCAATTTCTCAAAATATTCTCATATTAGCTCACCCATTAACCAAGAATATAATTAAAAGAGTTTTGTTCATATTCATAAAGGAGTTTGAATTATTTCCTAAATAATTAAATAGGATATTGGTTAATGATCTTCTTTTGATTACACTAGTAGGAAAGTATATATATGTGATATATAGTGATTCATTGAAGAAGGGAATTTATTGTGTCTTTATTAAAAGAAATAACGGTATTTCCAATTCATCAAGGATGTTGAGAACTCCTGAGTAGAATTACCCAAATCACAATCTAGAGTTGGTAGCCACACTATTTTCATTAAACATATAGAGACATTATATATATTGATAGGGACATTAGATATTCATAGATTTTAAGAGTACGAGCTAAATACTTTTACAAGAATAGATCAACATAGGATATGGATAAAGAGTTTAGCTACTCAATGATTTTTATTTCCCAATACACTACCACCCAATTAAAAAAAATATGGTAGTGGATATATTTAGAAGGAATGTTCATAGAGTCTAATAAAAAATGAGGATTTATAGGGATCCTAAGTTCATTAATTTAGTGAATATAGATATGGATATTATTAACAAAGGGGAAACATCACTCATTTTTCAAATGATTTCCAAACTATCTAAATTAGAGAATATTAATTATTATCAACCTAGTGATGGGAATAATCAAACAAAAATTAAAATAATGAATCATAGGAAATTTGAAGCCATTTTTTATTAATATTTTTTATGAAATATGCAAAGAGTATTTGAATTTCATTTATACTTGAGGGAAAATGAATTATTTAATAATTATAATATCTCAAATTTATCTATAAAACCTGGTAACACCAAGATGTATAAAAATTTAAAGGAAAATATTTTGTGGGATTGTTTTAAGATGGGAATTTATAATTATGTATTAATATGCCTAGATTTTCATAGGTGAAGACTAAGAGAGAACATCAAAGAGGAGTCATGAAACCTAAACATATTTGTATATTTAAATGTGAAGTAATTATTATATAAATTTTCTCCATATTACTAAATAAATATATATTTAATAATTAAATATGGTTTATTGATGATAACGTTATGAAATATTTTTATTTCAATGATACAATAGAATATTTAACTCTTTTGTTTACTTGAAAAAATCAATATTAATGAATTTTTATGAATTTAGGTTACACTCATTTCAATTTTGTATGATTGTTATTTATTATTTTCATTATATTTACGGAAAGTTCATCTAGTGTCTATTGATACTGAGGTCTATTTTAGAATGTCCAATCATTCCCAAAATTATGGAATGCCCAAAAGGAATATTAAATCATTAAAAGAAATGTTGAGTTCATTCTCACCTAATGATAATTGTGTGAGGTATTAATATTTACCATTGGATTATTTTTCCAATAATAATCACTTAGATTAAACTATTCAAATGGAGCAATATGAAGCATTATATGAGCATAGATTCTATACTTGAACCTCTTGTGATGATGTTGGTAAAATAAAATCTGGTACACCAAAAACTTGTATAGGAGAAAATAATGAATATAAATAAAATTTAAATAAATATTAAAAGTAAACCTAACAATAACTTGTTTTATGTAGATAATCAAAGGAAATATTTGTAATTTCAAGTTTTATATTATTTTTTCATGAAATTATCATAATGGAATGGTGTTATAAGGTTTGATAAGAAAGGAGAAACCAGCCCTTGGTACATCAAAAAATTTAAATGTATGGAAGAATTAGATCTATAGATTAAAATTTAAAAATTACACCATATATATATATAATAATTTATGTGTTCCATTTCTCATTGTTATGGAAGTGTATTTGAAACCTAAAAAAAATTTATCCTCTAATGAAATTGAATTGGAACATGTTCTGGTCATACAATGAAGAGCCTATTCGGATTATTGAAACGTGAGAAAATCTTTTGAAAGTTGAATATATCAACTCGTAATGTTACAATGGATAAATCAAAATATGGAGGATGGAATGTGGGAAGACATATTTTTTTTTGTATAATAATAATGTTATTTTTATATAGATCATTATCCGTGGAATATTTGAGGATGAAATTTTTGATTGAGGGATTCTAACATCAGATCTTTAAGTATAGTATGTTAATATTTTGTATTAATAAAACTATATTTTAATTAAAATTTTAATATTTAATAGAACAAAAATTCTAATATGATTCAATGGATTTGAATTTCAAGATTACTATGTCAAAATGATTCAAGAATGAATTTTTAAAATTTCCCATAGAAATACATTTTTATGAACAATTTAAAATATAGTAATTTATTATTACACATTTTTTAATTAAAATGTATTATAATAATAATAATTATCCATTTTTTAATATCAATTATATATAAATAATTATATGATAATTTGGTTTAAAATATATGTATTTTTTAAAAAATATGTTCAATGTCATAATGTTTTCCAAATTCAATTAAATAAAATGACATTTAAAAATAATTTACATACATTAAATTAATATATAATATATCAGAGTATATTAATTTAAATCCATATAAATTTTCTTATTACTCATGTAGTAAATTTATGATCATATTATGTTTGATAATTACATTTTCATGAAAAACTAATTTTTATCACAAATTGCTGGATTATTTTGAAATTTACATCCTCAAATTAGATGAATTGAATTTGGTAAAATTTAATCATTATTTTGAATGAAAATATTTAATATTAGGTAATAAGTTGAAATTAATTTTTTATAGTGAATAGTAATAATAGTAAAAACTGGATACCATGGTTACAATCGAAAAAAGTTTACCAAGGGTGAATCCAAAATGATAAGGGTAACAATGATGAAAATACATAATTGAACAAGATTGGATTATTTTATTTTAAATTTATTCTTATAAACCTCTAATATAATTCATTATGGAATATTGTTTTTCAATAACGTGATAAAATAATGTTTTAAAACATTGGAAAATTTCTTCTTGGCTACTCACCTCAATTATAGTAGGGAACCTCATCACCTCACATATTGAAACCTATTATTATAATTATCTCAGTAGTCCAAACCAATATCTCTCCCCAATATCCTCATTAAATTTCAAATTTTTTTCCCTCCAAAAAGTAAATCCCTAGGGTAATTAATATGATATCCAATGAAGGTTTTTCTAAGAGGAGTTATTCTTCTTAAACAAGATCATTCCTTTTTTACATATAATATTAATAGAAAAAAAAAATTTCATAAAAATTTAAATATTATTAAATTAGTATTTTCCATATAATAATATTTTAATACATTGATGGAATATCATTTGTCTATCTTAATATACATAAAATGGTAAACAGAACAATAGATCCTACAAACAATAGAGTAAATCCTAAAGAATTGATGTAATTTGTTTTTCAAAAATGAATAACATGGATATAGATAATGATGGAAGTAGTTAATATTTGATATAATTATGAAAATTTTATAATTATATAAAATTAATACATCATTGATATCATGATCCATCAAAGCATTTAAAAAATATTATGTCGCTCATGTGTTTGAATGATATAACGTCTTCATGAAGCGATTGTACTCTTTTTTCCTATCTACAATCCAAGAAGGATATAATAAAATTATCTATTTAATAATTATACTATTTAGAACATAAATATAATTATAGAGGTGATTAAACTATAACATATTCACCATAACTGAAACATCCATAATGAATCAAGAATCAGAAAACAAATCTTTGAAAACCTAAAAAAATTATAATAATTGGAGTTTTTTTAGGAATTTTTTATTACATGTTATTATAGGAAAATCTAATGTAATTTAGTTATTAATTTAATTAATAAATCCTCAATTTTATTCCCTATTCATGTTAAAATGATGTTGTAATATCGAGGATAATTATATGTCAAATATGTTTTAAGGCTCCTTGGTGTTCCATCAACAATTGTATCAGAAAATGACTCTCATTTAATATAATGGTTTTATAAGAATCTTTAGAAGTCAAACATAATCCAACAAAGTTATGTATGTCCAATCACTCTCATACTAGTTGGGAAACTAAGAGAGCT
The DNA here is from genome assembly GCA_963277665.1 of Viscum album. Taxonomy (NCBI): domain Eukaryota; kingdom Viridiplantae; phylum Streptophyta; class Magnoliopsida; order Santalales; family Viscaceae; genus Viscum; species Viscum album. Next base: position 969,991,305 of record OY728123.1, on the reverse strand, counting down.
ATCATGATTCATGAGGTTATGCTCTTATGTTGTGTTCTTTATGTTAATTGTTCATGAGAAAATGATTTTCCATTGATAAAAATTTCCTAGAAAAATATATATATTATTTTGTTTAAAATGGAATCATTTAATTAATTATGTGAGATACATTGAGGATCTCCATTATACAAGGTGGATATAGAATAGTTGACCACTATTGTTGAAATAATTGTTGAAGAGATGATAGAAAAGGTAAAATTGTTACAAAAGATGTTCGTGACTTCTCAATGTCTCTAAAAATATTATTTAGACCATTATTATCACCCACTAGAGTTTGAGGCTGGGGATAGGGTCATTCATAGAGTTTATACTCTCTTAAGAAAACCTTAGTTGGTTTAGAAAGGAATTTCATAACTAATGTTTTTCTTCCCATTATAGATTATATTAAAACTCAAAAATGTTTCTTATGGTTTGTTATACCTATAATGTTTGAAAAAAATCATAAAATATTCATTGATTCCTAGATACATAGAAAAAATATATATCAACCCCATGTTATTCAGTTATATGATATTAATATTTAGTATGATCCAACAATGGTTCAATTACCAATTCATATTATGGATTTACAAGGCTACATAATAATCTATAAAATGAATCTATTCGTCTATATATTATGGATGTACAGATAGTATATCGACAAGATGTTGGAGGTATCATTGTGAGTTTATAATAATGTCTACTTTGAGGGAGGATGAAATCAATATGGTGGGTACAATTGTAATACCCTGACATTTGGTCTCTAGTATGTTCATTAATCAATGATGTTTTCCATTGGTTTAGAAATTTTTGGATATTGTTTTTATATTATGTGTTATATATTTGGTTTTTAAAATATATTTTATTCTTATGTTTTTACAAATTTTAATGATAATTTAAAAAATGACTTAATTTTTAGTCTTATGGATGTTTTTGGGTTTCCATGACTCTATGTTCCTCTATACCCTCACACATGATGATTTATTTGAGTTACGTAAGGGTTTCTATTAATTTTCATGTGTTTCATAATGGTAATGTGAATTTTTTTATTAACTATAGAATGGATGAACCTTTTTCTATAATTGTATCCCTCAATATATAAGAGAATCCAGAGACATTGCATAAATGTATCCTTGATTTTATATGGATTTTAAGGGTATCACGTTTGGGAAAATCATCCTATAAGGGAGTCATATAATGGTAAGGGTGACATGTAATGATAAGATAGTGTTTTTAAATGATTTTTAAATATATCCATTATATTCCATAGAGGTTAGGGGGATGGTGTATACACAATATAGGGGTGTGTAGGGAATGGGTTAAGGATAAGATGTGATTTATAAAGGATGTGGATGAGAGTGAGGGGAATTGTGTAATAGTTGGGAGAGTTATGTTAGTGTACCCAATCCTAGGATTACTGGTAACCTATACATTATAATGGTTAAATAAGGTTACCATAGAAACCTTACATGATATATAAGGGATTCATAAGGGTAAATCCTTGTTACCCTAACACAAAACTATTTTTTTGAAAAAAAAATAGTAAACAAAAAATCATATTTTTCTACATTTTTTTCCCAGAATTACCACATAACACATGTTTTAGGATTTATGTAAATAAAAATAATGATATAATTCTTTAAACAATTTATCTTTTTAACTCATTTATCTCTGTTTTATGACATTTTCAATCAATATTCGATAAAAACCATATATTAACTTTTCTTTTTAAATGAGATTTCCATTGATATAAACCAGAGATCATTTTATAAATGAATTCTTGAACCCTTGTTTTTTTATATCATCTTGATATTTTTTCTAAATTTTTTTTTAACATTAATGGAGTTCTTGTTCCATTCATATTTTATTATAATTTAATTCATGGATATAAGTAGAATGGTGATCATGGATTCTCTTCCTTTAATACTCCGTAGTTTCTATGATATGAATACATTTAATTTTTATAAGGTATGTGTTATTTTATAGTGGGGATAAAAACTTAATTAACCAATTCTCTTGAAAATTTATTCTATTCGTTCTCAATAGATAATTGTGAAAATTATCCTAGAGATATAATTTAATATCAAAGAATATTCTTTAGAAAAACATCATTAAAATTTTATATCATATCATTCAAAATTTTCTATAATTCCTTAAAGAGTTATTTGAATTTTTAAATTTGTTTCTCAATGAAATATTTTTTATGAACTTTTGAATGATATTAATAAATATATTTGATTATATAGTTTTATTTTTAAGTATTTATAGTAATAAAACATCACATATGAAAATATTTTATGAATTTTTTGAGTGGTCTTTTTTTTAGAAAATATAGAAGATGAGAACATTTAGAAACCTTAGGTATAGAAATAATGATGATATAGAAATATTGTAGTAGGAATTTGTATCATAGGACTCAATTTTTAGTTTAGTGTATTTTTTCTCTTTCATAGTTATTCATTTTATAGGTTATAGCCCAATAATTTTTTATGTATAATTTTTTCACATATGTAACAAGTTTTTTTTATCATAATACTATCCACTTACTTTTGGTCCTTGGACTTCCTAGTAGGATTTTAGTTTCTTTTTTACATTCAAGTATCATGCATTATATTCTTAACACATTACATGTTTGGATATGGTTATTTTTATTCCATTAATTTCTTTATTGATTATTAATTATAGTCATAGTCATGTGGATTTGAATGTATATTGTTTATAAAACAATGAATTTTTAATAGAATTATGTTCCTGTATAAATGTATTTATAAAAATATTTTTATTTAAAGCCATATCATATATTTTAATTATATTATAATTATAGAATATATCATGGTGGTTTCATCCTGGGATCCATGAGCACACCATAGTTTTTCCATATGGTGGTTATAGACCTTGATTTTTAGGAAATATATAAAGGGAAGTGGTTCAGAGTTTTTACCCGATACTCTTGGGTGTATTCATATTCTTAGTGGGACTATTTATTAGTGATAGAATATCAGATTTAGTATTTTATTTTTCTTTATATATTTTACTATCAAGGTTATAATTTTGGAAGGTCAATTTATGTCCCATGGATTTATTGTATACATACACATTATAATATATTCAATTATATATTTCATGTTATTGATTTGACTTTTTATAACATTTATTGATGTCTACCTTGTGGAAGGATATCTCTAGTTTTGTATTATTTTAACTCAGTTTGGTTTGTTATACACCAGATAACATAATAACACCTCAATATTCACTATTATAAATCAAATCTAAACTAATTTAATGAAATGTGAAATATGAAATTAAATATTCAAGTATAAATGTGATTATAAATCATATCAATGAAATAATATATCATTAAAAATTATATAATATTTTATTAAATCATGATATAATGAATCCAAATTATGAAATAAAAACATTAGAAAATAAAAAAGTGAAATGAGAACAAATTTTTCATGATTAAGAATAATTTTTGAACAAAACCACTGTAAAAATAAAAAACAAAGATAATTGTATAGAACCAACTAATTATAGAATTAACCCGTAAAATGATACAAAAAAATTAGATTCCATCTCCCTATATTGATATCTTATTTTTCCACAGTTTCAATCCTCCATTATGAATTGGATTAATTAGACAAAAATATGTTTGAATAAAATTTTTAAGTAGAAAAAAATTATTCCATAGAACATTATATTCTCAATTTATTAAATCTCAACCTGGAATTGACATCATCTCCAATTGACTAATGAATACCCCTTTATATATAATAATATCCTATGGATAATCACAACATAAAATTGATTCAGGTAGATAATACTTATCTGATAAGAAATAATCCAAAAATAGTATTAATATTTCCTTTAGAAGAAATAAACTATAATATATTCATTTGATCAACATTATATAGTATTCTAGTTTACTCTACTTTGATTAGGCAATGAAGAATTTTTTATATACCCCTAATAGTATTTTCAACATATATATCATAAAAATAAAAACTTATTTGTAATATAATGTTGAATAAATACTTCACTTCAAAAAATTAAGTAGTTAACTCATCTTGTCTTCTGATTTTCGATCCCGTGAATAATTATAAAATAGAACCATATAGTATCCACCATCACAACATAAATGTTGTGAGAAATGTTTTGTACTGTATATCAAATACCTAAATCATTAAAAAAGATCTCAAACATCTCTAGACTAAATAAATTAAAATCATGTATATGATTAATTAATTATTAGGATATGAGTCACTATAAAATGTCCACATTTTTAACCTTAGGGTGGACATAACCATTATTGAACATCTGAAATTAAAATCCACTAATTCAACTCCACTATTTCAAACATAGACAAGCACATAAAGACATTAAATATATCTATTCCATGTAGCACAATGCATCAAAATTCATAAAATTCTAGACGATATAACTAAGAAAACCAATTGAGGACCACATATTTTGTGTTATTTAATGATAAATTTTAATTAGAATCCATTTTATTCAATCCCAATCTTCCACAATACGAATATCTGATAAAAACCCATAAAATTAGGGATTTGAGTTAAACACTAATTATTATTAGATAATTCAATTTTCAGGACTCCCATGGAATTATAATTTCCAAAATAGGATGATAAAAACATACTACAGTCAAATATACAATGAATTTATTCTTTATGGGATCTTAGAAGAAAAACACAATTTTGAGGATCTTTAGTGATAGAAGGATCATGTGGAGGGGGAGGTCTGTGTCATAATATATTTTCATTGAAAATTAAAAATTTACATTAATTAAATTCATAGTAGTAGAGAAATTAGTACATGGTATGAATATATTGGGTATGCGGTTCAATACTGAGTGGTCGGTGGGCATGCATGGGTTGATAACCATAGGATGTCTCACCAGTTACTAAATTCTCCTAATTTGGGTACATTATTACTCTTTCTACTAAAATTTAGTTACAACACCCAAATTTTTTATTCATTATCTGATAAGAAAATCTAAATACACATGAGATTATATAATATTATCTCAAAGAATATAATTAAAAGTTAAATCTAATAATGAATTGCATCAAATAATGTGGGGTTTTTTTATAAATATTATTCCATTAAGATTCTAATCATTATGAAATATTTTTAATAGTACACATTTTATAATCTAGGACTCTAAGATATTATGTTTCTCTTCTTCTCCTAGATCGTTTTTTGAAAACACCTTTTCAAACTCAATAAATTTACTAATGGTAATTATTTTCAAAATCAACATATCACAATATCCCACATCAATCACAATACTTTGGTCAGATAATACGTCTACCGTTAATTTGGCATCCTTAGTTTAAATCAAGAGTATGATATATTTCATATAAATTCAAATATATTACACATGAAATATATCATATATTCCATAATATTTCAACAGAAGAGCCAAATAATAAGCTATAATTTTAACTTGCTCCACTATCTTGAATTGATTGGAATGAAAAGACAAAAAAATTCTCTCTACAATGAAATAACATCATTGTAAAAATGATGAAATCATCAAAATTAATGAATCACAAATTGTGAAATTCATTTTTAATAAACATCGATTAGTATTTTAATACTGGAGGATCTGATTGTATATGATCCACTTCCGAATCAACTACTCCTTATTTTTAGTCACCAGGACCGGTTTGATCTAAATATTATCGACCTTCTAAAATTTAACCCGTAATGAGTTGATTGTAACATAACATTATTTTATGATATATTTCTCTATAAATTATACTTATTTCATTGAAAATGTTCTATTACACACAACACCGAGTATAAATGAATTCTAACATAATAATAATATATTATTATTTAATGTTATTTTTATCGGATAGTTGTGTCATTTATGGGTATGAATATGAAAAGGTAAAATATGATAAATTTAGGATATAAAAATTTATAGAATCAATTCACTCCCTTTCAATTAATTAGTAAGGAAAATCAAAAAACATTCAAAACTAAATAATTTGTTTTTTGAAGAATATATTTTTTTGGCACAATTTATTTTTTACATAATAATTTTAATTTTCCACAATTTTATAATTAATATAATGAAATATATATATTATATATTTAGTTAATTTTTTTTAAATACATATATATTTTTTATTTGTCATTAGATAATAATAAATCCATTTTTATGCTATAATATAAATTTTTATACTAACTATTTATTATTTCATTTTATGAATTTATATTAAAATAGATTTGTTCAACATATTGAAATTAAATCAAGAGAAATTTTATATATTTTCTAAATAATGTGTATCAAATTTTCAATATATATACCTTTTATATTTTTCCATAATGAATAGTCTCCTCGGTAAAAATTGGTAACCTCCGTATGGTTAAATTTGGTAAATGTGGTTAAAACCATGAGATAAGATCCAAAAATCCACTCAAAACATTCTTTTATACAATATTATGGGTGTATTTCAATAATATACATCCATTATAGTAATATAGGTCCTCTTGGATCCATTTTTACTTGATTATGACTGTAATAATACAGTAAGGAATGAATACATACGAAATGTTATTCAAAAGAATTTATATTCTTTTAAAATTTTATTTAAGGATATAAATCTGATAGGTTTCATTAATTTTTTTTATTTTAAAGTTAAATAAATATTTTGGTTATGGAAACTTATTTCTAATTTTGGTGATTAAATATTTACCATAAATTGTTACAGAACCATGATATAGTTTTAATTTAGTTAATGAGAATTTAAATAAATGATTTTCAAAATATTAAAAGAAATATAATTTTGTTGAACTATTATAATCCATGAACTGCTTAGATAGAAATTATGAATTTTTTATATGTGAAATTTCTAGATTTAAATTTCATTGAGGCCCTATTTTTTTCAATGTCAATAAATAATAATATTTCTTAAAATTACATTAATAAAATATTAGTATAAAATTAGTTATTAAAATTATTTAAAAAACAAAAAATATTGATAGAGTAAAAGTAAGAAACTAAATTTTTTAAAATGGTTTCCATTTTTCATTTATGATAAATTGTTACCTTATATGTAAAATTACAACCTTTTAATATAAAAACTTAATTACCATATTAAATAATAAAATTGGATAACAATGGGGTTAAATAAAAAGATAAGATATGAAAAAACAAAAACACCTAACTAAATTTCATTAGATGACGATATTTTTACCATATAAATTATTTATCAAAATATTTGGTGATATGGAATCATTTTTCTTAAGATTTAACTAATTATATTATAATCATTTTATTAATACTATGTGTGTTGTTTCTATTCTATATAAAAGGATAGTGATAATCTCATTTAATTAAGATAATATGGGCCATATATCCCATCCAACACCATCCAAAATACCTCCCACAAAACTTAGACAAATTATATTGGTTTTTGTTTTTCTAAAATATGAACCCTATAGTCATCAGGAGTACATCTAAATGAGTTCTTTCAGAGAAGGGGTAATCACAATAACTGTTAACATTATTTTTTTATCTTCTTATTTTACCTCAACTAAATATGTTGCATTTATACAAAAATAATAAATTTAGTTTCCTCAAAATAAATAAATTTTAATATTATTAAAAAAACACCATTATCCATCATATTTTCCATCAACTAAAAAATGAAAATGTCGCTAGTGCATCAATGTGGACTACCACCTCTACAAAGAAACGTGATTTCTTTTTCTTTTTTAAGTTTTATGGATGTTAATAAAGATATATTTAATAAATATATATATTATATATGATAAAATATTTTTTGAAATGATGAAATATTATATAATTGGATTTAAATACATATGTCGAAAAGTGAAAATAGTTTTCTTGCATTAGTATAACCTACCATCTCCATCAACATTGTAATTTGTTTCAAACAATAAAAATTAATAATGAATATATATATATATAATGAAAATAAATGTTATTTTTATTATTAATAATTTTTTTAGAGATTATATAACCATGGTCAAATCATAAGGTCCAAACTAATAAATTAAAACACACCAGAAAAATGAAGTTGTTATGATTGGTAATAATGATTTTAATAATGACTTGTTTATAAATGGGTTATAGAATATTACAAGTAAAAAATGTATGGAATTATATATATGAATATAGTTTTCTAAAATATTTGAAATAAATATATACTTATTATAACTGAGGAATGAATAAATACGAATGTTGTTAAAGCTAAGGCAATGGTTTAATTCCCAATCACAACACAATTCCGGATTGATTGGGTTTATATCCATGTTGGGGAAATTAATTGACATTTATATAATAAAAAATATAAATTTTCATTATCCTCTAGTTATTTCTATAAATTAAATTTTTTCATTTCATTTTTCTCTTTTTATTTAATAACGAAAAAAATATATAGTTTTAATGTAAAATAGACTTTTTCTACTCGATCAAAAATATTTTTCAACCATGATCATATTTTGCTCAAAATTATTTCCAGAATATTTTTCATTTTATAAAATTCTGTATTAATTACATTTTTACCCATTTTATTGTAATAATATAAAATGAATCATCTTGTCGTTTTATGAATAATTTACATTTAAAAATTTTATTGAAAATGTAAAAGGAATCATTTTACTAACTTATTCTTCATGAACAAAATTTTATACCATCATGACCAGAAAAGTATTTGAAATTTTATTTACAAGTTCCAATGATTTACATAAATGAAATTGTTTACAAAAGAGTAGGGAAAATATTTTATGTCCCATATTAGTGATTTTAAATTGAAAATACTATTTTCCTGATGAAATTTTATAGTGATCATTCTAGATTATTTTCACATATTTCAAGATCCTCTATTAAAATATAAATCTAATGATATAATATAATGATACCGTCCACAATATTTCACTTAAATTATTATGATCAGTTAGACAGGAAAATGTATTAACATTCTCTATTAAATTATTTAAGATATAAAAAATTATTTAATTTTAATGAATGTTGAAAATTATTTATTATTTATTTATATAATGAATTCATTAGAAATATTATGTGATAAGTAGGGGTTATAATTAAATATCCCCTCGATGAATTGGTAGGTCTCATGATTGAGAAATGTTGTGTATTTGGATGGGGCCTTACACGAATATATAGATATCTTTTTATGATCCACCAGGTGTATGTTTAATATGTATGGAATAATGCATTCTGCCATTATAAAATCAAATATGAATGTCTATATAAATTTTGGAGTTGTTATGAAATCCCTTAAAAAGTTTCAATCACATGTGATTAATTATACATTATTATTTAATCATCATTTATTCTTGGAAAATTCATCTATTATTATTATCTTCCTCTATATGAAAACCCTTACAATTAAATTTATCTCACCAATTTTCTTAAGTTTCCTTTACCTATTATTCCATGAAATGTATTATTATTGATATGAAACGATATACTAGATGTAAAAATGATGATCTATATGTAAATTTTATTTTTTGTTTTTTTACAAATGTAGTCTGCGATTTGAGCATGTAATAATATTTCCAAGACTACACAAATATATGATCAGTTAGGTTTAGATATATTTCATATTAATAATTTAAAATTGTAACAATTAGATCTATTAAACAATGATTTGGGACATTATAGATCATATCAAGTAAATTTTGTAGAAATATTGGGAACTCTATTCAATAAATAATGGATTTTATTACATACCCTTACGAATGCATTTGAGGACTTTCTTATCTATAGGAAAACATCCTAATTTCATGGTATAGTAAGGATTTTTATTCTTATTATAAATACATCTCTTTATAGAAACTACAGGTTAGTGTGGTTGTGGAATATATTAATATACTGGTAATAAAAATGAGAATATTTTTTTAGTATATCTATATAATAATTTTAGTGCACAGTTAGTGTTCCCTTACTATGCACTTGTTTTGACACACCAAGGATATATAAATTTGTTAATTCCCATTTTCTTTACAAAACATTTTTAATGAATTGAAAATATATTTAGGATTTGAGAATATTACCAAAGAAAACAATTTTATGATTTTGATATTAGTTAAGCATAAATTTCCAATTTAGGTTATGTTCTTCGAATCTATTAAAATTATGATCTTTTATTCATAATTTTATAATCTAATCTTGTGAGTGACATTGTTAAAAATAGAATGTAGTAGCTAGATTATAAATTATATCAATCCACATAATCTATATGGGATTTTCATCTTTTAAAACACAATAATGATGGGGTTAGATCTAGAATTAGAGCTGAACAAATTATAACTATATTTGGGGAGTATACTCGAGTTATAAACATAAAATTTTACATAATGAATTTGATTGATGATATGCAATATAGTGTAACAATGATATAAAATTTCATACAACACCAACGTCCTTCATTCAGTAGAAACATTAATCTATTTGTTTCTAAGAAATAGATTGGTTCCATTAAAAATATATTTCTCACATTTTAATGAAATAAAAATTATTATTTTTTAATGATAGGTTATCATCTAACAGAATATGTACCGCAATATTGGTTTGATTAAAAATAATATGGATTAAGAGGAAGTAATGATCTTGGAGTGGACAAATTTTAATATAAATTATTTAAAAAAAATCAACATGAACAATAAGTTGATATTGAGAAATCATTTCCAAGTCTAGGAGAAAAGTTAGATGAAAATTCTAATATGTAAGAAGTTACATTTTCATGAACATAAATTCATGATTTAGAAGACATATTTAATTAAAATAATATGATTTAACAATTATTTTATGGGATAATTAAAATCCTTCGAATGGAACAAATTTCCCAAATACTCTCATCATACAAATATATAATATCATGTCCTTTCCAAAATGGTAAATAATTATTCATTTCTTTTTTATTGGATGGATTGTAAGTCAACAAGAGGATGAAAGTGAAAAAATTTATAAGGGGAAAAAGAGAAATTGGAATTTTCCAACATGTGATTTATTTAGAAAAAAACACTATGTTACATGGTTAAGAGGAAAATGAGTTTTCTTTATGTGTGGATTCAAAGTCAATAATTCTAATAAATTAAAGGGAACAGGTAAGGATAGAAATGAATAATTATTTAACTATATAGAAAAGGTGAAATAGTAAAAACAATTCCCCAAACACAAGGGAACATTAAAAAAGAATCAAATGGTGGAACCCCAAAAATCTAAAAGTACAAAAAATGGATTTAGAAGTTCATAGTGACATGGTGAAAAGTAATTTTACTATACACTCCAAGAATCAAATGTTTTAAATGATTTAGATTCTACCAATTATTTTTTATTAGATAAATTTTTTATGATTATCACATACTAGATAAATAAAAATATATTAAGATGATATTTAAAAATAAAAATTGTATAATGATCATATCTTATGTCTATATATTCACTCATATAGAATATTTGGGAATGTTATACCTATTAATATTTAATAAATTCATCTTTTTGATTTCTATATAATTAAGGATATGAATTTTCCATAAAATTATATATCACATATAAATTTTATAGGAAGGTAAGTTACATTTTATATTTGGAATCTACCTTCAATTGCCTATCAATGAGAGTGTGAAGTAGTACAACCACTGGAAATTATTTCCATCATACAAGTTTAGATAACTACTTATAATGATTATTTATCTCAAATTTTTTGGCAGAAACTAAATATTTAAAATGTGCATATTTTTTGGGAATATGAAAATTTATTTCCTTAAAACATTCCCTATCTTCCCCAAAATTTTGAAGAAGAGTTTTTAAAAGAATACATCCTTAGTAAAATGACGGTTTGGTATACTGCTTATAGAATTACCCAAATTTAGTTAGAATATTTCAAGAAGAAACTCCAAAAGAGTCGGTAAGGGATCATTCATCCTTTCACATTCTGATGTAATGAACTCATTAATTGTTTTGGAAAAAATAAGATTCAGTGTAACTTTTCATTTACTATTAAAAGCTTAACACGATAATTATTAATAACATGTATCCTTTACAACATATCAATGATCTGTTTGAACAATTTCAAAGAGAAATATATTTTTTTCAAGAGTGTTATTCGATTTGGGTATCATCACCTAATGATAAAGAAGGAGTATGTACCCATGGTAGAATTCATTACAGGGTATAGTCATAATAAATTTATAGAATTTCATTCCAGAGTTACCAATTATTCTTCAATAATAAATTATTTTATGAATATAGTCATTATATATCATGTTTATTAGTTTTTTGTTGTCTTCAATGATGATATTCTTATTATTCAATGTGTATGTTATATCATTATGAACAATTGAGAATTGTAAAAATGACGATGAGAAAGGAGAATATTTATTTTATATTTACCATTTTTGAATTTCGGCTTTAGAGTGACTAATTCATGGGTCGTATAATATAATGTGAGGGTAAATCACGGGATCACTAATAAAGAGAATATATTTAGAAATGGACTATAACAACCACGGTAAATAAAACACATAGTTTTTATTGGTTGGTAGGATACGAATAATGCTTTCAGTGATATTGTTCAATATAACTAATAAAATAATTAAGATGACTTACAATGGTATTAATGTATTAAGCCTTAATTAATGTTAAGGGAGTATCAAATAACTAAATATAATATTGGTAAGAAAACTTGTTCCTAAAATACAATGGTGTATAGAAGGGTTTGTGATATATTGTAGTGCATAAAAAATGGATCAGGATTTTTCATCATGTAAAGCGACATGGTGAAATCATATGCCTTTATCTAATTAATAATTCAGTAGAAAAAGTATTATCCCCATGATTTTAAGATTCCATCAGTAATATTTTCATTAATGATTTGATGTATTTTTCAATATGGTTAAACTAGCCTTATATATATTGATCATAAAATATTTTACTAAATATTAATATATAAATAGTTGAATATATGACAAATAAAATGTTTGTAGTTCATGAAGTAATATTATTTATCAATATATTATAATCAAGGGAAGGAAAACAAGGTGGATTCTACTCTATCTTAGAAATACCATGCTAGTTTGTCCTTGATGAAGTTATAATGATATTCATTATTTATATATTTGGATATTTTGGATCATGAAAACATAAAAACATTATAAATGTAGATATATATTATCATTATAATATTATAGTTATTCCATCCATACAAATGATGATTAAGAAGGTGTAGATGTAAGATATTGATTTACGTGAGAATGTTAGGAACATTATTAAATTTAACGATGATCATACTAGAATAATAAGTTTCAGGAACTAGGTATGTGTCCCATTAATAATGTAAATGATGAAGGAATTGATGAATAAATAAAATATTTCAACATTCTCTATTGATAATGGATGTATGAAGATGTATAAAAATCTAAAAGAGTATTTTTTGTGGGAAAATATGAAAAGGGATATTATAGTGTATTCATATCTACCTGTAGTGTGTTAGAAAACTATGGTTGATATAATGTAGTATATAGGATGTCATAACCATTACCCAAACCATAATGGAAATGGTAAAACATCAGAATGTATTTTTTTCATAAAACTTCGTAGTATGTCAAAATGAAATAATTAATCCAAGACACATAGTTAATGTTAGAGATGATTTCTATCCTTATTGGATATTTATAATTTCCATTGTGAAAGTGGAATGCTTTCATGTATTAAAACATTATCCTCTATCTGATTGGGATATGATGTTTACATTAAGGATTATCAATGTATTCAATAATCATGGGATATAAAGATGAGTTTCATCAGTACATATCATCATCAGACTTATGGATAGTCTAATTGTCCCATTGAAACTCTATAGTACATGTTGATGTCATATTATATAAATTTTAATTGATATTGTGATAAAAACCATTCATTGTTGCAATTTTCATATAATAAAAGATATCCCAAGTGTATTCAGATGGCTCTCATGAAACTCTCTATAACATGAAGTAAACAAATCAAAAATTTGTGAATAAAATTGGAGAAAGAATGATATTGGGACATATTCTATCTATGGAAATTATAGATAGCGTGTTATCCATAAAAAAATTCATAAGGATAGATCAAATATAAAAAACAAACATTGGGATTATAGTCTTCAATTATATCTTTATTTTGAAGTTGGTGAGAAGTTAATTCTCTGAATATATCTATAGAATAGGGTAATAACATTAATAAATAATGGTATGCAAATCCTTATATATTTTTATAGCTTCCTAATTGTTGAACACAGTGGGAAAATGGCATATAACTTTGTGTAACCACCAATTCTCTCTCAAGTAAACGATGTGTTCTATTTATCCCTTCTAAGGGAGAACATACAAAAATCTCACATGTACTAAACTCATAGGTTGTACCACGGGGGAATTATTTTCATTATGAGAAAATATTAGTGTAGATTCACTATTTTAGATAAAAAACTATATAAAACAAGAACACTCACATATTCTATGTTTTGTGTTGAAAACATAAATTTTTGAAAGCTGCCTAGGAAGCTGAGGAAGTGACGAGGATGAAGTGTCATCAATTGATTACATCACAGTGAAATAATTTTGAGGGAAATATTAATTTTAAGGGAATATAATGTTTCACCCTATTATTTTATGATATATTAATATAGAATTAATTTTTATATCAAGGATAGTTTTATTTATGCACAACATCGAGTATTAAAGAATCTTGAATTAATATTAAAATATCATTCTTTTTTGTGATAGTTATCGCACAGACATTTTTTCGTGTTTATGATTATGACTAAATTAATTATTAAACATTTATTTTATTATTTTTTTAATATGAATTAATTTGTTTCAATTTGTTATAAATTAAAATAAAAAATCATTATAATGTAAAATAGATTTTTAATGAAAACCCTATTTTTATTCATGAAATACATTATTATCATAATATAACTAAATAATTAGTATTAATAAATTATTTTAATATAGATTATTTATTATTTATTCATTCAATTGGTATAACATACATTTATGTTTTTTAGAGGCATGATATTTGGACAAATCAATTTGTATTCTTAAAAACACATTTATTATAAAATATATTTGTCATTGCATTTTATGTTTTTTATTAATATTAATCCATGAAACATATAGAATATAAACCATAATAAATTATTCCATAATTTGAATATAGGGAATAAAATTTTGTAAATTAGTCAGTATTATTATTTTTCAATGTGAATAGTATCCTCGTTATGTATTTGTCACTAAGGTATGGGTAAAACAAATAAAATAGTGTTAAAACCATGTGGTTTGGTATTAAATCATCCCAAAAAATATTATCATATTGGGTCTATGTACTTATAAAATTTACATCGATGTAATTTATTTTCAAACACATAGTTCCACATTACCTTAATAATAACATTTATATTAATTTATTGGAAGAATAAATACAAAATATCACATTATTGAATTAAATAACTCCAAAATTAAAATATAATGATAAATAATGTATATTTTTAGTGAAATATTCTATTTTAAAGAAAAATTAATTGTTTTCTCTATCGTAAATTATTTTTAATTTTTAGGGATTAAATAATAAAAATGATTGTTTACTCAAAACTAATATATAATTTATTCAATTAATAGACAAAATAAAATAAATGATTTAAAAAACTAATTTTAATAATATTGTGGTAAATTATTCTGATCCAAATTTTTTATGTAAATATACCATATTAGGTATGTTTGAAAAATATTTATACAAATCCATGGTAGTCAAGTTTTTTTCAATGTAAAATATTTGAATAGTTCATAAAATGAAATTTATAGTATTTTATGAAAAAATAGTTTATTAATTAAATTATAAATCATAAAATGAAGAAAGTTGAGAATTAGGATAATAAATTGTCTAATATTTAATCCATTTTCCATTTTTATGAAATTTTTTACCTTATATATAAAATTATAATTCTTTAATATTGAAAATTCATTACCACTATTAAGATTATTTGTGTTAATCAAGGGGTTAGGCAAAAAGATAAGGATTAAAATGACACCAAAATAATATATATTTAATTTATTGTTGATATTTGAATCTATAATATTTGGATTAAAATATATTCTTTATTGGAAAAATATGCTATTAGAATTACTTAGTTATATTTTAATCATTTTTTAATTCATTGTGTGTCCTTTCCATTACATAAAAATTAGAATCCCCACTCTCTTTACATTTTATGACATTAATCCATCTACTTTAAACAAGAAAAGAAAATCTCTAACACTAACATCCTTTCAATTTTATGGAGCTTATGTTATTCCAAAATGACTCACCCTAGGGTCCTTAAGAGTATATCTAAATGAGTACTTTCATAGAAGAGGTAATTTCCTTAGTCGATCACATTATTTTATAACTTAATATTTTAACTCCTATATATATTTTGTATTTATCCTAAAATAATAACAATAATATTCCAAACAAATCTAATGTCTTTTATTATTATTTATGATCATTATCAACCATGTTTCCATAAAAATGAAAAATGATTATTTCACTTCAACAGAAGTATAGACTACAACCTCTACAAAGCTATTTTATTTATTTTTGGTTTATATAATACAAAGAGGGAAATAAGGATATATTTAACAATTATAATTGATATATATGATATAATAATGTTTCTATTATTGTAAATATTTATTTAACCATTTTTGTTCATATTTTTAAATTATGAAAACAACATTCTTGCATACTTACAAACCACCTTCTCCATTAATGGTGTTGATCATTTTGTTTTCTATGCATTTTATGGATGATCCAATATATATATATTTATATATCAATATATATTATGAATATATTATTATAACCATTATGATGATTTTCTTACCATGAACAAAGTACAAATACCAAAACTATAGTACCAAAAAATTCATTATAAAAACTTATTGATCCGCTGAAATAAGGACTTAAATAATATAATGTTTATAAATGGTTGAAATAAGATTATAGGAAAATAATATTTGTTATGATTTATATTATTATGGTCTTATCATATATTTTTGATAAATATATATTTATCATATAGGATTTTCAATCACATTTAAAGGACGTCGAACCTATGGTAAGTGTAAATTGTTTTAATCTCATAATTATTCAGGGTGGTTTATATTTAATCCTAAATTTGGAAAATTATTTTATTTTATTTCCTAAACATGTTATATTATATTCCACTATATTTATTTCAATAAATAGAATTATTTTCTTTCCTTTTACGTTATTTAATTACTAAAAATACCAAAATAATATTTTTAAGGAAAACAAACATTATTTTTCTACTCAGTTAGAAATCATTTTCTTCAGTGTCCATATGGTCATTCTAATTTTTCAATAATTTCTTAATAATATAAAATTATTTTTTTAATAAAATTTTATCCCTTTACTAGTATTTAATAAAATTAAATGTAATATTCATTTCATTTTTCAAATGATGGACTTTTCACCATTTTACCATAATTGTAAAATGATTATTTGTTTTAACGAACTCTATATTAACATAATTTCCTACAATCATCACTACCCAATGAATCAATGTATAATTTAATTGAATTAATGAATCATTTTTTTGAAAAAAAATCCTTATTAATTTTGATTTTTTATAGATAAAGAAGTGTGTCCAATGTGAAAAAATTGTTTTTCTCATAAATTTTTTACAGTGATATTTATTGTATTATAAACTACATTGACATATTTTATTGAATTATTTTTTTGTGATATAAATTATTTATTCCATAAACCGTATTTATGTGTGTAGTTTATGAAATGTTTTACTAGGGAAAATATTAACATTTCATATTCTTATTCTTCCAATATGGATAGTTATTTTATTTTTAAGGAATATTTGTTTAGTTATATTATTTATTCATATGATTAATAAAATTAGAATATAATGTGGTGGGTGGTCTCAGAATTACATATCCTCTTGATGATGTCGTATATCTGATGAGACAAATCATGTCGTGTGTTTAGATATGGCCTTTCCTATTTTTTTAGATGTCATGTCACGAGGAATATATGGTTTGTTTAAGATGTATGGAATTTTGAATTACATCATTATAAAATCAGCTATTTAGGTCCCTATGATAATTTTAATATTTATGATATCTATGCATAATTTTCAATCTCATCTGATTATTTATATTGATTTATTTTATTGTCATATATTCCTGAAATATTATTCATTCCTTATTATCTTCCACTGTACACATTCCCTTACTGGTCACATGAGGTGACCCCATTAGGATATTTCTTTTCCCAAATATTCTAAGATGTTTATTATTCATGATATGAGGGGTTATGAAATAGGGAAATATGGTGTTTTCAAGGAATATACAATGATATATTACATGTTTATAAATGTAAAGTGATATTCACATATGTATATAATATTATATGACTAATAAAATAGTTTTTACATTAATAAGTGATTACTTTTCTCTAGTACAAATATTATAATTTAACCACCAGAACTGGTTTACTAGGTTTGGGGTATTTACATGAGCTTCATATTTTACCACCTAAACACTGACTAGTAGACCATTAAAATGAGACCTAATAGTTGTTATTATACATGAAATATATTAATGTTGTTTTTATATCATAAACTTATCTAGATATTACAATATATGATCCAAAATATTTTATTATTACCAACGAAGATCACCATCAATAAGCCATAACATTGAAATAAACCCGAAGGGTATAAGATTAAACATTCATAGAATTAATTAAATTTTATAATAGAAAAATCCATAACTTAATGATTAATTTTATTCATTTCTGGATGTCAATCCTTTTATAACTCATACAAATACATGTAATGTGTTATATAAACTAGCCAAAAATAAAAAATAAAAAACAATCTAATCATATCTAATGTAAAAAATGTATAATGATATTTAGGTTACTTGATAATTGCATAAATATATATTACATAATTTTAGATGAATATTAAATACATATCAAGACAATATATCACCAATTACAATAAAGGATTAGTTTATTTCGATACTAGATACTTATTCATGTTTCTCTAGAGAAATATTTTCAACATTCCTTGCAAATATTGTTATATCTTAGTAAACTTTTTTCTCAAAATCTAATTAACAAATTTCTTTATAACCATGTGAATGGAATCCAAAGAAAGGGTGATCATTGATTATTAGTAATGGTAAAAATAATAAAATTCATTTATTGATTATATTTGAGTATAAGATAACACCAAAGGAATATGAATGTTATCATATAATAAGATAATCATACTTATTTAGTTAAAGTACACAAATCATAATCATGGAACAAATAATTTTTATAATAAAATACATATTTCGTATGGGTATTAAATAATAAATAATAAATCATGATATATGAGAACATATCATATGAATAATATATACGTTTCTAGAAAAATAATAAGCATAGAAAATAATTTCCATAGATCTTGAACACTATGAATAACATGATTTTATTGTTCATTGGGATTACTCCATATTCAATCACTTCATTTGTGAAGGATCACTCCCTTGAAAATATTATTTAATATGGAATGTTACAATTATAGGTTAACTTCCCATTATTTTACTAATTTGATTTTGATATATCCATCATTACCTAATATGTTGGAAGGCTATATAATTATGGTCCATCCAATAAAATAAAAAAGTCTAGGTATATGTTTTCCACATATTAATAAATCATCAATCACTAAATAAATCATCAGATCAAATCCTATGTAAATTAAATGTTTTTTATAAATATTACACAATTCCATCATATAATAACAAGTCCAAAAAAACTGGTATCATAAAGGATTCATCATTATATAAATAACTAATAGGAACAAAATTGGTTTTATATAATTATAGTTAAGTTATCATCATCATAAAATTTTATTAGATGTAGAGTGGATGTTATCGTAATATAATATCCATAATGAAGCATAACTATACTCAAATTATTTTCTAATAAATATATAATGGATTTAAAATAACATTTGAAAGATTCATTGAAAACAGAAGAAAAATATCCTTTTAATTTAATAACATTCTTACTAAAAATTCCTTGAATGTTGAGAAATAAATTTTCATTTAATGTAACCATGGAATCATTTAATGAAATATTCAATGAAAATAATAGTATGTATTTTCTGAAAATTCATCATTATAATATATGATAAAACATAATATTATTTTCACACATTTACAAAATGTCAAAAATTAATTATTTAGAATGAAGATTCATTAAAAAAGAATCCTTTTAAAATAGTTCAAACAATGTAAAAGGAAATGAAACTAGAATAATTAAAAAATTTATTTTTTATGAAAAAACATTATTTTTTTAAGCGGATAGGAATAGAATAGTAGATTTTTTATCCAATGCCGAAATAATGTTTTCATGTATTTAAAAACATTTTCTTAATCATTTTAACTACCAATGAGCAGAAAATAGTAAAAATACCTAAAAATTATTATAATTACTATTTGAGAATAAAATATATTCTATAAAAAGGATGAAAAAATTACAATTTCCCTCAATGGATGTATTGAATAGATAATATGGAAAATAAATGTGATTGTAGCAGAACCCTCACCTAAAGTCAGGACTTACTTCATATGCATTCAAATATAACATATAATAATTATTGAATTATTATATATTAAATCTATAAACATTATAATTAACAACATACTATATACAAATCCATTTTAATTTTCAATTATACTTTTATAAATAGATCTTCCATAAAATGGACATTCTAGTAAAATATGGTATGTTATCAATGCATCTTTCTAGTTGATAATGTATAAACATGAACCTTTGTCATAGTTTCATCAAATATCAAATAATAATCATGAAATAAAAATAATTTTTTTAATAAAACAAAATATTA
The DNA here is from genome assembly GCA_963277665.1 of Viscum album. NCBI lineage: Eukaryota > Viridiplantae > Streptophyta > Magnoliopsida > Santalales > Viscaceae > Viscum > Viscum album. Next base: position 969,970,306 of record OY728123.1, on the reverse strand, counting down.
TAATTTTTCATGCAATTAGTGATGAAATATGTATCAAATAACATTGTGGAGACCTTAGCCCATACATATGCAAGAGTTATGTTACCAGTTTTCAATACATGGTATTTAAAAATTTTAAATAATCATTCAAAAACCCTATATGAGTATATATCATAGATATCATATGTATTAATTATTTATATATTTTCAACCATTCATGTATAATAGAAATGAAATAATAATCACATAGCTTCATGGTGGTGGTAGTCCACACGTACACATGGTATGTGTTATCATTTTCCAATTGATTTCAAGGTAAGAACATATAAAATATATGAAAATTTTAAAATAATAATTATACAATAAATATCTTATATTAATATTAATTATATCATAATAACCAATAATTAATGGTGGTTTAGAAAAATAAAGTACATTATTTTGGTAGGTTGTAGTCTACACATGCACAAAAACGTTGTTTTCCTCTCCAATTTGATAGATACATAGAAGAATAAATGATGCAACATCTATATAACAAAATGTATATATATGATTTAGGATTATTTTATCAAATAATAATTGATATAATATAATTCATTTATGTATAAAATGAAATATAATGAAAATACTAAGTAAAGATCAAAACCTCATCTTCATACATCATCCTTAAGCTTACACCTTAAGCAGCCAATTGATGAAATTTCCATTAAAACATCAATCACTATTAATGGATATGGATGTCATGATTGGATTTGGTTAGTTCATGGATATGATATATGGTTAAATATATGTGATTAATCATGGACATTTGGTGCCCTTTTATAATGTAGGGAGAATACAAATTCGGGATATTTAAAAAGACAAAAATATTTTAATTTAAAATTAATGATAAGAGAATGAAAATTAAGCTATTTTAAAAAATTTGAAGTTTTTGTATTGAAATATAAATATACAATACGATTTGGAAAATAATTTATTTTATTTCAAACATTATCTTTATGGTTTAACTACCCATTGATCTATTTTATCCTTTACAAGAGTGTTGAGTTTTTACCATGGTTACAATTCATAATGAACAAAAATTATATTAACCTCAATACATAAAATTAATTTATTTGATTATAAATATTTAATTCATTATAAATGATCACCTTTTTCTTAGGAAACAATTTAAATTTTAATATAATTGTTCAAAACAAAATAATATAATTTCTAGTAAAATCAAATTTTACCCATAAAACCGAGTTTAGCTTCATTATATTCTATGTAAAAACACTTATATGAAATGTAAGACATATTATTGAATATTTCATGGAATTTTTTATTTAATGTATTTCCTAACTACATTCTAATTTACTGTTTTATGATAAAATAATTTTGTACACATATAATTTTTTAGAGAAGCGTCGACTTTTTTACATTCAAAGGCATTTATTTTAATTTATATCCATTTTAAAACCAGCCATTTTTTATTAAAATAATAATTATAAAATTCAATTATTTTTTCTTATTTTTTATGATATATCAATACAGTGAACATGTGATAACATTCACATTAAATAATAATAATTCAATAGTATTTCATGGTCATTAAAACTTATTGTTGTACCTAAAGAAAGAAAATAGTGAAATTAAATTTAATAAAAGATAAATATATCATAAACTATTTATTTATTACATTATAATAAACTTATATTTATTTTTTTCCCATAATTCCATTACTCTAATAAAAAAAATGTGAACACCTCTACCTCATCATATCTTCAGGTTCATACATAGATTCCTCAATGTTACAGTATTTCCAGAAAACATTGTCTAAGTGAGAATAATTTTTCAATAGAACATTATATATTCAATCCATAATATGTAATATTTTTTAAATATAAGAAATGTCCTTCTCTATATTTATGGCCTATGAATATAGTACAAGTGATGAATCAGGTATGTACTTCCTTAAAAGAGATTAATTGATCTTGTTGTGAACAACAAAGAATTTAGTGGTATCTTAACTTAATAAGAAACTGTCTATATGTGATAATGAATTTATAATTAATTTTATATATTGGGATTATTTATCACCAATTTATAAATATTGTAACCTATTTGTATGGTTATATTATTAGGAATAATTTTTTTAGCAACTATGAACTCAAAATCTCTACAAAAATTTTCAATATAACAATTATATCCACATTGAGTTGTGTTTTTGTGATACTGTATATATCAAATCATATCTTCCACTTCCACGGATAACTAATGTCCTAATATCTTTCATTCCCTATCATTGTCCCTCTATGCTTGTGTTCTAAACATCTACCCATAAATTTATTTATAAGGAGGCATATAAATGTTATAGTTATAGATATTATTATTATAGAATTTGATATGAGAAATGTGTTAATCCCAACCACTTATAAAATATAGGGAACATTTTTTCAACATATCCCTTAGTATTTAAATAGTTATCTTAGACTGAACATTTTCATATGATTATATTAAGTGCTAATGTCGATGTCTGTATTGAAACATTGTTGATTAATTCTCCAAAACATCATGGTAAACCATAAATATTGCTTAGATAGAAAATAATGTGGACCGATGAAACATTACAAATTCATTAATGTATTTTATTAAACTTTAATCAAAATAGAAATATTCTTTGATGGTAATGAAATATGGAAACATTTTATAGAGATATAATACCACCCAAATAACATTTATCTATTTAAATACCATGGGGGATTTCTATAAAAAAATACATTGTTGTTCCCCATTACATTATATTTTGTGTAATGGTTGTAATATCCCCTTATACTACCATGTTTTAGCCTTAACAATCTATTTTTAAATTCATCATCATATATACTGTACAATATCCCATAAAATGTTATCCCACCATAAATTCTCATTGATCTCTCTATAATTAATCACAAATCTAAGATGAATATATAATGATGAATTGTAATTGTTAGAAAATTTATCTTTATTATATTCTAGTGACGAATTAACATAGACTGTCATCCTAAACCAAATCATTCTATTAAAATGTTGGTTGAAATCATAAAAATTTATCAGCTTCTAATATAGTTCCACAAGCTCCTTTTATGCATCTGTGATCCACATGTTGATGGATGGTTGAAAATTAAAATGATAAAGATAATATATGTCCCCTTTAATCATAATTGGAATATAAATAATATAAAATTTCATACGTATCTGATTTCTATAAATCATTATCATGGAAATATTGAATGGTCTTTACAAAATAGAGCATCTACCACCTTTTTAGAATTTCTTGGGTGGTAATGTATTATGTAGAAATATTATTAATTATATTATATTTTTCTCCTTGATAACATATTTAAATATTTCTTTGTGAATATATTAACCAAGATTTTATGAGGAGTATATATATAACATCTTTCCGCATAATTATAATGTGTCCATAATTTCAGTGTAAAATTTACTATTTCTGACTCTAACTCACAATTCTTGAATGTTTTCTCTTGAATATACAATTGGAGATATATTTATTCTATCACCATATAATTCAATTTAAGAATTAATCCAAATCCCTTCTTCAATTAATCAATATAATTCAAAAACCATTATCTAATGTTGGGTAGTGTAAGGACATGTGTACTAGCCTATCATCTCTTCAATTAATTAAAATTATTTTCGCATTAATCTAGCTAGAGGATCTTGGATCCCATCCAGGATTACATTGTAAGTACATTTGACAATCCTTATAATTTTTTCACAAAGCATCAACAATATTTTTCCAACCTATGAAATGGATCTTGTTCATTGTGGTTGGTATGGGACACAGTTCAATATAATTTTTCATTTTAGGATCCTCTAATATACCCTTCCTTGGTATTGTATAACTTAGAATAATAATATTTACGAAAAATAATTCACAGTTGATTAATTTTAAGGGAAAATTATCATTCCTCATTTTCCTCATAAAAATAATCCAATGGTCAACATGATCCTTCATGATCTTGTAATATTTATTAATATCACCTATAAATAATTCCTCAAACGGATTAAGGTAATCTGTAAATAATATATTCATTAAATTTATAATGATATCGAGGGAATTGGAATTACCAAATGTACTCACAATAAATTAATAATGATCACACCATATATGGGAGAATATATTGCATATATATTCCTTCTCAGTTGTCAATTGGTGATATCATGGACGAATTTCAATCATATAAAATTATTTTTATCATTGAAATGGATCAAACAAGTCATGAAAATGGGTAAATAATATTTTTTTCGTAGTATAAATCTTTTTATTTTTCCCAAATAAATGAAAAGATTCATTGAACTACATTTCATAATAAAAATAGAACACGTTTACCCTCTATGGAATATAAATCTTATATCATGATTCTCTTTGAGTTTGTTCTTTAATTACTAAAACACAATTAGGGCATTCTATAGATATTTTTTGAAAATGGTGTACTAGAATACATTAATTCTATTGAGAAAAACACCATTATTCAATGGAATACTATATATCCCTTCATGATATAAATCTTCCTAATCCTAAAAAATTGGAATTTTATTTAGGATAAGCTTCTAAGAAACCAATTCTGAAAAATATCACTCATTAATAGGTTTCAAGACCAATATAATAGTGGAATATTATATTGAAAGATCATATTCACCCTTTAATCAAAATACTATAATAGGTTTTATTTTGAATAACATGTGCACCACAGAATTACCTGAATAGCCCAGTAAACTAGAATTTGAGTCATCTATAACGTGTTCAAAAGGGTGTTCCAGATCATAATGGGTTAGAGACTACTACATGATTATCAACAAAGACCAAGGGGAATTATTTTACACTAAAAAACTAATCAAAACCAAGTGATCATATAAAAACTAGATACAAAACTGTATGAAAATAAAGTCAATAAGAAAAAATACCATAATAAAATCTAATTTATATAACCCAAAATGAAAAATAAATCCATAACATCTAATTATCCAATGAAGAAATCACCCCCAATATCCCCTTGTAATATGTTGATCAAATACCCCACCTATCACAACCAACATTGAAGGTTCCACTATCAAGAAATCCCACCACCTATATGTGTTTCATTCCTTTTTAATAGACCAGTAAAAAGAATTTCTATTTACATCACAAGGTATATTCGGTTTGTTGAAACACTAGACTAGTAGTATCCCACCAATCGTTGCATAAGTAGTCTATATCAAATAAAAAATATATAATTATTTTTTATTAAAATGTGGGAACACAATTTTTTTGAAAATAATAATAATATATGATTTTCAAATCATTTCAAAGGAATGCATAAAATAAGTATGAATATGAACTTCCATGAAGTAGTCATGAATAAGAATCTGGAACAAAATCTACATAAATTAATAATATTATAAATAGTAATATGTATAAATAATTTTCAATAATAGCACTATATTTGTAAGAAACAATGTTAGTTAGATCAATGCTAAAGGATCCTCACACTCATAAAAAAATATGGCTCTTCTTGGTCACATATTCAAAGATGTTAGTATATTGTGGTTTAAGATTATATCACAATTCATGTACTCCATGCCCTCATCAATGTCAAATTTCATTTTAATCATTAATCCATTGATTAGTAAATAGTAAAAACTATAAGTATTATGGAAATAGACTATAAACATAACTAAATAGGGTCTATAATGTTTTAATTCCATCAATAAAGGAACAAATCATTTATTCAAAATCAGTTTTATCAAATTTATTCAAAATTATCCAAATAAGGTTTTAAACATACCATTTCATTTTAAAATACCATCATCAAATTTTTTTCATCAAAAATTTTTCATTTTCCAAATAATTTATTTCATTTAAAATCCATGAAAAATAAATTACATCAGTTAACATGGATCATCATCAAATTAATTAATAAAATAATACATTTTAATTACAAATAATTTTTTTGGAATCAAACAATTATTTCAGAATCCATTTCCAAATAAGTTGCAACACGTGATATTTTATTCGTAAATATTTATCAAGAATATTAGTTAAAGAAATGGAAATAAATTCCTTATTCATATATAATATATAAATAAAATAAATTTCAATTTAAATAGACTATATTTTTTATTCAACTACCATAATTATTGGTATTGATTATCACCTAATAAGTGGTCAATGATTGAGGGTACGAAGGGATATAACCAACTAAGAAAAAATCATAGGAAAATATTCAAAATAACCTGATCTGGAAATCAAATTCCAATACACAAAATGATTTATAATAAACCCAATTAGATTAGTCCACAAATCAAATGTCTAGAATACACACCCCAATCTGTGATATTTTCAAGGATAGAGGTGTGTATCTATAAAATCAATAAATAATTAAAAATAATAGAAACATACCTTTTAAAAACTAGATACAACTCATATGGATTCATCAACAATGATCACTAGGAAAAAGGATTCCATAAAATATCCATGTGGAGAATCCTTATTCAAAATTACATAACATGAAATGAAATAAATGGAATGTCATATGATTTTTTGTTTTAAAATAATAAATATCATTAATTAAATTAAATAAAAAAAATTCCAAGAATTTGGGATGATTGTGTGCAACCATGTTCCCCTTTTTTGGATAATGTATTAGCTACGTAGTTTGATAACATAGTTTGACAAACCCTATTCTTATCATGTGTAACACATTTTTACCATTTCATTAATTTTTTTGATAATTCCACATATTTGGTAAAACCTTTTCACATTATTATTATCCTACCTCAAGGACTCTAACACATGTTGCATGGTTCCCTAGGAAGACCTATAAGTTTTTTCCTAACTATGTGCCAACCATGAATTGTCCAAGAAACATTCAATCAATTCAAATATTAAGCCTAAATAGCCATATAAAAGGAAAAGGCTAATGACTATTAAAACAAAATTATACATGTAGCTGAATGAAACACTGATATATGATAATTTTTAAAATAATATTGATTTTTGTCCCAAGAAAGCCTCATCAAGATGAATGGTCCCCAAAGAGATGAAATCACTACTCAGGGATAAGCATCCATTGATCCCACATATCTTGAGTATCAATAAAATGATTCCATTTAACCTAGAACAAGGTAAATAAATTACAATATAATACCTTCACATGACTATCTACTATCAAAATTGGCTACTCGGTCATGGTCAAATCATGGTTTATATCAAGGGCTTCCAAACTCACACTAAGACATTGATTTTAAGGATATTTCATAAACTAGTAAATCTGAAAAACATTTTAGAACAAATTTTTTTATAGTGGTAATGCCATATTTTATATTTCCATTTGAATCAACTAAAAAACATAAATGGTAACACATATCTTAATGAAAAAATGATTCGTTTTCTATCCAAATTATATACTTATCCCTGGGTAGGATATCACATAATCATTTTTAATAATTCAGGACACAAAGGATGTGGAGATGGTCAAAATAAGATATATATATATATATATATATAAGCTCTCATTCATTACCAAACACAAAAGAGTAATCAATATCATCATCATTATCTCCAAGACCAGTCTTGGTCCCACCATGTAAACATAATAATTCTTCAATTGAAATTGCTAGGATTTATAGTACTTTACACATAATACCTCAATGAGTGGCATTTTAGTTGATGATTAATTGTTATTACAGTATCAAATCTCCACCAAAGGAAAATACCAGTTCCCTGATCCCCTAAATTGATCGACACAAGAATGAATCATGTCTTCATGAATCTATATATCCCATTCTATTAGAAGATCCTTCTATGGATGGTATGGTATATCCAATTTTTCATGGGATCCCATTTCATCTTGGAGGAATATCTAAAACCGATAAGTGAAACTGGGGTCCCTATTAAAAAATTGTCTATAGAACTCTTTAAAAGCTAAAAATTTCATACATGTCTATATATAAATATATATATCAAAATACCTCATGATTTTAAGTATAATTAATAATAAAAAAGTGAGATGATTTGATCAGTCATCCAAAAACCACTAAAATCAAACTCTATCCCTAATCAGAACATGATATCTTTGAAATTAAACTCATCTTTATCATATCCCATTTTCAAGATGAAAATCAGAGAGGTGAAATAAAAAAAAATGTTTTTATGTAAATCCATGAACTAATGATATGTATGAAAATGGGAAACTCAAATAAATATGTATACTTTTAAACCAGGACACCAGAATCAACAAATCATATTATAAAACACCTTACTAATTCCTAGGTGAACAATCTAGAATGATAGATAAAAATTCCCCATTTCAAAATTTCTCATATGATACATACTAAAATTATATTTCATGATGTAGTGAATCCCCTATGGAGAAAAGGACCTTCTAACGATGGTCATACCAGCATATAACTTATTCCTTACACCTCAAAACTCATTATCAGTATAATACTCTGAGGGTATCATCTCAATATGTAATGATGTCGAGTAAAAATATGTTATAATAATCCTAATATCATACACTAAAACTCTTATTTTAATATGGTAAATGGGATCAATGAGATTCCACTCTTATGGAGAATCTTTCATATCATGGGATGTTAACTTCATACTAAGAGCATAAAGAACAATTTCCCCCTTTCAAGTGGTATAGGAAATTTCAAATTCAAATTATTATAGGTTCTCAACCCATATCCCCTATAATCGATTAAAATTATTCTATAAAAATATAAAAATTAACCTCTTATTATTAGATACAATACTAATAATTTCTTGAAAAATACAATACCACCAATTATTATGGTCTTTCATCATAGTCTAGAGTTCTGAATAATGTGCACGATAGTTCATCTCATCACGATAAATTGAAAATAACTAGATTACACCATGTGATAAACCATCATAATAATGTATCCCTAACAAGTACATAATGTATATAAAATCACAATGTATATTTTCCTAGCCACATGAATAGTTACAAATGGATTTAAAGTAAAATAGTTTTTCAACACACTGAAGGATGTCTATAATTTTAATTCCCAATTAAACATCACTCCCACTTATATTAATATAGTAAATAAAGAATAAATCATAGATAAATATTTCAAAAACTACTAATAATACACTACCAAACTTATAAATCTCCAAATATCAATGTCATTCTATGATCCCCCCAAATGATAAGATATATTTCACATTTTTTGGATAAATTGAGATACACAGTTATGATTCCATGTTCATCTTGAACATCAACACCCAAATATATAATATGAAATATTAACTATTTTAATAATGTTTTTGATTCCACAGGCTGTATAAAACGTATTTTAGAAAAAGTACATGAATCAACATGGATTTTTAGTAAACTAAAATTTCATTCATGAATAATACAGATAGAGAGTCAACATACTGGTTGAAATTATTATTCATCGGTGACAAAAACTATTATATAATTTATTAGGTTTAATTTAATAACAATATACTTATCATGGACATACCTAATTCTGAATGCAGGTTTTGGAATATGAGACTCTTTTATCCTAAGATGGTGGTAACTAGACTGAATATTACTCTATGAGAAGAACATCACCCCTTTTGTGGGTAAGAAAATAATCAATACAAGGCAACATGTATTATACTTGATAGTAACATGATTTATATTTTAGTAATCAATACACAAAATAAGGTTTATATTGTATTTCTAGAAAATAGAACTGTTACATTCCATGGTGACAGACTAGGTTGATTGAAGCCTTTAGTCCTCATGCCAACCAATTGATTCATAAGTTCCATTTTCTCAGTTGGTAATATAAATAAAGAAAGAATATATATAGGATGTAAACATATCACCAATTCATTAGAGAACTCATCCTCTATCCCTAGTTGAAGATAGGAATTATATAATGTATGAAATTATAGAAAATAAACTACAACTATGGAATGTTCTCTATAAGAAGCTTCCCATTATTGTTCAATAGAATACATGGTTATTATTCTACCCAATTCACGAAGATTTTTTTTATATACCTTGTGTCTCATTCTCCACAGAATATGAGGATCAAATTATGGATTAATGTACAAAAACCCACTGATGATAATAGTCAATTTGATCATAATGCGTAACCAGTTAGTTTTTTATTATAATGAAATATGGACAACTCATTTAAATAATAAAAAATTGTTTGAATATTTAAATCTCATAAAAATTTAAAATATAAGGGGTACATCAGAGATCCTACTCCAAATTCATCCCAAGACATTTCTAAATCTCTACCACATAAGGCATGGGATCCACAAGATGATCTAACAGGTAAATAGTGTTTTTTAATACGGAAGACATAGTGGAAATAATATATAATTACATATTCACTAAAGATGAAGGAATATACATTTAACCTATCTATATCATAAGAAACTTATTAATTCCCACTATTTTTTTCACTGCTCAATGTATAATATTTATTAGGGCCTGGGGATGGAACACCATTGTTCATGATGTATTTTTATTGATCCAGAATTCATCACTGTACTTAATATCCCATGGAACTATAAGATGTATTAAAAATTTGAAAAACCACTTTATGTGGTGTGAATTTTCACATTAGATTCACATATCATGTACATTTGTAAAATCACTCCTTTGGTTCTCAAACCTTCCACACTTAATACATGTAATTGGTAATTTATTAGCTACTATAGATGATCTATAAGAAGACAAATGTTATAAATAAGAACCATTATTTCAAAAATAATTATTATTCTTATTTCTATTCTAATTTTTTTTAATTTTCATTTTGCCGATAGAAATTTATGAATATCTAGATGACCATGACATACCATCCCTTTCAATTCCAGCCATTAGGGCCCTATATTCATGTTCAAAGATGAGGTAATCTTTAGAATAAAAACCAACAACTATATATATGATAGAATACCCATCTAAAACATATAGGACTTTAGATTATTATTTAAAGAAAACTAGAGTGAAAACTGAGCATGTTTAGTAAAATTATTGGCATATATAGTCATTATCCCATAACCTTACTGAAGGGTTAGAATCATTTTAGAGATAACCAAAACCATTAAAAATGGACAATTTATATTATTGGAAAATCCCTATGATGTGTTTCTACACTAAGACATTATTCCACTTTGTTATAAAAATATATTCCCACTATATATTTCTAGGCCCCTCAATAATGAAAGCATAACACATTACATTAACATAATCTAGTTTCCTTAAGAAACTACGTGACTCAAACTCTACATTTTTCACATTGATTTTTAACCTATATTTCTAAAATAGGGTAATTGTGAAGATTTGTAGACAATATCCAAGAATATGGAAACTAATACCTCAATGAGGATATTAGAAAATAGAGGGTTCACATTATATGGTTCATTAGTTGCTCCCTTATTCTGCCTGGTCAAATTCTCCCTTTTGTCCTTATATAACCCATGATAAATAATGAAAAAAGAATCATTACTTAATTCACACATGAATATAAACTCTATCGGCTATAACTCAAATTAGGAATAGGAATACATAATCAAGGTTTTGGAAATGTTTATAATTAGATAAATTCAATACCTAAAGTCACTTTTTCCAAAAACCCATGGTAACTTAATTCTATATATGATGAGATATATCTTAGAAATCACTCGTAACCAACAATAATAGGCCATAAAATGATATATCATGTCAATAAATACATCGAATAGTTCATATCAACAACAAAAAGAGAGATAAAATCACTTTGATATTTGTTTTCACGAATAATCATTGAAAACCAATTATATTAGTCTTTGAGTCAATACTAACATGGAATTAAGTACTTCCATTATCTGTAAGGACTCATGATTAGTTCATAGGCATCTAGAATGATCATGGGGAAAATTTTCACCATAATAGAAACTGAACCATAAAAGGTAGTGTATTTGAATCCATAAATAGTCAGTATTCTATTACGGTAAACAACAAAAAATTAACTCAAATATATTCAAAAAAATAACCCAAGATGAAAGATCAATTAAAGACATCACATAATATAATGAAAACATCACCACCATGAACTTCTTGTAATATGCGGATTACAGTTCCCTCCAATAACCAACGACTCCTAAAGTTCTTCAATCAATAAAACCCATCACCACCAAGAAGTTCATTCCCATTTCCTATACCCAAAAAAATGAAATGTTACCTAAGCCAAAGTCATTTGTATATTGTGAGAAACACTAGACTAGTCATATAACAAAAAATATTCAATAAGCAGATCATATCATATAAACTATATAAGATTAATTTTTATTAAAAAGATAATAATAACCTTTTCATATTTTATAATAAAAAATTACTTTCTTATTATTTATATGGATAGTATAAAACATTCTTGAATAAGGATTTCCATGAAACACGTATGGATGTGAATCTCGAATAAAACATTCTTAAATAAATAATTTTATAAAGACCATCATGTTTAAATAATTTTCCATCCATGTTCAGTGGTTAAAAGACCTTGGATTAGTCATATCAATCCTTAATAATCCACATACATTACATTAAATATAGTTCCTTGTATGAATAGATTAATGGTCTTTGGACTTGGGGGAACATGAGTATGCCCCAAGGAAAAAACTCCCACCAATCATAAAAATTCAGTTTTAATTGTCATCGTCAATCCATTTTTGGTAGGATCTAATATATTACTTTAATTATTGTCTTAAACCACCCACAAGGCTTACCAAGCTCACATAAGCTAGAAATAAATTAGTTAATGGGGAAAAATAGTCATTTCACATCAGTTTCAAAAATAATTTTTCAATTTGATACAAATCACATTTTCAACATTCTATTTTATTTTAAAAATAATCATAATGTTTTTTATAGAAGATATTGACATTTAAAATGATTCCTTTAATTAAAAACACATAAAATATTTTATGTCTTTAGTCATCATGGAATATCATGAATTTTATTTTGAAAAATATTCATCTTAAATAAAAATTATCTCTCAAGAATCAATATATTATTTGCTTATGCATTTAAAAGGAGGATACAACACATACTAAAAAATTCGAAAACAATTGTGAAGTATATCAATTCATTCTTTATAAATTAATGAAAAAATCATTCCAAATAAATCAAAAATCAAAAAATTTATTTTATAGTGACTATAGTATGAACCCAACATCTTCAATTGATGGTATCCTAAATCACCCATCATGGGATCTATAGAAAAATAGGATAATGTATATAACTAGATGAGATTATAGAAACTCAATCCACAGATCATGATCTAGATATAAAATAAGAATACCTTGCAGAATAAATATGAAACCCAACTAGATAGAGTCAAAAACATTAAATCCATCACTAGTGGCATAAATATAAGGTTCTATTCAAATATAATTTTTCTTCACTAAAATAAAAATAAAGAAATATAATGAGTAGAAACATTACATTGAAAAACTAAATCTAAAACCCAATGATCAATAAAAAATGATCATTATGAGTCAAATAAATCCCCAAAATATAGAATTTTATCACCCTTGGTCGATTTCCTATTCCACTGGATTAAGAATGAGTTAAAATAGAAGAATATTGTGTATTTAAATAAAAATTTATATTAATAAATTCATATCATATAATCTAGAAATTTATTTTATTTACATGCACCCATTTCGGGTCTAATTGATGTGATACACATTTTTGACACATTTTTTTCCCTAAACTGTTCACTAGCCAGGAATAAAACCTATATCCAATGTCAACTGGTTTGAGATGAGTGGAATATTATCCTAATTAACCATGGTACAAATTGTGGACCATCTTATTGGGACTCCAACATGAGATTTTTTTTCTCAAAGAATGACCCACAACATTATATAGCGGTAGGTTTCAACTGTGAAAAGACCTAAAGACCTCCAAAAATAATGAATTTAACCTAAAATTCCTTTAGAAAAATACCAAATTAATGATATTTAAAAAATGGACCTTTTTTCCAAAATAATCATCAAAATGTTACTAGTTATGAATTATTCTGTATTTTAATTTATTAGGTTTATATGTATATGGAGATAATAAATGATCATAACCAAATTAAATTCCACTAAAGGAATAATAATAAAATTATCATGTGAAATATTCATGAAATAATTAATATGACATCCCAACATGATAGTGGAAGATAATAATTCCATAACTATCATGATACAATTCAATGACTGACATATCTTAGGCAATTGGTTTAAGAGTTATCCCTTAGATCAGGGAACCATCTTAGATAATGACCAGGATACTCACACAAGAGATATCAATATATAATAATTACTTTAGGATTTAATTTACATCCCTCCATATAAATCAGAAATTTTACATGGAAATTAATTACTATATGGACAACTATTCTACAAAGAAAACATTTTTCCATTCTTTTGAGATATTTTTGTAATGACCAAAATTTTAATGAATTGATATTCCCTTATTTTAATTATTTCATATAGTATAATAACTTGATATCACAACATAATGAGCTATAAAGTAATATGTTACCATTAAACATAATATTTTTTCTTTTTTGAATTGAATTTTAAAAATCTAACATACACGGTTGCGATTAGTATTATTTTTAGAGTCCAATAAGAGAAACTTAATTTTTAGAGAATATTAACTAAACATTATGAATTGTAATGTTACCCTTATGAATAGTAATATAACCCTTATGGATACTAAATCATCTTATAGAATAAGTAACCTTACCGATGAATGTGTAAATAAAATTTATCCATCTTATAAGTGACAATATGATATTATTATATCATAGTGTTGTTATTTTCCCAAGTCTTGTATTTTTAAATACAATTTTATGATAAATTAAATTATTTTTAAAACAATTAATCCCATAAAATGTAATTATAAATAATTATTTTGATAAATTATTATTATATGATTATTTTAAGAATCTTTAATTAATTTTTCAATGTGTTAGAAAAACATATTTAATTTTAAAAAAAATATTTTACAAAAAATTATAATTTTAATTAAAAATTAAATTTCACATATTTATAGAATTATTTTCATAAAATTGAGTTCATTTATTAATTTTACACATTGGGAAATCATTGGGGTGAATCTTTTATATTTTTCTGAAAGACATGAATTTTTATTGAATAGTAAATTACAATAATTTGCTATATATATACATTAAAATTTAAATAGCAAATTTATTAAGTCATGTCTTATGTAGAAAAATTGGGATATAACTCGCATGTAAAAATTGTTGTTTTGGGTCATAAGAATCAATACTATTTCTTTTCATGTGAAAAATAATAAAATAATGAATAAAATATTGAGAAAATCCTCCTCTCATCTAGTATAAAAACCTCACAACACCCACTATTCTCCTCAAAATTATCAAGCCTTGTGCCTAGTAATTTTTTTTTGAAATATATCCCTAATCCCTTATCCAAAATCCATTACCCCTTGGTCTCTAAAAAGATACAAAATCATCTCCCCTAAATAGGTTTTCAAGAAATATATATTCAAGAGGATAATTCCTCTTTTAATTTCATTTATTTTCCTTCAAGTTCCATTATTTTGGTTTTCATTACACATCGCCATTCACAAAAATTCTACCATAACACCAGTATCATACATGTGATCGAATGTTTTTATGGTAATGTAATAATTCATCATCTTCACTCCTTTCCCCTCCTTTTAATCTAGAAATGAAAACACCATCCGAGATGTGTTAATTTCACAGATTCAAAGATAGCAGGTGTTTACATTCTGTTAAAATCTTCTATTATGGTCATGAAACCATTATCATGGTTTAAACAGACTATAATATATATTATTTGTAATGTAAGGTTCTATAATCTTTTGTATACATGATATTAATTTATAATGAAACATGTGCTCGATGTGATAAAAACTGACAGTTAAGAAAAATACTTATCATTAATGTTTTTTATAATGATTCATCGTAACTCCAAATGCCCAAATGAATTTTATAACCATGTAAACTAATTAATGTTCACTAATATCATATTACTCCAATTATGGACAACCATTCACATCATATATTTTTTTTCCATACATGTAGATAATTTAACCAATCATGAAAACTAATGAAACAAACAATGAAATTAATCATCTTAACCCATCAAAAGGGTCATGAATGAAATTAATATGGTTATAATAAATCTATTAAATAAATAATAAGTTCTAGAAATATTAAATTATGAATTTAATTTGGTTATCTAGGACATTATAATTAATTTACGGACACCATCAGACCTAAGTTAAGGGATTCTAGTCGAACATCCTTTATTCTTTTGTGTTACTCAATCATTCTTTTTATCCAAGTTATGCAATCATATAATTTTAGGTACATATTCTAAATTCAAGGAATATTCTCCAAAACCTTGTATCAAGATCCGTTCATTGTTATCTTTTGTGGATATACATGTCTTAAAGTGGTTCCCTCATCAATACTTCATGATAAGCGAACCCGTGTTAAGGGAGCATCTCAAATTCATACCCCATTTCAGGTGCACTCTATCATCTATTTGAAGACACCACTGATTTTATAAAATTAGTATTTGTATTATGAAAACATCCTTGGTTCACTTATTGATTTATATAAATGGTTATTCCATTTTCTATTTTAAAATCACTTTAGTATTTTCCTTAAAACCACACTAAAATGTATTAATTATAATGTTTCTTAGATATTATTTTTTTATGTTGTATCTTCTATTTAACATCACATATCATGATATTTGACATTAAGATTATTAATTTCCTTGTATAATTTAATTCCTTTCTTTCATGGACACTATTATGACACACCCAATGGATACACATTATGATATGATTATGATACCCAATCCTTTCCATTAGGACCCTAATGTTTATTTATAATTGATTTTGTAAGATTATGGATTTGGAAAGAATATTCCTGAAAATTTTATTACGGTTGTTCCTAGACCACACTCTAATTAATTGGGTAATTTTTATTCTCATGAGGCGTTATGTGCAATGGTTATGGAGGTTAGCCTCAGCTCATGCTACCATGTGCAACGGTCTTGGTGGTTAACCTTGACTTGTGATCATCTATATTAAATGAGCCTTGAATCTTGCTAATTCTATGTCTTTTATTGATTCCACAGTACTATGATTAAATTTTTATATGATCCCATTTTTTATATGTTATTATTCCATATATTCCATTCTTTTTTATATGATTATGGCATGCCTTATAACCCATATGCTAATGATTTATTCTTTTGTTTATTCTATTACAGGGACTTTTAGTTCATCCATTTCTCTATGATATCCCCATGTTATCCAATATAGATGTAAGAGCATAATGGAAGTTAATATCTCAATGTGATGGTTAAATAAATAAGTTTTTTATTTAGTCCTATGTTTTTTGTTTTATTTACCAAGTCATTCAAGACACCAGACATTACCATCCTTTTATTTTAATACGATGCTTGACTATGCATAAAATCATGCATTGATGTGTGTAAAATTTTTCATTATCTATACTTGTTATCAGTGTATGGTTTATTTATTTTTAGATATAATTAGTAGATAACTTTATTATTAACCTTAAGGATGAGTATAAGTATAAGAAAACATCCCTAAATTTTGGTATGTATTGACTATGTTATTTATCAAGATAATGCATCCCTGTCATGATACGAAAAAGTGAATAGGTCTATGGATTATATGTATCTCGGGGTAAGTCCTAAAAACACTACTTTAAACTAGACTCTAATGGGAAGGGAGATCACTATTATGGAATAAGAAATGATGGTTCAGATCAACACTTATCCTATAGTGCAGTGTTACAAATTAATGGAGTATGGGAATTATGAGAACAATATACCAAAGATACGGTCAATTGGGGGGAATCAACTACAACCTCAATGGAAACAATGAAGGTCTTATGATATCACTAATGTTGAGGTGGTGCCAGAAAATGATGTGGTGACAATTACACTAGTTATTCAATCCAAAATAGAGAATGTAATATTCGATTCTACTTCTACACATTATTTCATATCATTCAAGTTTAGTAGAACTATTCATGCACAAAATAAAAATTTTGGGGTTGAGTTATATGTGAGAACATAAAATGGAGAAATTACTACATCAAAAGTATATAACTCCTCCTTGATTAGCGTTTGTGGATAGAGCCTCCGAGCAAATCTCGTCATACATCCTTTAGTCTATTCTGAAGTTATCTTTAGCATGAATTGTATATCTTTATACAATGACTATCAACTTTTGGTAAAGGGGGATCACTCTTCACATCCTGAAGAATCCTCCAATTAATTACAATTGTAATGAGGAAGATTAATCTCTTTTATAATCATTATATCAAGTGTGGATATTATTCCATTATGATAACACATATCTAACTCAAATCATTGAGGAAAAGGAGATAATACTTCTTGATGATATTCCCATCATGAGAGATTAGACTGATGTATTCCATAAAGAATTGTGTGGTCTTCCACATGATTGGAAGTATGTGTTCTCAATTGAACATATTCATGGATCTTATCCTATATCAAATACACCTTATAGAATGGACATCGTAGATATGGAAGAGATGAAGAAGCATATACAAGAGAATCGGTTTATGGGATGTATACACCTGAGTTCTTCACTATGGGGTTCACCAGTCCACTTTTTCAAGATGAAGGATGGATCAATGAGACTCTATATTAATTATTATTACAACAATAAAATCATGATAAAGAGCATGTATCACATTCCATGAAAATATTACTTGTTCTATTAGCTTCATGGGGATAGTTATTTCTCTAAGGAAGATCATTAGTAGGGATATCTCCAATTAAAGGTGAGGAAAAATTATATTCATATGACTGCCTTTCGAACGAGTTATGGAAAATATACCTTCATAGTGATTCCATTTAGACTAACTAATGCTCCAAATATTTTCATGGATTTATTGAATAAAGTATTTAGAGATTACCTCAACAAAATTATGGTAGTATTTATTGATGTTATTCTGGTATAATCCATGATCAAGGAGGAACATGAGGGGCATTTGAATTCTATGATGATGACTTTAGGAAGGGAGAAAACATATTAAATGTATAGTAAATGTGAGTTCTTGATGTAGGATGTATCATTCATGGGGAATGCTATCAATAGAAAAGTAATATCTATGGGCCCTTACAAGAAAAATTAAATTGAAGAGTGGATCAGGATACCATCTGTATTGGATATCAATAGATTTATAGGCATAGTTGGGTATTATAGAATATTTGTGAAGAACTTTTCACAAATTTCAAACCTAATAAAATCATTGATGTGGAAAGGGTGACTTTTTTAGAGTCAATAATGTAAGGAATGCATTAAGCAGCTCAGAAAGAGGCTTATCACTGTGCCATCACTCACACTCCCAACAATTAGAGCAATTCTGGTGGTGTATGGTGATGCTTCAAAGAAGTTATTAACCCGTGTTCTAATAAAAATGATAAAGTGGTAGTCTATTCCATAATAAAGTAGAAAATTCATGAGAAATAATATACTAGGCATGATCTGGAGTTGGTGGTTGTGATCTTTTCATTAAAAATCTAGTGGCATTATCACTATGGGGAGTAGTTTGAGAAATATACTGATCAAAAGAATCTCAAATATATAGTCACATATAAAACGATTAATATAATCCTTCATAGATGGTTAGATCTCATCACGGATTATGACTACTAAATCCATTACCATCCTAGTTAGAAATTTAAAGTGAAAGATGCTCTAAGTAGAATGGATACTATATCATTATAAAGGATGAGAATTGTAAAGGATCCAATCTTCGATGTTTTTCAGAGGATGAACATGGGAATCATTAAAGGAGGAACATTATAAATCCCTTGTGAAATGATTTCTCAACCATCCTTATCTAGAATATAAAGGAATCTTAATGAAAAAATATGGAAATTCTAAAAAAGTTGAAAGCTATTGGAAGTGGGAAATCATATGTGTTTAAGATTGATGGTGAAGGAGTTCTCAGATTTGGGTCCGAATTATGTGTACCATAAGCTGCAGAGATAAATAATGGCCTTCTATGTGATTCACATATCTCTACCTTCTCAATTCACCTAGAGAGCACAAATATGAATCGATATCTCTTAGAGAACTTTTGGTGTGACAATATGAAGAAAGATATTTCTGAATATATATCAATGTGAAGGGTATGCAAAATAGTGATGTCTTAAAGATAGATGTCTATGGAGATTATGCAACCACTACACATACTAAAATGGATGTGGGAAAACATCAACATGGACTTGGTCACTAGACATCCATGGACATCTTGATGAAACAATGTTATATGGTTCATTGTGGATAATCTTACAAGTACATATCACCTTATCAAAATTATAGAGGAATTATAATTAGATCAACATGCATAGATATATATCAAAGAGGTGGTAAGGCAGCATGGAGTTCAACTATCTATTGTAACTGACATCGATCCGAGATTCACCTAGATGTTCTGTAAAATCCTCCAACGTGATCTAAGAACTTAATCGAACATTGGTGTAGCCTATCATCCTCAAACATATGGACAATATGAGCCAACTATTCATACATTTGAATACATGATGAGAATGTGTTATATGTACTTCATTGGAAGATGGGACCAACATCTTCCACTAGTGGAATTATTCTACAACAAGAGTTTCCACTACAACATCCAAATGGAACCATTTTAATCTCATCAAGGGAAGAGGTATAGAAAACCAATGTGTTGGGATTAAGTTAGTGATTGTAAGCTATGAGGAAAACAAATGGTCCATAAAATGGTGGATAAGGTGAAATCCATTCAGTATATATCAAGGTTTCACAAAGTTGAAAAAAGAGTTTTGGAGAAAATCGTCGATGAGACCTTCAGATCAAATTTAGAGACCTGGTATTCCTATGTATATCCCAATGGAATATGGTCATGAAGATTGGGAGTAATGGAATGTTATGTCCTAGGTACATCAGCACCTTCAAGATCCTTGATCGCATCAGTGCTTTGGCTTATCGACTAGCACTCCCACCTACCATGTCTAAATTACCAGATGTATCCCATGTATCCCTCTCAATGAAGTACATACTAGATCCTTCACATGTACTCTATTTAGAGGTGGTACAATTGGAGACACATCATTCCTATGAGGAATACCTGTTGATGATATTGGATCATAGAGATTAAGTTATATAAAACAGTTCTACTAACCTGGTCAAAGTGTTATGTCAGAACAATTAGTATGGAGATGCAAATCGGAACTAGAGGAGGCAATTAAGGAAAAGTATCAACACCTGTTTATGGATTAGAATGTATAATGAAATTTCAAGGGTGAAATTTTTTAAGGGGGGGGGGAATGTAACAACAAAAATATTAATCAATTGAAATTCCCTTCTTATAATTTAGTCATGTAGTATAGTCACATGATATCACAACATAATGAACTGCTAAGTACTATGTGAACTTTATACTTAATATTTTAACTTATATGATATGAATTTTGAAAATCGGACATTCACAGTTGTGATTAGTAAGATGTTTGGAGTCTAATAAGAAAACATAAATTTTGGTGAATAGTAACTAACACTTATGAATAGTAATGTCACCCATATGAATAGTCATATGACCCCAGTGTATATAAAATCTACTAGGTGGAAAATTAACCATAGAAATTAAGTATAAATAATATTTATCTATCTTATAAGTGACAGTATGATATAATTACTTTAGAGTGTTGGTATTTTTATGAGCCATGTATATTTAATCAAAATTTTAGGATTAATTTAATAACATAAATAAAAATTTATTTTCATAAAATGTATTCATAAATAACTATCTTGATGACATATGATTACATGATTATTTTAAGAGACCTTAATTAATTTTTCAATGTGTTAGAAAAGTAGTTGTAATTTTAAAATGATTATATTTCATGTTAATTTTGATTTTATTTAAATATTAAATTTCAGATATTTTGAAATTTATTTTCATAAAATGGAGTTCATTTTCGAATTATACACTTTAAAAAAATTTCAGGGTGCATTTTTGAGATTTTTATAATATACTTGATTTTTTTGTGAATAGAAAATACGGTAATTTGTTATATATATACATTATATGTTAAATACACTATTTATTGAGTAATGGATGATTTAAACACCTTGGGTTGTAAATAACATGTGAATATTACTGTTTTTTACCACAAGAATCATAATTATTTCTTTTATAGTGAAAAATAATAAACAACGAATAAAATATGGAGAAATTCCACCTCTCATCCTCTATAAAAACCAGCACTCACCCCTCTTATCCTCAAACTTCAAATGCCTTGTGACTTGTCAAAATTTTTCTAAAATCTCTCTCTAAGACACTATCCCACTTCCATCATCCCATGTTCTATTCCAAAGACGAAATCCTCTCCCCTAAATATGTTCTCAATCAAGATATATTTAGGAGGTAAATTCCTCTTTTCGTTTCTGTTATTTTCTTTAATGTTTCATTATTTTTTATTTCATTCCTCACATACATTCCTCCAAATTATATGATTAATAAAGTACCATAAATGTACTGTAATTTTGTTATGATAATTTAATAATTCATAATCATCTCTCATTTCCCTTCTTTTATTCTTGAAATAAAAAACACTATCTGAGATGTGTTAATTTCTCACATTCAAGGATGATGGGTTTCAATTTCTATTACAGTATTAAATTCTAGTCATGAAACTATTCTGATGAGTGAACCATAATATAATATTTTTATTTTGTCTAATGTAAGGTTTTATAATCTTTTTTACACATCATATTAAGTTGTAAAGGATGCTATGTTCGATGTGATCCAAAACCTCCAATTAACCACAATGGTTATCATAATTGTTTTATATAATGATTCACCTCCACTCCAAATGACCAAATGAATTTAATAACAATATAAAATAATGGATTTTCACTAATATATATTACTCCAATTCTAAACAAAAATTATCATATTACATTTTTATCCTTACATGTATATAAGTAAACGAATCAAGAAAACCAATGAAACAAACAATGAAATTGAATCTATTTACCAAAAAAATGTAATGAATGAATTTAATAAGTTTATGTTAAATTAATTACATAAAAAATGTTTCTAAAAATACTAATTGATGAAAATAATTTGGTTATACAGGACATTAAGATAATTTTAAGGACACTATTGGACTTATGGAAAGGGACTCTACCCCAAAATCCTTTATTCCATTGGGTTGCTTTGTCTTTATTTTTACCCAAATGATTCTATATATTCATTTTATTTAAATATTCTAAATAATATGTATATTCTCCAAAATCATGTATCATTACCCATTCCTCTTTCTCTTTAGGTATATAAATATTTTAATTTGGTTCCTTCCTCAATAATTCCCAATAAGCAAACCCTTATTAAGGGGATATCCCGAATTCTTACCCTATTTCAAGTGCACTCTATCATCTATTTTAAGCCACCATTGTTTTTATAAAATAATTATTTTTTTTATAAAATCCATATTGATTCAATTTTTTTATATAAAATATCATTACATTTTATATATTAAATTATCCTCAGTAGTTTTCTCAAAACCAAACTAAAATTTTTTCATTCTAAGGTTTCTTAAATTATCTTTCTATGAGTTTTCACTAATGTTTGACATCACTTATCATTATATGTGCCTTTATAACTTATTAAATTATATTTATTATTTAATTCCTTCCTTTCAAAGACACATTTATGAAACACCCATTGGTTACGCTTTATGATATTATTATGATACACAATCTTTTCAATCAGTACCCTAATGTTTATGTAAAATGGATATGTAATATTCTATAAGTGGAAAGAATATTCATGAACATGTTATGATGGGTTCACCTAGATAGTTCTCTAATTTATTGGGTAATTTTTAGTCTCATGAGATGTTATGTGCAACTGTCTGGGCGGTGAGCCTTGACTCGTGCAACCATGTGCATTGGTCTTGGTGGTTAACTTTGTCTTTTTCTCCTCTATGTGCAATGAGCCTTGAATCATGACAATTTTATGTTTTATGTTGCTTCCATGTTACTATGATTCCATGTCAATATGATCCCATGTTTTATATTTTATTATTATATATTTTCCATTACTTCTTAAATCATTTTTTCATTCCTTCTAATCCATGTACTAAATCATTATTCTTATGTTTATTCCCTTGCTGGGGTTTTTATCTCCTCCCTTTGTTCATGATATCCTTAGGTTATCCTTTAATGTTTTAAGATCACAATGTATGATATGATCTCAATATGAAAAATAAATAATAAAATGTTCTATTTAGTCCCATGTTTTATGATTTAGGTTTCTAGTCTTCCAAGACAATAGACACTACGATCATTAGCTTGTAATATGACGCTTTACTATGTTAAGATTCATGCAATGATATGCTTAAAATGCTAGGTTCACTATATTTTAATAGTTTATCTTCTAATTTTTTTTAAAATATAGTAAGATGATTCCTATTTACTCTATGATGTACCTCAACACAAATTCCATGAAAAAATAGTTTTGTATTTTTATGGGTGTTAAAAACATACCCATGTTGATGTAGTTAATCATATAATGAGATATGTAGTTGATAATAATCACTAGTTTTTTTCCAAATAAATAACATTCAATTTGGATACATGTAATAAATATTATTGGATTATTTTTCACATTTAATGTTTACATGGTTCCTCCTAGTTCCATCCAATGAATAAAACTATAAAAGAATCATGTGAGAAATATTAATATGAGTGATTAATCATACTGTGAAGAAAAGTAGTCTATTTGATATCAAAATAATAGAAAATTATTTTCAATTTATGATATGTTGTGTTAATCCTTGGTTATATATGGTTGTAACATATTCAAATAATTTGTAATAGTTCACATGGAAAATTTCAATTAACCCTAACATACCACCTGATTATTTCAACCCATGTGTGTAGTGTTAACACCACTTATTATGTACTATTGAAAATTTAGTTAATATGTAATCCACAAATTTTATATTTGATACCATTAGGTTAATCTAAGACATAACCAAATCATATTTCTATTATGTTTACATGGATTAATTTTATAATAAAATAAATAATCTCTACAATATAAAAACAAAATGTTGATATCCTATACTTGTAATTATCCTCATAGTTTTCACCAAGTTTTTCATATCCTAACATCCAAAATAAACAAAACCCAATTCTGATACTAACTTTAGAATCTTGAGTATTTCATAAATTTATGTTAAACTATTTATAATAAAATTCAATACATTTCCAAACAATACATAACCAAGGACCATATGTTCAGTGTCATTGAATACTATATATTTAATAATACTATATCATGAAATTTACTCAAAATATAATAGATTTATTTTCATATAGAGTATGCTACTTATAAATACCCTTATAGAAATCATTCATCACAACCTATGGGAAGGAAACATATGAAAATGTGAGATTAGATACTTATTAAGGATAAATATAATAGATATAAGTCAATGATTATATGTGATAATATCATAAATTTAGGTGATTGAGGACATCATTTAAACTTATGATTATCATATCCAATTCTATAGAAATAGTTAATCATATTCTAGGGAGTAATTTTATTTCATAACAAATGATGTATCGTATACATGTGTGTCATCATCAATAATGAATTGAGATCCTCAAGAACATATTATAATATTGATACATATGTTTGTTGCAAACACATAACCCTAGAATATTATTTCCTTTGTGAAGGCTCAAAACCAAGACTACTATAGATTATTGGGTTCATTCCTCATTCCATCATATCAATAGTCAATGTATACATACATGATTATCTTATTGGAAAATATACCTTACAAAACTAGTATTACTTCTGCTTACAATCCTCAGTGTCTCGTGATACATAAATATTTACCCAATTCATTAGAGTGGTATATAAATCTAGACCTACCAGTCGTATAATAAAAAAATGAGTATTTGAGAAAAAATATAATAAAACATTCATCATTTTATCAAATCGTATCCCAAGGAAAGGAACTGGTTCTAAACAAGATTTTATCATTTAATCAAAGAGTAACCCATTGAAAATAAGCAGTTTTCATGATTGTTTCACCATAGCTTATCTAACCCATGTGAAGGAAATGAGTTTCTAGAATCATCCAAAAAGAATAATCAACATAATATATCTTGGTAAAACATTTTTATGGTATCATTATATCACATCCCCAGTGAATCATATGAATCAATAATCTTTATTAACATAGAGGAAAAATACATTTAAAATAAAATTCAACCCATTTAATGAAAACATGGAATAATATACTTTTAATTTGATAATATAATAATAGTTAAATGAATGAAATATTGAGAAAATTTATTTCTAGAATATACCTATTAACTTTCAATAGAATCATTGAAGAAATGAATGGTCATGACGGTGGGAAAATCTATACAAACAATATATATTAAAAGGGAACAATATTTTGTCACTATTGTAAAAAGAAAAAATGTATTATTTAGAATTTTATTACAAGTATTACAATTAAATATTTATAAATAATGAAAAATGGAAATTTTAATTACCTCTCAAAAAAATTTAAAATTTATTTTTAAACATACATAAATGAATTTATACAAATTTATACATAGAAGTAAAATTTCATCTCCCAAAGAGCATTTATGGTCCAATTTTCCTTAAAAATTTTCACATTCATTTTATGTTTGAAATTTTATAAAATATCATTAATACATAAAAAATCCATTAATAAATATAGGAGACGTAACTATATGGGGTTTAAAGGATTAAATATATATAATATCCCTCACTATAAATATTTCATAGATAATCTAAAAAATAAATGAGATTGTAAAATTAACCCTTAACACATGTAATATCTTCCATAATACACATTTCAATATCATATATAATAAATATTTAATTTTTATAAATTTATTTTCAACCCATATACCTACATAACATTATATATTAAATTCCTGTAATAATACGTAATTATTATTTTATTAACAATTCTTCCTTAAAATGGACAGATCATTGAAAACTGGCCAGTCTTCAATGCATGTATAGGGTCAATGGTTCCATTACATACACCCTTACATGCCTCAATAATATTTATAATACTAATAATGAGTTAATTATTATTATTATTATTATTTATTATATAAAATTGTAAAAAACTTCATATAATGAGCTAGTGATAATTGAATTATATTTACTCCTCGAGGTGGTACTTCGTACATACACAAGATTGATGTTTCTAATTTTTAATGGATAAAATGAAAAAAATTTATATAATAACTCACCTATAATAACTAATTATTATTTAATTATTATCATATAAACTTACCTAATACATGTAGATTATATATCTTGTACAATTGGAAAAAAATCACATGGCTTCATGGTGGTGGTGGTCCACAGGTATGCACATGTGATGTTATTATTTTCCAATATATGGGATAGTAAAAAGGTAGATAAGATATTATAATTATACACATATAATTATTCCCAAAGTGTAATATATAAAATTAATAATATCATAATAAACATCATTGAAATGTGTTGATATAAATCTAAATACATGGTTTTGTGAGGTGGCCATCGACACAAAGACAAGAACGATGGTTTCATTTACAATTTGATAGATATGGAGATGAATTAAGGATAAAAATTGACGGAATAAAATCTATGTTTATGTTAGAGACTATAGATATTATATCATCATGGTTAATAAGTAATTGAATAAGGTATGGTAAGAAATAAAATGAAAACACTATGTTAAGATCTATACCTATTCTATGGACAACCTCAATCAGCTAACACCAAAATCTGTCTAAGGTTGTAATTTTAATAAAAATAGATCCTATAGATCACGATGAGGGTTTTTATGATATTTTTATTATTATTTGTTGACATAACTTATTGATGATTTTATAGGACTTGGGAATATGTGGTGTCATTTTATAGTGGATGAAGAAAGAACAATTTAAATTTATAAATAGATTAAAATATATTATTGTCTTACACAATCCAAGTGGCTCAAAAAAAGATAATTTTTTATTTAAGAAGATATTTGATCTTAATATAGAGATTACATTAGATATTGAAAATATTTTAATTAATGTTAACCTTTATATATTTTGTTTAACATCCCTTATTAATTTATTTTAACATTTAACGTATTATTAAATTTTTACCTTTGTTTCAATTCATAATGTGAAAAAAATCTGTTTTTAAAAAATACTAATTATATTGATTTCGAATATATGTTATATTTTTAAAGAATTAATTTGAATTATTGTGAGATATTTATTTTATAATTAGTTTAAAAATGAAACAATTTTCATTAAAAAAAGATAATATTATTTATTAAAATGAGATTACCATCCTTAATTTGCACACACAAACTATTAAATGAATGTTGAAATATTTTATTGATTATATTATATATATAGTTAACTAAATGAATTAACCATTATAAATGAATTTAATTTATTAATGTAAAAAATTATTTTGTATATAAAAATAGTTTTATAGAAAAAAATATATTCTTACCTTAAAATGCGTTAATTTTAATTTCAAAGATATTGAAAAAATTGTATTAATTTTAAATATATATCAAACTGAATTTCCATATTTATTTATTAATATTCATGCCCTCTAATACACTTACTATGAGAAAACTATTGAATTAAATAATAATAATTCAATAGTATGTCATGGTTCGTTAAAACTTAGTGTTTTATAGAAGAAAATATATAAAAGGAATTATATTTTTTGTGAGATAAATATATCATTAAAATACAATTTTGTTATATATATCACATTAAATTAGTAGTATCATATTTCTAGATCTACTATCATTAATCACCACCAAAAAATCTGTTAATATTTTCAAAAAAATAATTTAAACAAATACAAGATTAGAATATAAATATATATAGCTTGTTCACCCATGTAATTCTCATTTAATCAAGATAATAAATAATAAGAAGAAAAAATTTATTTTATAACAAATATAATGAAATTAAATAGACACATCTCACAAGGTTTAACCATTTGACCATTTCTATTTCAAACCACTATAAAAACAATTCATCAGCCTCATGATATCCTCTCCAATAGATATCATATAAAATTCTACATTAACAACAACAATTATGCATCCCCATCCAAGAATTTCTCCAACCATGGGGACCCCAATTTTTTCATCCTATTCCATATAGATATCCACCCACAGAGAATTCACTATTTTTCATTTTTTTGTGGTTCTTATACCCAACCATATAGAAGATAATTAGTTTTACTAGTTATCCACCATTGGGGACTCTCCCCACTATAATTTGAATCCATAGGCTAGAAATACATTAATGGGGAAACTTTTATATAGTTATGTTTCAACTCATAGTGAATTCACTCCCCACTGGTATTCTCACACTAGTATATCATTTATCTTTAATGTGAATTGGTTAAGAAGATGTCTACTATTGATAGCTCCCACTGTATTAATGGGTGTCCACCCTCCAGGTCTCTCCCCTTATTAACCTCTTATTTCCCCATTACAATTCATATTTACAATGGATGTCAATATCATTGAATCAAAAATCACATTATCCTCTTCTTCTTCATCAAATATCACAACCACATCCAAATTGGTAGTGAAACAATCAAACATCATAAAAGGGATCATACTCTGAATATCCATTTAATCCCACCCCTTGGAAATAAATCCTAAAAATGATCTTGGTTATATAATATAACACTCCCTCTTAGTCTTACCACTATTTAGATCCTATGGATTAAAACCACACTCTATCATTATCATTCATTATAACTAGTGAATACACTATTTCCACAACATTTATTATCTCTCCCCAAACTCATCATATCTCAAATATATTAGGTTTTAAGGATCCTACATGAAATTAAATAACCCCTTGTCAAAGTAGAAAGGCCGCATAAAAATCAAATCATCATGTGTATATCAAAACCATTCCTCCAATTTAAAAATATTGAACAATTGAATAAATATGTATAATAACTTCATATAAATTGCTACCACATATTATTTAAACCCTCGTTAATAATTTTATTAATTTTATAATGGAATTTTATGACACATATTCTTATTTTTATGAACATATTCTAGATTACATAGATTCCACACTCTTACCTATAAGGTATTCTTTATTGATTTCTACTATTTTGGGCTCTAGATTCAACATTTGCGCAAAATTATTATCTCATAAATAATTATTGAAAATCATCCACCATATTATTCCACCACAAACACAAACCAAAAAACTCATAAATTATTTTTTGTTAATAATAAATAAACATTTAATCAATTAATAATCCACTCTATTATACATCAATTATCAATTATATAAATTCATCATCTAAAATAATAATTATATTTACATAAATATTTATAGCAGCTTCTAATTTGATCAATAATATATAAATTTTTTTAATCCACATTAAATAAATTATTTCACAAATATAATAATTTCAAAAATTCCATCTTCTTCAACCATATAAAATTTGAATTTAAATTAAAAAAATTATTTATATTATTATGAATAATTTTAAAATAACAGATATCATAACCTTAGTAGATGCAAATATATAGTTAATGAGATGATAATTTTTTTCACCAACCATGATTAAAAAAGAAAACATTATGTATCCTTCTTATGATGATAACTAACAATTAGTTGTTCAAAATATTATTCCCTGTTTTTTTGTAAATTTATCAACACACTACTACTGAGGTGTTTTTTATATTGATATTAAAGATAATAGATCAAATTTCTATCAAATTTATTATAAGGAAAAACAATCCCCAATATTATATTTTTCTCATACTTAATCACTTAAACTCCATTTAATTTTATATATTTTTTTTAACATAACTAAATATTTAATATCTTAACATTTAATTAAACTATATATTCAATAATAAAAACTTTAATCAATCTAAATATTCCATGACACTTCACCCATATATGGTATCATACATTCTAGATTATATACTAATAACAAATAATCTATAAAATATAATTTAATTAAAATAATATATAATAGTTTAAATCACTTACTAAGTCTAAATGTTACTTCCAAAACCCAATGATTCATTCAAAAATATATAGAGAGTAACAAAAAATTAACATCTTACCCTCCTTAACTGAGAAACTATAAAATTTCAAAATAGTTTGAAAACATTAAAATCAGAGCCTCAAAATAACACAACCCTTTAAAATATTTGATACTAAAAAATATTGAAGAATAACTATAAAAGGGGAAAATAGAGAAAAATTATTTTATTCCAAATTCAAAAAGTAATTATTTTTTATGCCAATATAAAAATAAATCTCAATAGAAAATCATGATAATATAACCATATTTGAGACTATATCTCATAAGTGATCTTCTATAAATTAGAAAGTCTCCAATTGATTAATATTAGGTCAATAGATAATACCCATAAAACATTACCTTTTATTTATTGATTTTTGATTAAATACTATATAAAGTCATTATATTCCTTAATATTGGCATCGTTCAACACAATCACATGTAAGGGATCATGTAATAGTTATATGTTTAAAATACATTGAACACATCATGAACCTTTTATATCTATGGGGGTTGTGATAACTATAAATATATATCTCCTACCCAATCTCAAACATTGAATTGGCCAATAAATATAGATCAAATCTTACATCCCTTAGTAAATCCAAAATTTCCAAATTAGTGAGATATTATCAATAACCCATTATCTCCAAACACAAATTGTGGAAAAATAATCCTTTGAAAACACATGGATTTATAAATACTCTAAGTAGTCCTCATGAAATCCAAAATATATTTCACAGGCTCTTCCATATCAAACACATTCTCTAGACAACCATAAAATGTATTATAGAACACAGTCCACGAGTGTATTGAAACATATCGTATTCTATTCATATCCACCCTTGGTTAGAAATTAATAAAGAAAAATAAAAGGTTATCATTGGAAATATAGATCAAAATTAAAGGATAAACCTATTATCCTACATAATCTAAGATACATGTATTAATGTATCTTATAATGTTTTTATTTTTCAATCATTTATACCCTTATACCGAAGTTGAATATATCTCAACTACACCACCACATTCTTTTTCTAACATTTTTTATGGGAATCCTTAATATAATTCTCCAAGATTATTTCATTAGCTTCCACATTACATGTAACGAACCAAAATTTTATTAATGAAAATTCCTCTTGATATAATTAAATTTCTAATAATGTAAAATAGTTATATAATATATGGACTAACTTGGTTTTAGGTTTTTGGATTTCAAAATACCATTATGAATTATTACCATTGAAAATATAGTCATTGAATAGTGATCACATGATTAGTATAAATATAGGTCATTAACAAATCCAATTTACCCAGACAATGGAAGTGATGGCCACATCCAGTAGAATTTCTCCATGAGAAGACCATTTTTCAGAGATCGGAAAGGATGTGTCATCACTGGGATTCAATCTTGACCAAGCCCAAGCTAATATTCCACACATTAAGCTTAATCAGAACCATCGACATGAGAAGTGGATGTTAATATAGATTACCACCCAATTGATGTTATCTGAGCCACCCCAAAAGTATTTCATCATTTCACACCTTACCCTTAGGCCTTACGCAGGTGTTATAATCGGTTATGTGATAAGACCCTATCACTATGATTATGTGAATTATTTTTATTGTATACAATACTTTATATACATTCATTTTACTATTGATACGTTGAAAGTAGTTTTTAACGAAAAACGTGTATTTTTAGTAAATATTCATTTACGAAATATATTTTCATGAATAAATGCATTTTTTAATAATATATTATTTTAATAAAAAATTATTTTTAATAAATTACTTTTTATAAAATATAAATTATCTTATAATTTTTATGAATACAATTGTAATTTTCATTATGGTTTGAAAACTGTATCTGTTAAAACCCATGAATTTTCTATAAATATCTATTTTTTATTTTGAAATATAAAATGCACATATTTATAAAATTATTTATATACGATGAATATAATTTTTGGAATCAGGACGTCAAAATTGTCCAACGATGAATTTTTCATAAGTTTCCAAGATAGTAGAATTTTTGGGTAAAAATTAAATACTGTTTAAATATATAATATGTTTTATGACATCATAATGACCCAATAGTTATGTAATAAAATACTCTAAATGGGTTTTTTGGACAATATATATTTTAGATTTAAAAAATGTAATTTTAGGTTTATTTGTGTTATTTTACAAAGCCTTTGTGGACCCTCCAAGACTTATAAAACATTTTATCTTTTTAAAATGATTTCCTTGAAAGTGTGACTCACTTTCAAATAATCAACCCTAATATTTTAAGATGTTCGGACATTGGCCTTATAAAATAATTTTTTTACTCCCCTTTGGAAAAGCTCATGGGAAAAAACAAGGGTTGGATTTTGGTTTTGATTAATTTAATGTGTATTGTCCAAAACCTAAATAATAAAGCATTTCCTTTTGTTTCCTCTATAAACCAAACCAAGATCCCACATCACTTCAATCAATTCCCTTGGATCTAGTCCAACCCCTACCCTCCTATATCTAGAATCCTCCCTAGGTGCTCCAAGCTCCCAATAATTCTCTCTCAAGCTTCTCCCAATCCATTGGGATCACACATCCAATTAAGGGATTTTTGCCTTTATCATTTTTGTCAAAATTTCATAATGTTGTTATGCCCTTTATTTTTCAATTAAAAATAATGGGGTATGATTTCAGACCTCCCAAATATTTCCCTCCTTATTTTGGAATGATGAGATACTCCTTTCTCTCTCAATATTTTCTCCCATGAACACCTGTTACAATGTTGAAATTCTATAAGAAATTTCTTTCTTCTCATTTAAATTTATGAAATTAGTTTCTGTTATGCATGTAAGTTACATTACATATGTTAGGTTATTATTTTACATGACAAAATTATTTTCTATTTCATGTATAAATGATGAGTGAACCCTTTCCCTCTTATCAACCCATTTTACGATTTCTATTTGATGTCGTTATTCTGCTGATGTTACACCAAAATATCCATGAAAAAATATTCATGTATGTGAATACCATTCCCATTTCCCAGTCAAGGGTATTCATTAATATATACACGTACTTTTTTATTTTGGACTTAAATTTATGTATTCCACATCTCTTATTCGTGGACTAAATTATTATGTTTAATGAATCTGTTTTGTATGATCTATGTGGCACACTTATGCATGAAATGAAATGATTAAGAAGGGGGTGACCTCATAGTGATCCAATGCAATGAAAAATGATTAGTACCATGATAAATCAATTTAAATGAGGGTTTAGTCATTCTGATTCATGTGAAATTAGGGTAACCCATAATCTATGTGAAAGGGGCCTTGGAACATGATAATATCATGTTAAATGTTGTTGTCACATTTCCATGTTATGATAATCATGTTATATCATACTTTTAGGTTCATGTTTCTCTTATGATTATTTTATATTCCTGTTTCCTAACAAGAATTGTATTCGTCATGTAATTCCTTGTTTACTCCCTTACAATTTTTATAGCTCACCCTTTTCTTATGCATGTCCTCAGGTAATCCCAATCAATGCTAAGTAGGAAGGAATGTGTGTTATCATGTAAAATATGTTTTCAATAAATATGTTCTATTTTATGTTTGGTATTGTTTTGTAATGTCCCTAATTTCTAATGAAACAATACCTCTCTAGCATGTTTATGTAATAAATCATGTTTATGTGTTTAATAATGAACATTGTTGTTTTTGTTAGTATCAAATGATATGTTTATCTATTTTTGGGATTAATATTAGAAAAACATAGTGAAAGCCTTAGGGATAACACTAAAAATAATAAAAACATTCCTAAATTTTGGTGACTATTGAGTTAGTGGTTTATCAAACAAATACATCCCTTTCTGGATACGAGCAATTATAGGAAACTCTGGAACATATGTATCGAGGGGTAAAACTCGAAAAACCCATTATGAGCTAGACTCAAAATGGAACTAGTGCATGGCAACGGGAATTTCTTTGCTCATGGTTATGACACTCCCAGTGTATATGATTTGGAAAATTCATGAGCTTAGTATGAACCATTATTAATGAAAAAAACCTCCCTTGAAGAATATATGTCGGGAAGTATATCGTGGATAACATAGATTGAAGCATTCAAATTCACAAGTGAAAAAAAGAAATGTAATTTATGGGTTATCACTTTTTGTATTTGGATTTCCCTTTATGTGTTACCCCTAACATTCCTCTTATTCTAGACGATGGCTGGTAAGAGGAGGACTCGGGCTAATAATCGATGTGAATATCAATGGGATGACTGTTCTAATGAGATACATATTCCAATAGAAGTGGGAATCACATACATTGTCATAATACTTTCTTATTTAACTAAAGTTCTAAATATAAGAATGGGTCATGAGTAATGTTAACCCCCCCCCCCCAAGAAAAAACTAGACGTAATAGAGAGATTCATGAGACAAATGCCTCCTACTTTTAATGTCTCATCCAATACATCAATCTCTGAATAATGGGTCAAGTCCATGAAATTATATTTTCCATCCTTGAATGTTATAAATGAGAAAAGGTGTTTCTAGATGCTTATAGTATGGAGGGTGAAACTGATCAATGTTGGACATTGATCAGAAATACCAAGCGTAGGTAAGATATTGAGGCGTTGTAATGGAAGTATTTCTAGAAAATGT
This sequence comes from Viscum album, assembly GCA_963277665.1. NCBI lineage: Eukaryota > Viridiplantae > Streptophyta > Magnoliopsida > Santalales > Viscaceae > Viscum > Viscum album. The sequence goes on along the minus strand of OY728123.1, from coordinate 969,934,389 downwards.
TTTTCTATAAATATTTTCCCCGTACCCTCTAACATAAGATTTAAAGAGGATTTCATTCCCTCCAGAAAATAATATGACAAATTGATTAGAGAATATGAGGTAAAGATCATAATGATTGCTCGATATTCCTCCATCATTGTTGTTACCCCCAACTGAAAGGTTGACCACTTCTTTGGTGGGCTAAAACCCAGCCTACAAAAATCCCTACAGATCCGTGACTTTGATATCTATGAAAAAATTATCTTACATATCCTTAAAATTAAAATGTAGATTAGAGTATCTCAGGGGTATCATGGGGATAAGAAGCATTAGATGGAATTTATTTCAGGTGTTATGTTGGATAAATTCAATGGTTCAAAGAAAATCCATCACCCCACTTACCAAATATGTGCAAACAAGCACCCCATAAATTACCTGAAGGGGATGAGGAAATTATTTATGAGTGGAAGAGAAGGGAATCTAGATATTATATGTCGGAAAGAAAAAGCCCACGACTATAAAAGAGGAGAGGAATGATCCTCTTGACCATCATCACATTTTTCATGGCATCAAATAAAAATAACTGTGGCACTTTTCAGACCAGTGATCGATGCCAAGGGTTTTCTCAGGCAACCAAAAACCTCCAATGCAGCAAGGGAGATATTTTTCCATCACTAACACCGAAGTGAACCATGTCAATGATGTGATGATAGGAATGCTAGTTATTCATTAAAAAATAGAGTATTTTATTTTGGATTATGGTTCTATGCATTCTATTACATCCTAAATGTTTTGTAGAACAATCCCAACACCAACACAAATCATGGAAGTATAGATGTTGGTGTGAACGTCAAATGAGTAAATAATTGCATCCCATAAATATAACTCCTCCCCTATCATAATTTTTGGACTGAACTTCCCAGAGAACCTTGTCATACTCCCTCTAGTGTAATTTTATGTAATTCCTGGCATGGATTGGATTTCTTTATATAGATCCAACATTAATTGTGGTGAGAGAGAAATCACTCTCCATATAGGGAATACACCCCTTGATTATGTTCAATTTAGAAGAGGAGGATTAATCTTCATTAGAACCATAATCTCAAGTGTCGATATTATTTCCCAATGATCACACATATCTGGCTTAGATGATTGAGTCTAAGGAAGGAAACATCCTTGAAGACATGACTATTGTGAGGGAATTCACGGAAGTGTTTCCCAAGGAATATCATGGTATTCAACCTAGAAGATATGTTGAATTCTCAATTGATCTTATACCTGGGATGTTTCCAATATCCAAGGCTCCATATAGAAAGGCTATTATGGAGCTTGAGGAGCTGAAGAAACAACTAGAGGAGAATCAGGATAAAGTGTTTATATTCCCAAGTGCTTCACCATGGGGTTCACCAGTCCTCTTCGTCAAGAAGAAGTCTGGGTCAATGCGACTTTGCATCGACTATTGTGAACTCAACAAGATCACGATAAAGAACATGTAGCCTCTTCCACGAATTGATGAGTTGTTTGATCAGCTATGTGGAGTGCAATACTTATGTAAGGTGGATCTGATGTCAGGATTTTATCATGTAATATTGAAAAGGGAGGATATCTGAAAGACTGATTTTCATACAAGATCTGAGCACTATGAACTCATCATAATTACTTTTGGACTCACTAATTCTACATCAATATTCCTAGAAATTATTAATAGAGTCATTAGAGATTTCCTCGACAAATTCTTCACATTATTTATAGAAAATATTCTAATATACTCCACAATAAAGGAGGAGCATGAGGAGCATCTAAGAGCTGTACAAAGGACCTTGATAAAGGATAAGCTCTAGGAAAAGTGAAGAAAGTGTGAGTTGTGGTTGAAGTAGGTCTCATTATTGGGTCATATTATTACAAGCAATGAGATATCTGTGGATCCCTCTAAGATTGCTTCAATTTAGGGATGTCCAAGTCCAACATTAGTGACAGATATCTGTAGCTTCTAGGGTTAGCTGGATATTATTGCTGTCTTGTGAGAAAGTTATCAGAATTTTCCAACCCACTTACTAATCTAACACAGAATGGAGTAAAGTTTTCTTGGAGTGATGAATGCAGAGTGATCATCAAGGAGTTGAAAAAAAGTCTTATCAGTGTTCTCGAGTATACATTACCCACAAGTGGAGAACATTTTGTCGTATTTAGTGATGCTTCAACGAAGGTTCTGGGATTGGTGTTGATAAAAAATGCCAGAGTCATTGCCTATGATTCAAGGAAATTGAAATTTAATGTACAAAACTACCCAACACTTGATCTGGTGTTGTCTGTATTAATCTTCACATTGAAAATTTTGTAGCACTATCTCTTTGTGGAGAAGTGTGAAATATATATGAATCACCAAATCCTCATGTATATATACAAATAGAAAGTGTTGAATATGCACCAACGAAGATGGATAGAGCTGATTGAAAACTATAACTTCTCAATCCATTACCACCCTAGGTATGAGAATAATGTGTAAAATGATCCATGTAGAAAGGACCTAGCAATTCTATCATTGATGAAAATTGAAAAGTATCCAATATTCTTAGATGTGAAAAAGATGGAAATGGGACTCATAAAGATGGAAACATCATCAATCCTTTTTCAAATTATTACTCAAACATTTCTTTTGGGAAGGTTAAAGGATGGTAAAAAGGCTGATATTGGAATTCAGAAGAATGTGGAAACTATCAGAAAAGGTAAATCATCGGAGTTCAATGTCAATGAAGAAGTAATTGTGAGATTTGGGTCATGAATATGTGTTCCATAAAATTCGGAGTTAATGAAAGTAATTTTTGATAATTCACATAGTTCAAATTTCACAATTCACCAAGGAAAAAAGATTTATTGTAATCTCTGAGAGAATTATTGGTTGGATAACATGAAGAAGGAGATCGTTGAGTGTACCGCAATGTGACCAGTATGTTAGCATGTGAATGATGAGATATAGATGTATATGGGAATGATGCAACCATAACAGCATGGAAATGGGAGAACATCACCACAAACTTTTTCACTAGACATCTGAAGATAACTAAATAAAATAATGTAGTTTGGGTTGTTGTGGATCTTTTTACAAAGACTGCACACTTCATTTAAATTTTAGAGGATTTCTCATTGGATCAAATAGAATGAATATATATCAGTGAAGTGGTAAGGATTCATGGACAACCACTATCTATTGTATTTGATCAAGATCCAATATTAATCATTATGTTCGGGAAGAGTCTCCAATAGGCTCTAAATAGTAATATGAACTTCAGTATGACATATCATACTCAAACTGATGTCCAATCTGAGTGTAATATCCAAACACATGAGGAAATTTTGAGAGCATTCTCAATGGACTTAAAAGGATGATGGAATAAACATCTTCCTCTGGTAGAGTTCTCATACAATAACATTTTCCACTCAAGCATCCAAATGGATCCTTATGAAGCCCTTAATGGGAAGAGGTTCAGACCACCAGCATATTGGGATGGAGTTAGGGAGTGAGAAATCCTAGGTCCAGTGATGATCAATGAAATGGTGGGGAAGGTTAAGACTATCCGGAACCACATTAAAGTTGCTCAGAGTTTACAGAAGATCTATGATGATAATCGTCGATGAGACATAGAGTTTGATGTTAGAGGCATGGTATTCCTCCACATAACACCATGGAAGCGGGTTATGAGATTTAGGAAGAAGGGAAAGCTTAGTCCAACATACATCATCCCTTTGAGATCCTTGATTGCATAGGAGATGTGGCCCATCGAATATCACTCCCACCAAACTTGTCTTATGTACATGATGTATTCCATGTATCTCTCTTGAGGAAGTAAATATCAAATCCATTGTATTTACTCAAACTAGAGGTGGTACCAATGGATAATGACCTCTCTTATGAAGAGAAGTTAGTGAAGATCTTATATCATAGAGAAAAAGTTATATGAAATAAGAAAATTCCCCTTATAAAGGTGTTGTCGCAAAACCATAAGTTTTAAGAGGAAACATGGGAATCAGGGGAAGTGATGAAGCAGAGTTTCCCACATCTGTTGTGGTAGTGGATGTTGAAATTTTGAGGTAAAAGTTTTTTAAATTTGTAATATTGTAACAACAAAAACATTTATCAATGACATTTCCTCTTGATCTAATGAAATGTCTAATCATGTAAAATAGTTATAAAACATATGCACTTCCATGGTTTTATGTTTTAGGATTTCATAATACCATTACAAATTATTATCATTTCAAATATAGCTGTTGAACAGTGATCACATGATTAGTATAAATATAGGGCTTTAACAAATCCAATTTACTCAGAAAAAGGAAGCGATGGCCTCATCCAGTAGAATTGCCCCATATGAAGCTAACTTTCCGGAGCTCAGAAAGGAGGTGACGTCACCGATCTTCATTTGTGACCAATCCCAAGCTGAGCTTCAACACATTAAGCTTGATTGGAACCACTTATAGGAGAAGTGGAAGTTAATCGAGATTACCACCCAAGCAATGTTATCTGATCCACCCCATGATTCTATAACCATCGCACACCTTACCCTTAGGTCATATGCAGTTGTTCTAAGGGGTTATGTAACAAGACACTACAATAATGATTATATAGCTTATTTTTTCTGTATAGAATAAAGAATATAAATTCATTTTACTATTTTTAGTTTGTAAAATGTTTTTAAGGCATAAATATTATTTTTAGCTAATATTAAACTAACGAATATATTTTAATGAATTAAGGGATTTTTGAATTAAATAATATTTTACTAAAATAATATTATTAATTAATTAATTTTTAATAAAAATAAATGTTCATACATTTTTTGTGAATAAAATTGTAATTATTATTAATGTTTGAAAATTGTTTTTGTCAAAACCTATAAATTTACAATAATTAGAGTTTTTTATTTTGAAAGTGAAAATACACATATTTAGAAAATTATTTAGATAAAATTAACATTATTTTTCTAAAAAGTATTTCGAAATTACAAAATAGTGAATTTTTGATAATTTCTGAGATAGTCAAATTTATGGGTAAAAATTTAATACCATTGAAATATATAATGTGTTTTATGACATCCTAATGACCCAATATTGTTTTAATAAAATAATTTAAATAGGATTTTCTGCCAATATATTTCTTAGATTTAAACAAATGTTATTTTAGGATTATTTGATTTATTTTACAAAGCCTTAGTAGACCGTTCAAGACTTATAAATCATTTTATCTTTTTTAAATGACTTCTGTGAGAGTGTGACTCACCACTACATATGAAACCTTAATATTTTAAGAATTAATGGAATTGAAAATATAAAATATTGTTTTCCAATACCCTTTGGAAAAAACCATGGGAAAAAACCATGGGTATTTTTGTGGTTTTGACTAATTTAATTTGTGGTGTCCAAAACCTAAATAATAAATAATATCCTCTCTTTTCCTATATAATCCCACCCAAGATCCCACTTCACTTCTATAAAATCTTTTTAATCTCGACCAAACCCTTACCTTCTCTCTCTATCATTGTCCCAAGGATCCCCAAGCTCCCATTAAGTCTCTCTCAAGCCTCTCCTAAGCCCTTGGGATCACATTTTCCAGTAAGGGATTTCTTCCTTTCTCAATTTGGTTAAGATTTCCATAAGTTTATATGACCATTAATTTTCAATTAAGAATGATGGTGTATATTTCTCACCCCCCCAATACTTCCTTTATTTTTGTTTAATGATTAGAGACCATGTTATCTCTTATTATTACATCTCATGTGTACCTGTTAACATGCTGAAATTCTGTAAGGAATTTCTCTCTTCTCATTTACATTCAATCAAATATTTTCTATTATGCATATAAATTCCATTAAATATGTTGGTTTATTATTATCTATAACACCATTTATATTCATTTCATGTATAAACTATGAGATTCTCCTTTCTCTCTCTTCAATCCATTTTATGATTTATATTTTACTTCATTAGACTACCAAATATTCCCAAAACATTCCATGCAAATAACATTGTGTATATGAATACCATACCCATTTCTCTATCATGGGTATTCACCTTTACGCACATTTAATTTTTGATTGAGGAATTAAATTTATTTATTACATGTCTCTTATTTTTGGAATAAATTATGATGTTTAATGAATCTATGTTGTATGATTAATGTGGAACACTTATGCATGAAATGAAATGATTAAAAAGGGTGTTCCCTGATAGCACTCCAATGCATTGGGAAAAGATTATTATAATTATAAATAAAGTGAAATGAGGTTTACCCATGCTAATTAATGTTCAATATGGGTTTACTCATGATCCATTAGAAATGTTCCTTGGATCATATGAATATCATGTTAAATGTTGTTGCAACATTTCCATGTTATGATATTAATGCTATATCATGCCTTTATGTTCATGTTTCTCCTATTCTCCTTTGATATGATCATTTCTTAAAATGTATTGTATTATTAATTTTATGCATGATTTACTCCCTTACTGGGCATTATAGCTACCCCTTTACTCATTCATGTCCTGAGGTTATTCCATGAAATGCAAAGTACGAATAAATGTGTATTGTCATGTAAAAGTGGTTTTCAATATAGATGTTTTGTTTTATGTTCTATGTTGTTATGTAATGTCCCTAATTTCCTAAGATGATAGACCTATAGATCCTCATAGTGGTCTTAAGATCCAGTTTATGTAATAAATCATGTTTTTGTTTGTAAAAATGATCAGGGTTGTTTTATTACACATTCTATGAAGATATGTCATCTCAGAATCAAAATATCATATAACATGATCCCACATATTCTACCAGAAATTGAAATATTTATAATAAATTAAATTCCAAATTATCATATAATTGGAATAAACCATAATGAATTTTCCATAAAAAAATTATTCCTTCATAGTATTTTCGTAAACTACATATATGTAAGAACAAAATTAGATGATAAAAAATTAAATTTTTGTGGAATTAAATACTATTTAGAATATCTAATGAATACTCACAAATATATTAATACAAATGAATATCAGGTAAATAATTATCACAATATAGCTTATATAGAACAACTTCCATTTTAAATTAGAGAATTATATTAAAAATCAAATTCTTCTTTAACAATTTCAAATTAAATTCCCACACCACATTCAAAAATTATAATTCTGTGTATTATTCAATTATTATAGTTGAGTTTGAATTCTATAAAACTATGGTGTGATGTAATCCTTTACATTCAATTACATTAAATAATCTTTTCATTCAAAAGAACCTATAATAAAATGAATAATTGATTTATTCAAGAATGGAAATAAAACCAAAATTTGAAAAATAATTTAAAAATAATTTGATGAACTTATTCCCATTTTTTAATTAATTATGGTTTCATTTTATTGGGATGATTATTTTATTTTTTAGAAATATTCTAGATATTGGTGAATAGTGAAAAATTAACACTTCTACAAAACAAAACATTTTATGAAATTATAATAACATAAGATTAACATTAATGTCTAGGAAAATTTATTCATAAAATTGATATATATTAAATATTTAATTTAATTAAAATGAAAATTTAATTTTGATAATATAAAATTATTTATAACCATTTTGAAATTGATGGAATGTTTATGATTAAATAAAAATATTTCAAGAATATTTTCATCCAATCAAGTATTTACATGGTGAAATTGTATTTATATAAATTTATATTGACAAATAACTATAACTTTATTAAAAATATTTAAACTATTTCTATTTTAATCAAAATTATACTTTATTTTGCAGTAAAATCAATTTTAAATACATTAAATGTCATTTTTTTTAATTTTTTTGTTACATTTTTCTACCTTACATTAAACATAATTTTTTCTAATTATAGAAGAATATTCTACACAAATGGTTTAAATATTCTTATTAATAGTTATTATTATGTTTATCCTAAATTTTTTATAATGAAGATTAACAAATGTAAATGATTATCAACTTAGTTGATGGAAAAAGTCATTAAAGGGGTTTATAATTAAAGGATATGGTTTGAAGCTAACACAAAAAAATTCTTAATAATATTATTTTATTATTAATTAATATTATAATCATATAATACATGATTATTTTGATATAATTTCCAAATAAATGTCAATATATTATTAAAATATTTAAAGTAATCCATGTGTGTCCCTCACCTCACTTATAGAAGGATACATATTCCCTTTGATTATTCACCAATATTAATCCATCAATATAATAAAATAAAAGAAAAAAACAACTATATATTCCTACCTATGCTTATTTATATATTGATCATAACCTAAGATCTAACTATAATGGATTAATGTCTAAGCCATAGGTGGTATCTCAATGAAAATGTAATAGTATTACCTGAGTCATTATTTGTTTATTTCGTTGTCTAATTCCAGTTATTTAGATCAATATATCATAATATAATTAATTGAATACATTTTTTATTTTTATTGTGTGAAACTAATTTCCACTTAATTTTCATCGAACAGGAAAGAAATATTTTCATACAGGTGACCTAGCGAATCAAATTAGGAATGTAATTTTTTTCATCACCATTTTAAATGGTTGGTTTTAATGATCTGATTAATGACTTATATCTTATATTTAAGATATTATTATGATTTCAAAAATATAATAAAACACATACACTATTACCCTTCATTACACTTGAAAATGATAATAGCACTCATGCGTATGTGTGGACTACCACCTCCACAAAGTGACCTTAATCATTCATCTTATACCGCAAAGAATGGATATTTAAAAAATGTATATTCTAAATAAAATTTAATTTACAAAAATTACTAAAATCATGACGATTATTTAAAAAAATTGGTACAATTTAATTTATAAATAACATAATGAAGTAATACATAAAAAATTGGCATAGCAACCTTAATGTGGTCAGTGAAATTAAGAACTATTAAATGAATATATCTCAAAAGATGATAAAATGATATCCAAAATGGGAAAATATGAAAATATTTCATAGTAATGTATTGAATAAATTTAGATTCAATATAAAAGAGGATAAAAAACATACAACTAAGCAATGCTCAAACATAATATATTTTTTTACAATATATTTGTAATTCGATATTTTTTATGCTTATACGTTTTTTCTTGGGAAAATTTTATGAACCTAAAATCATAAAAACCATATAATTTCATTCTATAAGGTAACATTTTTTCTATATGTTAATATTAAATTTCATTTATTATTGGATCAATAATGTTTATTAAGCCACATATAATAGACATTACATAAACAATATTGTTTAAAGCTTTCATTGTAACACATTTTTTTCATTATTTTCTTTAACATATTTTAAGGGAAGTTTTTATTATATTCTAATAATTGATTAAATTATGTTTTATATATTTTTGAATTACTATAAAAAAATTTAAAATAGATATTCTCATAATTTTATGAAAGAGGCTTGTTTTTTAATGATTTTAATGAAATCATTATTTTCAAATGCACCACACAAACAAATAGTCTAACCACCATAAAAACCACTTATTTGAAGATTTATTTATAATTCAAAATCATTATTTTCAATGGATACAATTTTCTCTATATTGTGGTAATTTTTATTTAAATAAAAATACAAGGAAAATGATTTTATTTTCATCATATAATAAATATAATATTGAACAGAGATCTAAATCACATTACATACATGATGTTAATAGAAATATAATTACGTTTTATTTATAAAACATTAATCTACAGATCCCTATTTGAAAAATAAATATTAATTTTTGATGTATATATTGACCTCTATCTTCATTAGATTAAAATGCGTAATATTTTTTGATATCATTATCTTTTTGTGTGAAAATTCTCTATCACTCAGCATTATTCATCAGAAATTATTTTTCTTCTTCGTTTCCAATTTTTAATATCAGTGAGGAATTTAGAATAAAATATGATAATTTGATTATATTTCAACTATATACCAATTATACATGTGGTGTCATTTGAAGGAATCTTATTAATTATCTTTTTCATTTACAGTGGAAATATTGATGTTTTGTATTATTAATTCAATATGGATAATTTTTCACATCAAAAGAAATTTCTTAATTAATTATAATGATAATTCAAAATATGAGTAAATAATATAATTTTTATGAGATTTTTGGTGTGTGGTTATAAATTTCCCCATGAATCATGACAGGTCTCCGGAGATAAAACATCTTTCATTCCATATTATATGGGTATTTAGTAGACACATTCCCATTTATTAATAATAAATTCATAGTTTAGAGACATTCAATTTATTATTAATGATGTCCTAGATGAGAGGATATGATCACGAATTTTAAAATTTCTAAATTTATATAATTAGGAATTTATTTTTGATTATCCATGTGTTTTTATGTTTATATTAGAGCTGGATGTTCATTAAAATCAAGTTATTTATTGAATGTAATGTGTTTTGACTATCAAATCTACCATATTGATTATTCTTTATTTACTCAAGATAGATTAACCGATACTAAATACATAAAGAGTATCTAAGATCACCAATTGTTTTATTTCATTTTTATAAGTTATGAACATGATATTATGATTAATTTTATGGATGTAATAATGTTTCATAATCTATTTTTATATTAGTAATTTAGAATGAGGATCATGTATATATCTAGTATTAAAAGAGTTATGAAATAATTGATCTTTCTTTCTGTGATCCCTTGTTTCTAGTAACAATGATGTAATGTAAACCCTGACTCTAGGTTTCTAGAGTTGGAGTATTGAACTAGGTATCAGATAATGTTTTATAGTAAACCTGGAGATTAGATTTTAAATACACATTTCTAAAATAAGATTTATGAAAATCACTTTGGGGACTTGAGAAAATTTACTAATATTGGTATAATTAATTTATAGATCATAATTCACTATCATTATGAGCTAACTTAGTGTGTGGAATTTTATAGAGATGGAACATAGTGGATGAATGGGAATCAACACCCCTAATTAATGTAAGTATCTAACTCAATGAAATCCACTACCGATGGTCTTATAACATAGTAGATCCATGTTATTTGAGGTTATATGACTCATTTTATAATAAATAACTTTTCTTGTATCAATCAAATTGTTGGTCCAAAATTTTGTTCAAAAATATTTGATCACGTCATGTAATTAAGGCCTTTATATTTAAATAGATATACTTATATATTGGCAATGTAGCAATGTATTAAGACCCTCTAAAAGATATTCTTATATTTTAAAAGTAATTAAAGAGAAAAGTTTATTCTGGTAGTGTATTGTTTGAATGGTTTTTCCAATAAATGAAGATCGTTGATCCATTAGTCAAAAGTGGGAAGTGAAATGGGATGTTTTTAATAGATTACATTTAATGTGATATTATTCAAGAATCTATTCCCTTGAGAACAATTACAAGGCCCCGACCTTAAAAATTACTTAATCTTGAGTTACTTCAAGAATACAAGTTGAAGATCTTATCAGGTTTAGAGTTTTAGAGAATTAGATCATAAAACATGCATTACATTCCACATTTAAACAAAGTGGTTACATAAAAGATAGTACTCATTTTTACCATCAATGTAAACATATTTAAAATAAAACATGGATTCTTTCTTGACACTTCATTGACACTATCATCACATCATGTACCTTTCCCTTGACCTGTGAAAAACATTTCAAAAACTTGGGATGAGCATAAAAATCTCAGTAAGGGATATAAAAATATGGAATGGAAACATGAGTACATGTGTACATAAGAATCAATGAAATCATGATTTACTCATAAAACATAAACATGTTAACATACCTCATCAAATCATGAATAAATCATAAAAATCACAAGACAAAATGGTAACTTGAGGCATTCATAACATTATTACGTAGGGAGAAACCCTCTTGGTTACGTTTGGAATACCCATCATAGTATATTCCCTAAAACTCTTCGGAGAAACCTCAACGTTTAACCCCTTCGCGTTACCCAATGCATTGGAGAGATATATCGGTCTCACCCGCCCTTAGTTTATTACGGAACCACCCATCTTCATAAACAATTCCCAAGAACCATAACATAATCATATCATATAAAACATGCATAAATGAAACATAAAATTTCCACATTTCAATCACAAGATATCAATACAACACATTGATATAATAAAAACATTATCAATACCATTTTCAATACCAAAATAAAAGAAATGTAAATCATGGTATTTATTTTTCATTTTAAAAAAATTTATGGCTTGTAGAGGAAGCTGATGCTCAAATAATGGTCACGGCGGCGGAGAAGTCATTGTTACCGCATACGTATGACAAAAACATTCATTTTTTCGTTTAGTAAAACGCTTCGTATAAAAAGATTCCTTTTGAATAAAATTAAAAGTTAAAAGGGGTTTATACACAATATAAAATAAATTTGTGTATAAAACAAAATATTCCTCAATGAATGGAGATTGAGACGAAGTCCCATACCTCGGGTCCGACATGACTCGATTGTTCTTTAATGTCCTGAATAATAAAATTGAGTTAATTTCTACTTGCTTAAGAACCCTTTTCATGTTAATTATTCCTTTTATATCACTTATTACCTTGTTATTAACACTATTTAATTTTTTATGTTAATAATGGTCATTTTGTCGATCATTGGTACTTGAGTCAAAAATTAACTCTTTATATTTACAAGTTGTTCATGTGGTAAAATATCCATTATATCAAGAATTATATTCATGATGTAGATATAATATATATCATATATATACAGTATATACATGCATTTATAATATTACAAAATCATTTAGAGGTAAGAAATGAAATGCACTGTTCATTGATACGGTAAGTCGTGCGTACGCATGAACGCTACTTTCATTTCTATGTCATATTATTGGAATTAAAACTAAATGAGAGATATGTATATTTTAATTCAAGAATTATATTCATCATTTATATGTAACATAAATCATATATATCCATTATATATATGTACTTATAATAGTACATTACATTTGGGGATAATAAATGAAATGCACCGTTCATGGAGATGGTAAGCCGTACGTAGGCATGGACGCTACATTCATTTCTATCTCATACTTTAATGGAAAGAAATAATAATGAGAGAAAGGTATACTATAATTCTAGTATAACATCATATATAATAACTTTAACTTCATCCTTTATACGTCCCACATATGGCATTAACGAATCAAATCACATTGAATGGGTGGTAGTCTGCACTTCCTAAAATGAAGATATCGCGTTTACCCATAATGGAAACCATAAAGATATGCCATAAATGAAAAATACAGAATCTTAAGTAAAACATAAACATATTATATATCATATATAAATATAGTGACATCTTAATGGCCACCTTTGAAGGTGTTATATGAGTGTTTAACAATCATCGTTTCGTGAGGTAGAAATTCGCCATCCACAGAAACAATATGTTCTTTAACCATTAGATGTACGTGTGTGTAAGTGTAGATAGAATACTTCTTCTAAAAAAATCCTATTGTATTGAAGATACTCGTGTTGTTACAAAAGAAATTAATAAAAATAGTTTAGAGGGTTGGAGAAGAAAAATAAAACATAAGAACACAAGAGAAACACTACCTTTAAAATGGGTAACTCTTTTTAATTTGAGCTCAAAGGCTTCCTTGGGAAGACTTCGTCCCAATGTGAGCCTTAAAAGAGTAAGATAGGGATTTGTAGAGACAAAATGGACAGGGTTTGGCCGAGCCAAAGGCTTGAGAGGTGTGGGTAAGGTGGTAGAAGTGGGGGGGGGGCTTTTATATGAGGAGAGGAGGGGCACTCGTGGAAAGTTATAAAAGGATACATTATTTTCAAATGCGTTTTAGATTTTAAAGGTCCCAAATTGATTTATTTCAAGGATAAGGTGATAAGGGTTATAAATAAACTCATCCAATAGGTCTTTGACAAGTGTAAGTCTTATATTTTACATTATCTTTTCATTTTATTTAAATCGTTCATTAATTAGGTAATCGCTGCATCATCATGATGTCATAACTAATTTAAATTATTTAATGTCTAAAAATTGTAAAAAAAATACTATGATGTAGGAAATATTTTTAGCTTTAAAATGACTATTTATAGTCAAACATATCATTTATGTAGACAAAATTAAAAAAAATTACTCAGGTGTTACATTCTTTGTTATATTTAACTTTCTTTAAAAATAAAAAGATAAAAAGTCATTGTCACACAAAAGTGCTTCCATGGGATCCCCAAGTTTGGCAAAAGGCATCCCATGGTCGTCCATGAGACAACAAGTAGCATTAGGACACATGTTGGTGTCATTGTTTTTATTATGATATTATTTTATTTTCCTTAACTACCCGATTACTCATTAATCAAGATAATTAAAGATAATTACTGTCATTACTATTCATAATGTCCAAAAACAAAAGAGTCCTAATTACATAATTTGGAATTTATGATTCCATATATGGAATCTATTTTACCAAATTCCAAACATATAAATTGCAATAATTAATTTGAAAATAATTCTCGTTGTCAAAACAAATAGTGGGTTTTTTTGAAACAATATCTATGAAAAGTTTGGCACTTGTTTACGCCCAATTCCAAAGTGAAATTAATCCCAATGACCAGCATTGGATTACATGGTAAAAATATATTCTATTAACAGTTTAAAACTAATTAAAAAGATAATCTAACCATATAATTAAATTAGATGAAAAAGCAGTTTTGATGTAAAATGTAGTATTTTTTACTATTCATTAAAAAATGAAAATTGTTAGAAAAATACCAAAACATTATCCAATGTAAATTTCAATGTACCAATAATAAATAATAAGATTATTTTGGCAAATAGAGCTTATAAAATTGTCAAAACATTGATTTAAAAAAAATTGTTTTCCATCAAAAGGCAGTAAAACAATCTTTTAAGAATATTAGTGTATTCAATGCTTAAGATTGGATTTATTCTCATTTTGAGCCTCTAAAACACTATTTAATTCAAAAATAGTCATAGATTAGAATATCTATTATTCATTACTTACTTGTGATGTTATATCCTTCCCCCCTTTAGAAAATTGTGTCCTCGCAATTTATTTACTTATCGAATAAGTGGGGGTATTTTTCCCTCATTGCATTTTCAAATTCCCATGTTGCCTCTTCAATCATGTGGTTTTTCCACAAAACCATTACCTGATGAATCACCTTATTCCCTAACACTAGCTCCCCATGGTCAAGAATATGGACCGGTTGTTCTTCATAAGATAGGTTCTCTTCCAGCTGAACTACCTCTGGACTCAAAACATGAGATGGATCTGGCATGTACTTCCTTAACATTGAAACATCAAAAACATTGTTTACCTGAGATAAACTCAGAGGAAAATACACTCGGTATGCAACTGATCCAACTCTCTCTAGAATTTCATACGGTCCAATGAACCTTGGACTCAGCTTTCCTTTCTTACCAAATCGCATCACACTCTTCCATGGTGAAACTTTGAGAAAAACATGATCACCTACCTCAAAAGAGAGATCCTTCCTCCTATTGTCCGCATAACTCTTCTGCCTGCTTTGAGCTGTTCTAATGTGTTTCTATATCATCTGAACTTTTTCTGCCAAATCTTCTACCAATTATGGTCCCATCAACTTCCTTTCACCCACTTCATCCCAGAAAGTTGGAGTTCGACACCACTTCCCATATAATGCCTCAAATGGTGTCATCTGTATACTGGAATGAAAACTGTTATTATATGAAAACTCAACCAAAGAAAGATGTTGGTCCCAAATTCCATGATAATCCATTGAACAAGAACGTAGCATATCCTCCAAATCCTGAATTGTTCGTTCTGACTTCCCATCTAATTGAGGATGGAAAGCTGTACTAAAATTTAATTCAGTACCCAATGACTTCTGAATGCCTTTTCAAAAGTTAGAAGTGAACTTGGGATCACGATCAGATACAATGGATAGAGGAACTCCATGTAACCTGACTATCTCTTTAAGATACAAATGGGAAAGTTGATCTAGGGAAAAAAGTCTCTCGAATAAGAAGGAAATGAGCAGATTTTGTCAAGTGATCAACAATAACCCAGATTGCATTATTACCTAGAGGTGTCTTCGGCAATCCCACAACAAAGTCCATAGATATATTCTCCCATTTCCACTCTGGTTCTTGTAAAGGCTGAAACATCACTTTCGGTAACTGCCACTCTGGTTTAACCTATTGACAAGTCAAACACTTCACAGTAAAATCAGCAATATCCCTTTTCATTCCATCCCACCAGTAATACTCCCGAATATCTCTATACATCTTAGTACTACCAGGATGGACTGAAAATGGAGAACTATGAGCTTCACATAACAAATCTCTCTTCAACAGTGAATCACACGACACACACAATGTAACACCCCAGGTAAATAAAGAATATTACATTTTCACATTTATCCATATTTGTGAATAAAATATAAATATTGCTTTAAAGGGGATTCTATGCTCGATGACGTACCCAATACGCAACAACGAGTTTCTTGGAAATCTTACGTTGCACTCTAATAATAAAATAATATTATTTTAAATGGTAGTTAACGCCTAGCTGTTGTAATGGAAAGAATGAACAGAACTAACTACAGTATGATTATATATGTTTTTCAAATAATTTTACTTTTTACAATAAATGTTAGAGGATTAAAAATGCAAATTAATCCAATTTTAAGCGTAAACATTCTAATATTCTTTAAAAGGTCAATTAACCGCCTTTTAATGGCGAGCCTCTTTTAAATCCACTTTTTGAAAATTTTATGTGTTATATTTGACAAAATAAAATTCTTCTTTAGAATTGGGAAATCAAAATTTACTTTGTGTAAATTTTTGGTATTTTACCGACAAAGTTCATTTTTAATGAATAGTTAAAAATGTTGTATTTTAATTCAAAACCACTTTTTAATCTAATTTATTTTTATGATTAGATCATATTTTGAATTGGTTTTAAATTGAAATTAGAATATATTTTTACCATTTAATCCAATAGTGGTCATTGGAATTAATTTCATCTTGAAATTGGACTTAAACTAGAGTCAATCTTTTGATACTTATTATTTCATAAAAACGCGCTATTTGCTCCCACAGCGGGAATTAATTATTAAATTAATTAATGTAACTTATATGTTTTGAATTTTTTCAAATAGACATCATTTTTGAATTCGGAATATCAAATATTGCTTAGGGTGACTTTTTTGTATTTTTCTGGAAAACTTCAATTTTTGATGAATAGTAAAACCACTAAGTGGTACTTAAAAAACTGATTTTTCGTTTAAATGAAATTTTACCACCTGTGTGTTTTAAATTTCAAAAATCTTACATACATGGTTTTCATTAAGATGTAAAATGTGTTTCAATGGGATTAAAATAATTTTTTTGGTGAATAGTTACTTTTAAGTTTTAATCGTGATTAGAGGTAATTAGTGTAGTTTAAAGTAAAATTAATGTTTTAATAATATTAAATGACATAGACACATGTCCTACCCTCATTGGATGGGTCAGGTCCGACCAAGACAATCCATGGGCCAACTCGGGGATCCCATGGAGCCACTTTGGTTGGAAAATGACATAAATACCTTTTTATTTAAAGTTAAAAT
The DNA here is from genome assembly GCA_963277665.1 of Viscum album. NCBI lineage: Eukaryota > Viridiplantae > Streptophyta > Magnoliopsida > Santalales > Viscaceae > Viscum > Viscum album. The sequence goes on along the minus strand of OY728123.1, from coordinate 969,916,747 downwards.
TCAAATGTCACAAACATGTGTTGTTTTACTAAAACAATTTTTTACATGGGGTTATATAAATCATATCTTTGACTATAAATATTAATTAGAAAGCTAAAAATATTTCCTACATCATGATATTTTTTATAATTTTTATACATTAAATAAATTAATTTATTTATGACACCGTGATGATGCAGTGATTACCTCAAAAATGGACGATTTAAATAAAATGAGATGATAGGGTGAAATACAAGTCTCAAACATGTCACAAACCTTTTGGATGGGTGGATATAGAAACCTTATCACCTTATCCTAGAAATATATCCTTTTGGGACCTTTTAAATCTGAAAATCATTTTATAATAAAGTAATATTTTATAACATTCCAAGAGTGCCCCTCCTCTCCTCTTATAAAAGGCCCCCACCTCTACCACCTTACACACACCCCTCAAGCCTTTGGATCGGCCAACCCCTGCCCATTTCATCTCTCCACATCCCTCTCTTCATTATTGAAGCCTCACTTTGGGCATAATCGTTTCCAAGGAAGCCTTTGAGCTCAAATCAATTAGAGTTACCCGATTTAAAGGTAATGTCTTCTCTTGTGTTCTTTTGTTTTATTTTTCTTCTCCAAACCCATAAAATCTTTTTATTTCTTTTTTTTGTAAAAACACCAGTATCTTAAATATACCATGATGTTTTTATAAGAAATATTCGATCTACACTTTCACACACCTCTGTCTAATGGTTAATGAACATACTGTTTCTGTTGATGGAGAATTACTGCCTCACGAAACGATGATTGTTCAATATTATTTTAACACCTTCAAAGGTGGACATTAAGATTTCACTATATTTATATATGATATATAATATGTTTATGTTTTCCTTAAGCTTCTGTATTTTTAATTTATGGCATACCTTTATGATTTCCATTATGGGTAAACGCGATATCTTCATTTTAGGAAGTGCGAACTACCGCCCCCTCAAAGTGATTTGGTTCGTTAATGCCATATGTGGGACATATAAAGGATGGAATTAGTGGTATTACATATTATATCCTACTGGAATTATAATATACCTTCATATCATTATTATTTAATTCCATTGAAATCAAAAAAAATGAAGGTAGCGTTCATGCTTATGTACGGCCTACCATCTCCATGAATGGTGCTTTTAATTTTTTATCTCCAAATGATATAGAATAGTATAAAATGAATATATACTGGATATATATGATATTTAAAACATAAATACTATTCTGGATATGATGTACCTATAACTACATGGAAAATTCTCTTCCAACAAGTTCGATTTTTACTCATGTACCGAACATCGACAAAAACATCTGATATGAACTCACTGTATTCACCAATTATTATAACCTTATAATATGTTATATTAACGGAATAATAATCTTTAAAGTAGGTCCTTAATAAATTATAAATTGACCAAATTTTATTATTCAAGAGATTAAAGAACGATCGAGTCATGTCAGACAAGAGGTAAGGGATCCTACCCCTCTCTTTCTTTTTAAGTACACTCTTTTATGTCATTCATTTTAAGCTCATATTTCTTATGATTGGGATGTTATTTTATATTACTCCTACTTTAATTTTTATGTTCATATGATGAGAGACATCATTTTCTCTCATCAATCCATTTTGGAAGTTTTGAGTGGCGCCGTTAGGCTGCCGAATTTTTGTAATAGATCTAACCTCTCTCTTTCTTTTTATATACTCTCCTTTATGTCACTTATTTGAAGCTCCTATTTGTTATGATGGGGGATGTTATTTTATATTTCTCTTGCCGTAAATTTTATTTTAATATTATGAGAGACCGTATTTGATCTCATCAATACATTTTTGGAAGTTTTAAGTTGCGTCGTTAGGCTGCCGAGTTTTTGTAAGGGATTTTTCATCTCACTTTTAGTCCTGTGAGATTTATGCTACATTTTCCACCATTTCCTTTGAGTGGTGTATGTACATACCATTATTATACTATTTTTGTAATGTAATTTCATTTATGGGTATTTACATATTCATTGTATGAACCTTCTTTCAATGGGGTGTATGTTTCGAAAGTAACCCAAGTTGGTAAGGGAACCTTTCACCCTCCTCTTTTTAAAAGACTTCTTTTGTTATGTCTTTTAATTCACATACTATTATGTTGGTATATGTTCTTCTATAAACTTATTGATGTAAATTTTATGTCCAAGTGATGAGATACCCTTTTTATCTCTCATCAACTCTTTTTCTGAATTTTGAAGTGACGTCGTTAGGCTGTCGAATTTTTGCAAGGGAACTTCTTAACCCAATTTTGATTCTTTGGGATATACTTGTACACCTTGAATATGTCGTTCTATGAATATGTGTGAATTTACTCTGATTTTTTTACACATAATATCCACTTATATTTGGTGTATTCATTTGTCACACATAATTATGTAATTGATTTATCCTTAATCCAAGGATACCGTCTTTGTAAGGGACACCATCTCAATCTCCTTTCATTGAGGCATATTTTGTTTTATACACAAATTTCTTTTATACATTTTATAAAACCCTTTGACTTTTAGTTTATTCCAATGGAATCTTTTTATATGAATCGTTTTACTAAACGATAAAAAGGAATGTTTTTCTTGTCGTACGTATGCGGCGACAGCGACTTCTGCGCCGCCGTGACCATTATTTGAGTTTCGGCTTCCTCTAAAAGCCATAAATTTTTTTGAATGAAAAATAAATACCTTGTTTTACTTTTATTTTATTTTGGTATTGAAAATGGTTTTCATAATGTTTTTATATCAATGTGTTTTATTGATATCTTGTGATTGAAAAGTGGAAATGGTATGTTTCCTTTATACATGTTTTATGTGATACGATTATGTTATGGTTCTTGGGTATTGTTTTAGAGACGGGTGGTTCTGTGATAAACTAAGTTCAGGTGAGCCCAATATAGCTCTCCAATGCATTGGGTAACGTGAAGGAATTAAACGATAAGGTTTCGCCAAAGAGATTTAGGGAATATACTGTGATGGGTATTCCAAATGTAACCAAGAGGGTTACTCCCTACGTAAGAATGTTATGAATGCCTCAAGTTAACTTTATGCCTTATGATTTCTATGATTTATTCATTATATGATGAGGTATGTTAAAATGCTTATTTTTTATAAGTAAAGTCTGATTTCATACATGGACTAATGTTTTCTTTTCATACTTTTATATCCCTTACTGATCTTTTTATGCTCATCCCATGCTTTTGAAATGTTTTTCACAGGTCAAGGGAAATGTTCATGATATGATGATAGTGTCAAGGAAGTGTCAATAAATAATCCATGTTTTCTTTTAAATATGTTTTCATTGATGGGAAAAAAACGAATTCTATCTTTTATGTAACCACTTTGTTTAAATGTGGAATGTAACTCATGATTTATGATCTAATTCTTTAAAACTCTAAACCTGAAAAGATCTTCAATGTGAATTATTAATTTAATTCAATATTAAGTATGGTTTAAGGTCGGGGCCTTATAGTTGGTATCAGAGGCCGGTTTAGATAACTTTAGAGGTTAGGGTATTCTCTAGGCATAAGTGACATTACCATAATGGTTAGGATTTCAGAAAGAGTCCTAGTTTTAGATAAAGTGAATGGGTAAGTATATCTTAGTGTTTATCTTCCTCATTAGTACATGATGGTTTTTTTGATATACTCACATTGAAATTTCGGTTTTTATTGAATGGATGGATCTAGCAGGCACCAAAGTGACAATAGGTTTGAAGGAAACTGTGGTGGTTCTCTGATTAAGAGACTGGATGAAATGGGGGATTCAATGAGGAAACTCGTGGTTGTTCTAAACCAACTATCAAGGAGTCATGATCAACCACTTGTACCTTGGTATGTTCTGTAATTCATCATGAATGAGATTACCAATCGATGTGGAAGTTCAGGTAATAATTATAAAGGTAACCCTTAGGGTTTATATGATCCTTACTTTTGAGGTAATTATGGGTTATTATATATTATGATGGAAAATTAAAGGCATGAGATAAAATTGATGTTAAAATATGTTATGATTATTTTTGAATATTTTATCTCATTTTGGGGAATGTTTTAAGAATTATATAGTTTTGGAAAAAGGACAACACGCAGACCGTGTGACAACCCATCGCGTCAGACAAAGCTATTGGAATCGAACCCAAAACCAAAGTGCGACTGGTATTTATCACCTACCACTGGACTACGTGAAGTCCCTGGTTAGTTTGACTAATTCTTTTTAGTTATATGATTTTAGGAATGAAGAGTAAGTTTATTTTAGGTTATCTCTGGAAATGATTAACCTATCATCGAGGATATATGATTAGGTTAATTACTTTTCAATATGAGAATTTAAGAGCAATTGATGTTATTTGGAGATAAAAGTTAATTTGTACCTTGGAATACTATGTGATTAAATCCTTCAAATATTTGGGTTTCAATCTTATTTTGGTTTACTTTGAATAATTTTATGGAATATTTTTTATCGAATGGTCTTCGTTGAACTTTGGGTTTTTTTTGGACAAATTTTGGAGATTAAGAATATATTTTCTTTTTATAAAGGATTATACTTTTGTGGATTATCTAATCTCATACTAACAATTTTGGTTTTGGATTTTGTCTAAAGACATGGGAAATATATAGTGATTTTTTGTGGCATAGGTGATTCTCAAGAAGTTGATTATAGTACTCTTAATGTGAACAAGTCTTCCTAAAAACTCGTCTTTTGGAGAAAATATGATTTTGATTAAGGAATCTAGTAAAAGTTGAAAGTCTACATGAAAAGTAAGTATGTTTCATTATGATTTAGTTAAGATAAAAAATAAATTCCTCAATTAAGAGTAACTTAAAACAAAATTGTTGTCCGTTAACTTTTCCTACTGGGGAATCGTATACCGTTTAACCCATCACAAGTTTGTGATTTTCTTATGGTTAACTTTCTCCTAGACATGTTTACTATCACTCTCCATCAGAACATGACCCTTGTTTTTTTCCTCCATGTTTATATTTTAATACTTGGAATCCTAGTACGGGTTAACTCTGGTGACCTTTGTTCTTATCTTTCTTTATTTTAAAGTGATTGTTTTACTGACTCTTGTTCCGATGTGGGATTTTCAATGAAATTTCCAAGCCCAATTTTAAAATTGTGAGGATGCAATTCCCAAAAGGGGGGAAGGATGTAACACCCCAGGTAAATAAAGAATATGACATTTTCACATTTATCCATATTTTTGAATAAAATATTAACATTACTTTAAAGGGGACGCTATGCTCGATGGCGTACCCAATATGCAACAATGAGTTTCTTTGGAATCTTACGTTGCACTCTAATAATAAAATAATATTATTTTAAATGGTAGTTAATGCCTAGTTTTTGTAATGGCGGGAATGAACATAAATAACTACAATATGATTATATATGTTTTTCAAATATTTTTACTTTTTACAATAAATTTTAGAGGATTAAAAATGCGAATGAATCCAATTTAAAGTGTAAACATTCTAATATTCCTTAAAAGGTCGATTAACTGCCTTTTGATGGTGAACCTCTTTTAAATCCACTTTTTGACAATTTTATGTGTTATATTTGACAAAATAAAATTCTTCTTTAGAATCGGGACATCAAAATTTACTTTGTGTAAATTTTTGGTATTTTTCCGATAATGTTCATTTTTTAATGAATAGTGAAAAATGTTGTATTTTAATTCAAAACCTCTTTTTAATCTAATTTATTTATATCATTAGATTATCTTTTGAATTGTTTTTAAAGTGAAATTAGAATATATTTTTACCATTTAATATAATATTGGTCGTTGGAATTAATTTCATCTTGAAATTGGACTTAAACTAGTGTTAATATTTTGATACTTATTGTTTCATAAAAACACGCTATTGGCTCTGACAACAGGAATTAATTATTAAATTAATTAATGAAACTTATATGTTTTGAATTTTGTAAAATATACATCATTTTTGAATTCGGAATATCAAATATAGCTTAGGGTGAATTTTTGGTATTTTTCTGGAAAACTTCAATTTTTGATGAGTAGTAAAACCACTAAGTGGTACTTAAAAAACTGATTTTTAGTTTAAATGAAATTTTACCACCTCTGTGTTTTTAATTTCAAAAATCTGACATACATAGTTTTCATTAATATGTAAAATGTGGTTCAATGGGATTAAAATATATTTTTTGGTGAATAGTAACTTTTAAGTTTTATTCGCGATTAGAGGTAATTAGTGTAGTTTAAGGTAAAAATAATGTTTTAATAATATGAAATGACCTAGACACATGTCCTAACCTCATTTGATGATTCATGGCCGACCAAGACAATCCATGGGTCAACGTGGGGACCCCATGGAGCCACTTTGGTTGGAAAATGACATAAATACCTTTTTATTTAAAGTTAAAATTAAAATGTCACAAACATGTGTTGTTTTACTAAAAAAATTTGCATGGGGTTATATAAATAATATCTTTGACTATAAATATTCATTAGAAATCCACAAATATTTCCTACATCATGATATTTTTTTTATAATTTTTAGACATTAAATAAATTAATTTATTTATGACACTGTGATGATGCAGTGATTACCTCATAAATGAACGATTTAAATAAAATGAGAAGATAGGGTGAAATCTAAGTCTTAAACATGTCACAAACCTTTTTTATGGGTTGATTTCGAAACCTTATCACCTTATCCTTGAAATATATCCTTTTGGGACCTTTTAAATCTGAAAATAATTTTATAATAAAGTAATATTTTATAACTTTCCAAGAGTGCCCTTCCTCTCCTCTTATAAAAGACCCCCACCTCTACCACCTTACACACACCTCTCAAGCCTTTGGATAGGCCAACCCCTGCCCATTTCATCTCTCCTCATACCTCTATTCATCATTGAAGCCTCACTTTGGGCAGAATCCTTTCCAAGGAATCCTTTGAGCTCAAATCAAAGGGAGTTACCCGATTTAAAGGTAATGTCTTCCCTTGTGTTCTTTTGTATTATTTTTCTTCTCCAAACCCCTAAACTCTTTTTATTTCTTTTTTTTGTAACAACACCAGTATCTTAAATATACCAGTATTTTGTTATAATAAGGATTCGAGCTATTCATTCACACACCTTCGTCTAATGGTTAATGAACATACAGTTTCTGTGGATTGCGAATTACTGCCTCACAAAACAATGATTGTTCAATATTATTTTAACACCTTCAAATGTGGCCATTAAGATGTCACTATATTTATATATGATATATAATATGTTTATGTTTTCCTTAAGCTTCTGTATTTTTCATTTATGTCATACCTTTATGGTTTCCATTATGGGTAAACGTGATATCTTCATTTTAGGAACTACGGACTACCGCCCCCTCAAAGTGATTTGATTCGTTAATGCCATATGTGGGACGCATAAAGATGGAATTAATGGTATTACATATGATATCCTACTGGAATTATAATATACCTTTATATCATTATTATTTAATTCCATTGAAATCAAAAAAAATGAAGGTAGCGTTCATGCGTATATACGGCCTACCGTCTCCATGAATGGTGCTTCTAATTTTTTATCTCCAAATGATATTGAATAGTATAAAATGAATATATACTGGATATATATGATATTTAAAACATAAATACTATTCTGGATATGATTTACCTATAACTACATGGAAAATTCTCTTCCAAAAAGTTCGATTTTTACTCATGTACCGAACATCGACTAAAACGTATGATATGAACTCACTTTATTAACAAATTATTATAACATTATAATATGTGATATTAACTGAATAATAATCTTTAAAGTAGGTCCTTAATAAATTATAAATTTACCAAATTTTATTATTCAAGAGATTAATGAACGATCGATTCATGTCGGACACGAGGTAAGGGATCCTACCCCTCTCTTTCTTTTTAAGTACACTCTTTTATGTCATTCCTTTTAAGCTAATATTTCTTATGATTGGGATGTTATTTTATACTACTCATACTCTAATTTTTATGTTCATATGATGACAGACCTTATGTTCTCTAGTCAATCCATTTTGGATGTTTTGATTGGCACCGTTAGGCTGCCGAATTTTCGTAAGAGATCTAACCTCTCTCTTTCTTTTTAAGTACTCTCCTTTATGTCGCTTCTTTTACGCTCCTCTTTGTTATGATGGGGGATGTTATTTTATATTACTCTTGATGTAAATTTTATTTTAATATGATGATAGACCCCATTTGATCTCATCAATCCATTTTTGGACGTTTTAAGTGGCGCCGTTAGGCTGACAAGTTTTCGTAAGGGATTTTTCATCTCACTTTTAGTCCCGTGAGAATTATGCTACATTTTCCACCATTTCCTTTGAGTGGTGTATGTAATTCCCATTATTATAATCATTGTGTAATGTAATTTCATTTATGGGTATTTACATATTAATTGTTTGACCCTTCTTCAATGGGGTGTATGTTTCGAAAGTAACCCAAGTCGGTAAGGGAACCTTTCACCCTACACTTTTTAAAAGACTTATTTTGTTATGTCTTTTAATTCACACACTATTGTGTTAGTATATGTTCTTATATATAATTATTGATGTAAATTTTATGTCCAAGTGATGAGATACCCTTTTTATCTCTCATCAACTCTTTTTCTAAATTTTCAAGTGACGCCGTTTGGCAGTCTAATTTTTGCAAGGGAACTTCTTAACCCAATTTTGATTCTTTGGGATAAACTTGTAGTCCTTGAACATGTCGTTCTATGAATATGTGTGAATGTCCTCTGATTGTTTTACACTTAATATCCAGTTATATTTGGTGTATTCGTTTGTCACACATAATTATGTAATTGATTTATCCTTAATCCAAGGATATCGTCTTTGTAAGGGGCATCATCTCAATCTCCTTTCATTGTGGCATATTTTTTTTATACAAAAATTTCTTTTATACGGTGTATAGAACCCTTTGAATTTTCATTTATTCAAAAAGAATCTTTTTACACGAAGTGTTTTATTAAACGACAAAAAGGAATGTTTTTCTTGTCGTACGTATGCGGCGACAACGACTTCTCTGCCGCCGTGACCATTATTTGAGTTTCGGCTTCCTCAACAAGCCATAACTTTTTTTGAATGAAAAATAAATACCATGTTTTACTCTTCTTTTATTTTGGTATTGAAAATGGTTTTCATAATGTTTTTATATCAATGTTTTTTATTGATATCTTGTGATTGAAAAGTGGAAATGTTATGTTTCCTTTATACATGTTTTATGTGATACGATTATGTTATGGTTCTTGGTCATTGTTATGAAGACGGGTGGTTCCATGATAAACTAAGGGCGGGTGAGCCCGATATAGCTCTCCAATGCATTCAGTAAAGAGAAGGAGTTAAAATTTAAGGTTTCTCCTAAGAGATTTAGGGAATATACTGTGATGGGTATTCCAAACGTAACCAAGAGGGTTAATAACTACGTAAGAATGTTATGAATGCCTCAAGTTACATTTATGCCTTATGATTTCCATGATTTATTCATGATTTAATGAGGTATATTAAAATTCTTATGTTTTATGAGTAAAGTATGATTTCATACATGGACTAATGTTTTCTTCTCATTCTTTTATATCCCTTACTAAGCTTTCTAGGCTCATCCCATGTTTTTGAAATGTTTTTCATAGGTCAAGGGAAAGGTGAATGATATGATGATAGTGTCAAGGAAGTGTCAAGAAAGAAACCATGTTTTATTTTAAATATGTTTCTGTTTATGGGAAAAAATGAATTCTATCTTCTATGTAACCACTTTGTTTAAATGTGGAATGTAATTCAGGATTTATGATCTAATTATCTAAAACTATAAACCTGAAAAGATCCTCAATGTGAATTATTCATTTAATTAAATATTAAGTAAGGTTTAAGGTCAGGGACTTATACCCAATCTCTTACCAAATCTCAAAACAAAATCATTTTCAATATTGAATTCAGGCAACTTACCCTTCTGAACCAGCTCTACCTTTTTTCTGCAACTCACTGTCTTGCTTCTGTGCTTGCTTAATTCTGTCTGATAGAGAATATTTCACTGATACCTGAAACAAAACAGAAGGACATCCTGCACCAAAAACATCTATGACAAAGTTCAACAAATCCTGAACCAAAATATCATGTTCCAAACGCAACATTACTAATGAAACATTACTTTTTCGACTCAAAGCATTAGCCACTTTATTTTCTTTTCCCAGATGGTAATGAATTGTACAATCATAATCCCTGATTAATTGTAGACATATCCTTTGTCTTATGTTCAATTCTTTCTGAGTGAATATGTACTTTAAACTTTTTTGATCGGTATATATTTCACACTTTACTCCATACAAATGATGCCTCCAAATTTTCAAAGCGAAAATAACAACAGCTAATTCCAAATCATGTGTAGGGTAATTTTACCTCATGAGTTTTCAACTGTCGTGAATCATAAGCAATTACCTGATCATTCTACATTAGGACGTAACCAAGTCCTTTCAATTAAGCATCACTGTAGATAACAAACTCCCCATTCTAGGAAGGTAGTGCCAAAAATAGAGCATTCACCGATCTTCTTTTCAGTTCCTGAAAATAATCATCACATTCTTTTGTCCAGATAAACTTAACACCCTTCCAAGTTAGCTTAGTCATTGGAAAAGATAACCATGAAAATTTTCTAACAATCCTTCGGTAATAACCTGCCAAACCAAGGAAGCTACGAATCTTAGTTACATTTGTGGGTCTTGACCATTCTTCCACAACCTTTGTTTTTGCAGGATCAACAGTTATCTCGTCTTTAGAAACAATATTACCAAGGAAAGAAATTTGTTGCAACCAAAACTCACACTTGCTGAATTTTCCATACAGTTTCTTTTCTTTTAAGTTTTTCAAGATAACCCTTAAATGATTATCATGCTCCTCTTTAATTTTATAAAACACCAAAATGTCATTAATAAACACAACCAACATTTTTCACGTCAGTCAATTGAGTCATCACTACGATAAACTATTTAGTTCTAATTCTAACCATCTCAGGATACTAATTTGAAAGGTCATTTTGCTTCGTATGCCTTCCCAGAAAATCGGTTCTATTTCCTCTATGAAAAACCATTCTTAACACAGAAATATCTTATGAGAAGCAACATGGTAATATTAAAATGCTATATCATTTCAATTTGACCATAAAAAATATTTTTGGATAATCAATTAATAGAATTATAACTCCTAAAGTTATCTAAACCGACCTCTGATACAAACTATAAGGCCCCGACCTTATACATTACTTAATCTTGAGTTACATCAAGAATACATGTTGAGGATCTTTTCAGGTTTAGAATTTTAGATAATTAGATCATAAAACATGCATTACATTCCACATTCAAACAAAGTGGTTACATAAAAGATAGTAATAATTTTTACCATAAATGGAAACATATTTAAAATAAAACATGGATTCTTTCTTTACACTTCATTAACACTATCATCACATCATATACCTTTCCCTTGACCTGTGAAAAACATTTCAAAAACATGGGATGAGCATAAAAAGCTCAGTAAGGGATATAAAAATATGGAAAGGAAACATGAGTACTTATGTACATAAGAATCAATGAAATCATGCTTTACTCATAAAACAAAAGCACATTAACATACCTCATCAAATCATGAATAAAACATAAAAATCACAAGACATAATGGTAACTTGAGGCATTCATAACATTCTGACATATGGAGTAACCCTCTTGGTTATGTTTGGAATACCCATCACAGTATATTCCCTAAATCTCTTCGGCGAAACCTCAACGTTTAACCCCTTCGCATTACCCAATGCATTGGAGATCTATATCGGGCTCACCCGCCCTATGTTTATCATGGAACCACCCGTCTTCATAAACAATTCCCAAAAACCATAACATAATCATATCACATAAAACATGCATAAAGGAAACATAACATTTCCACATTTTAATCAAAAGATATCAATACAACACATTGATATAATAAAAACATTATCAAAACCATTTTCAATACCAAAATAAAAGAAAAGTAAATCATGGTATTTATTTTTCATTTTAAAAAGAGTTATGGCTTGTAGAGGAAGTCGATGCTCAAATAATGGTCACAGCGGCGGAGAAGTCGTTGTTGCCGCATACATAAGACAAAAACATTCATTTTGTCGTTTAGTAAAATGATTCGTATAAAAAGATTCCTTTTGAATAAATTTAAAATTTAAAATGGGTTTATACACCGTATAAAATAATGTTGTGTATAAAAAAAATATGCCTCAATGAATGGAGATTGAGACGAACTCCCATACCTCGGGTCCTACTTGACTCGATTGTTCTTTAATGTCCTGAATAATAAACTTGAGTTAATTTCTACTTGCTTAAGAACCTTTTTCATGTTCATTATTCCTTTAATATCACTTATTACCATGTTATGAACACTATGTAATTATTTATGTTAATAATGGTCGTTTTGTCGATCATTGGTACTTGAGTCAAAAATAAACTCTTTATATTTACAAGTTGTTCATGTGGTAAAATATCCATTATATCAAGAATTGTATTCATGATGTAGATATCATATATATAATATATATCCAGTATATACATGAATTTATAATATTACATAATCATTTAGAGGTAATAAATGAAATGCACCGTTCATGGAGACGGTAAGTCGTACGTACGCATGAATGCTACTTTCATTTCAATGTCATATTAATGGAATTAAAACTAAATGAGAGATATGTATATTTTAATTCCAGAATTATATTCATCATTTCTATGTAACATAAATAATATATATCCATTATATATATGTACTTATAATAGTACATTACATTGGGGGATAAGAAATGAAATTCACCGTTCATGGAGACGGTAAGTCATACGTACGCATGAACGCTACTTTCATTTCTATCTCATACTTTAATGGAATGAAATAATAATGATATAAAGGTATATTATAATTCCAGTATAAAATCATATATAATAACTTTAACTCCACCATTTATATGTCTCACATATGGCATTAACGAATCAAATCACTTTGAGGGGGCGGTAGTCCGCACTTCCTAAAATGAAGATATCGTGTTTACCCATAATGGAAACCGTAAAGGTATTCCATAAATGAAAAATACATAATCTTAAGTAAAACATAACATATTATATATCATATATAAATATAGTGACATCTTAATGGACACCTTTGAAGGTGTTATATGAGTGTTGAACAATCATCGTTTCGTGAGGCAGAAATTCTCCATCCACAGAAACAGTATGTTCTTTAACCATTAGATGTAGGTGTGTGTAAGTGTAGCTAGAATACTTGTTATAAAAACATCCTAGTATATTTAATATACTTTTTTATTACAAAAGAAATGAATAGAACGAGTTTAGAGGGTTGGAGAATTAAAATAATACCTAAGAACACAAGAGAAAACACAGCCTTTAAAACGGGTAACTCTTTTTGATTTGAGCTCAAAGGCTTACTTGCGAAGACTTCTTCACAAATGGAGGAATCATGGAGTAAGAGAGGGATGTGGAGAGACAAAATGGACAGGTTTTGTCCGAGCCAGAGGCTTGAGAGGTGTGGGTAAGGTGATTGAAGTGGGGGCCTTTTATAAGAGGAGAGGAGGGGCACTCTTGGAAAGTTATAAAAGGTTACTTTATTTTCAAATGAGTTTCGGATTTTAAAGGTCCCACATTGATGTATTTCAAGGATAAGGTGATAAGGGTTCGAAATAAACTCATCCAATAGGTATTTTACAAGTGTAAGTCATGGATGTTACATTATCTTTTCATTTTATTTAAATCGTTCATTAATGTGGTAATCGCTGCATCATCATGATGTCATAACTAATTTAATTTATTTAATGTCTAAAAATTATAAAAAAATACTATGATGTAGGAAATATTTTTATATTTCCAATGACTATTTATAGTCCAAAATATCATTTATTTATAAAAAATTTAAAATTTTTTACTCAGGTGGTACATTCTTTGTTATATTTAACTTTCTTTAAAAATAAAAAGATAAAAAGTCACTTTCACACAAAAGTGATTCCATGGGGTCCCCAAGTTTGGAACAAGGCATCCCATGGTTGGACATGAGATAAAAAGTAGAATTAGGACACATTTTGGTGTTAGTTTTTTATTATTATTATATTATTTTATTTTCCTTATCTACCTGATTACTCATTAATCAAGATAATTAAAGATAATTACCGTCGTTACTATTCATAATGTCCAAAAACAAAAGAGTCCTAATTACATAATTTGGAGCTTATAATTCCAAATATGAAATCCATTTTACCAAATTCCAAATATATAAATTTCAATAATTAATTTTAAAATAATTCCCGTTGTCAAAAGAAATAGCGGGTTTTTTGAAACAATATCTATGAAAAGTTTGGAACTTGTTTATTCCCAATTACAAAGTGAAATTAATCCCAATGACCACAATTGGATTAAAAGGTTAAAATATATTCTATTTACACTTTAAAACCAATTAAAAATATAATCTAACCATATAATTAAATTAGATGAAAAACCAGTTTTGTTGTAAAATGTACTATTTTTTACTATTCATTAAAAAATGAACATTGTCAGAAAAATACCAAAAAATTATCCAATGTAAATTTCAATGTCCCAATCATAAATAAATTGTTTATTTTGAAAAATAGAGCTTATTAAATTGTCAAAATTTTGATTTAAAAAAAAAATCCATCAAAAGGGAGTAAAACAATCTTTTAAGAATATTAGTGTATTCAATGCTTAAGATTGGATTTATTCTCATTTTAATCCTCTAAAACACTATCTAATTAATAAATAGACATAGATAAGAATATCTATTTTTCATTACTTACTTGGGATGTTACAACAATGACATGATATAGAGTGGATATCCCTCATTTCAATGAAGAAGGAAGAATAATGTCTTATAGAATATGAGGAACCATAATAGTATTTTCTAGGCATGTTGTGGACTACATACAGAATTAAAAAATAGATTGACTGATTATTTTTTAGGAATAATATTATTCTTTTAAGGGGACAATTTTTTCAATAATTTTCATTATTTGGTGATATACTATAATGTTTCTTCAAGATAATGAAATAATTTTATAGTTCTTATGTAGCGACCCCGTTACCCAGGGTGCCTCATGAGACATGATATGCTTAGAATTTCATTACAACATTAACAAAAAATATATCATGTCCCATGACTACAGAAGATCGCGAGGCTCAGGATTCTGGGAAACCAGCTGCTCTGATAAACTTCATCAGTACATTCTATGCCTGAAAAATTTTAAACAAAACGTAGGGTGAGCAAAAATGCCCAGTAAGGGGTTTTAAAAAACATTTTAAGAAAATCCTTTCTCAAAGAAGACCTTTTCGAAGAAAATAAAACACTTTGATAAAACTAAAACATTATCTTTTCTTAAAACATGAGATCCATTTTTCTTTGAAAACCACTTGCACAAAGAAGCACGTACTTGAAATGAACTTAAATATAAACATGATCAGAGTGCGCAATATAAGAAGAATAAATAATGCATAAAGTTAAAACAAAGTTACTTTACTTATAAAAGAATTATATGACTAAACAGGGAAGACATGCATGTCATGGATCAAAAATGCAGGTCATCTAATAGTTTACCATATGAAAACAGTTCTTGTTGCATAAAGTACATTTTCATGAATCTTGGGAACTTTCAACTAGGGGTTGTCCTGTTAGTTGAACTAACCCCCTGGTTAAACATTATCATTACATGCAGAGGGGATGCATAATACTGGACTTGGTCAAGACCTCACGTCATGACCATAATTTTGGTACGGGTCAAGGCCAAATGCCAATCCCGTTCCCATGGTAGCACGAGCCAAGGCCATTTGCCAAGACCGTTGCACTTGATAGCACGAGCCAAGGATATTCTCCAAGACCGTTGCACTTGATAGCACGAGCCAAGGATATTCTCCAAGACCGTTGCACTTGATAGCACGTGCCAAGGATATTCTCCAAGACCGTTGCACTTGATAGCACGAGCCAAGGATATTCTCCAAGACCGTTGCACTTGATAGCACGAGCCAAGGATATTCTCCAAGACCGTTGCAATTGATAGCACGATCCAAGGATATTCTCCAAGACCGTTGCACTTGATAGCACGATCCAAAGATATTCTCCAAGACCGTTGCACTTGACGTCTCATGAGACTCTTGCTTTACCCAATGCATTGGAGCGCTGTATAATTCCGGGCGCACCCGTCCATAAACATTTAAGTCCTATACATCCCTCACATATCTTGACATGGTCATTCATTCACGGGGTTACATACATTCATAATCAAAACTCCTTTTTACATACGTATTCATGACTTGAGGGGGATCATATCATAGATGTAAAAAGAACTAGGCTTTTGGCTTCAGATTAAACATTGATGCAAATAAACTAAATCAACTTAATCTTGCACATGCAAAAATAACTGGAATACTGAACATAGCGGATTGTCATGTAAAATTTCATCATGTTAAATAAAACCATAAATTCATAGTTCATATCTTTAAACATGCAAAACACATTCTTTACAAGTATAAGTTTCATTGAGGGTACTTAAATTTTCAAGTTAAGCCGATCCACCGGTGCGATACACATGTTGGCTTAGTATCAATTAAAATTATTAGAAACTTATGTGTCTATAAATATATATATATATATATAACCAAGTCCTGATAAATAAATAAACAAAAAGGTTTTGGAAACTGAAATTTTGAAAACACATTCAATTGGAAACATATAAATTCTTAAGGGGGGGGGGTTCATGCCACACATTTTTACAAAAAGTGCACAAATTGTCAAAACGCTGATAAATGAATATTTTCAATTGGAGAAGTTATTTTGACACTAAACCATACTTAACCCTTACATGTTTTTCATACATTAAGAACATCATTTCATAAACAAATTATCATCAATTGAAAATCATAAAAACCCGAAATGGTTTGTTTCATATATACATATATAAATATGTATATATATATATATAGTTTAAACAACACAAAAAGGGAGGTTAATCAAAACCCAAATAAAAATCAGATTCTTTGAAACCTTACTCCAGAATTTGGTTTTTCATGTTCAGACATAATAGAAAAGTATAGGTATTTTTATATATATAAAATATATATATGTAAATACACATATACATAGTTACGTATATACCAAATCTTGACAAAACCAAACTAAAACTGAAACATGTTTCTTACCTTACTCGGAGAGGAGGAATTGGCGAGGCAAGAGGGACCGAAACATATGAATCTAGAAGATATATATATATATATATATGTATGTATATCTTGTTCATACTTATATATTTTAACATATAAACCGAAGCTTAACCAAAAATAAAGAAGAAGAACATGACCCTTACCTTTTCAGAGGGGAGGGGAGGTTTAAACGAGGCAAGAGGATCCGCAAGTGTAAACACAAGAGATATACCTATGTGTATATATAACCCGTATACATGTACATGTATATGAAAACTGAAGTTTAAAACTTAACAGCCAGAGTTCGACCCTTACCAGATGACGAGGAGGAGGAGAGCACGAGGCGACGACGAAGTCACGGAGGTCGGAGGGATCGTGAGAGCTGGGGTGCCAAGATGAAGCTTCGGTGCAACAGGGAGTAAAAAAAAGGGGAAGAAGATGACTCTGCAACCGGGGGGGGGGAACGTTGAGGGAACCGAGGATGGGCATTAAAGTGGCGACGCCGACTTCGTGGAAGAAAAAGAGAGGGAGGGTGACTGTTGTTGGCCCGGGCGGAGGAATCAAGGGCCTACTCTACACTGGTTCAGCGGCGCGCTGAGGAAGAAGAAAACAACGCGAGGGAGATGCGGGAAAAAAAAACGAACGGCCTGGATTAGATACGGCCGGATCGGACGGCTAAGACGCGACGCGGTGATAAAAAGAACGGACGGCCGCGATTGGAGGGGTGCGATCGGACGGCTCTAGATTCGCCCGGGTATTTTAAACACGCGGCCCTCCCCTCCGATTCATTCTCTTTTTTTTATACCGTTCTTATAAAAAAAACTATTATCTTATTATTTTATTAAACCTACTATAAAATCATTAATATAACCTTATTAATAAACTATTATTATCCTAAGTCAAGGGTTATTAATACCCCTATACATTAGACTATTAAACCCTTATTTTAAACATAATTTGTATTTTCATTTTTCTCTATTTCTTTTTATCAAAACATATAAATACACATATATAAGTTTTATACATAAAATAAAAAGTGAACTCAAGTATAATAACATATATACTTATGATTTCTAAAAAAATTACATTCGGATTATTTTGAAACAAAAAGCAAGTGTTTAATATTAATAAGTTTATCTCTAAATAGGTAAAATGTCAAAGTTAAAGCAACAAAATTATTAGGTTTTAGAAAGAACATAATTGTGTAGTTTTATTTATTTAACATTATTATATAAAGAAATTCATAAATTAATTTTGTAAATGGGTAAATATACCTCATTAACACTTTTATGGGAAGCTAAACGTAAATATAATTTATAATCACGTACATATATACACATACATTTTTTGAAAGAGTGCGAAACCCTCATAATATTTCATTCATTGGCATAATGTAAACCTCTAAATAATGCCGAATAATTATAATTTATAAAAGTATTAGTTTTATCGATAATTTTATGACAATTTAATCTTCAATCAAATTTTATGCTAATAAACCAAAACCATATATACATATATAAAAATTACAACTATATATATAGAATAAAATACAAATCACTTATTAATTATTTCAAAACCATACTTAATAAGTTTTAACACGTCGGCAAAACTGAATTTAAACATTATTTGGGTAACGGTTAAAAACAAAACATAGGATACTTTGGGCAAACAACGGTCGAAAATATAGTCGTTTGAGGTCCAACGGTCAACATAGAGGATAAGGAGACCCAACGGTCAGAAATATAGCTGTTTGGGGTGCAACGGCCATATTAGGGTGTTTATAAAAAGAAAGGTTTTGTCTCGGGTGTCCCTTACCCCAAGTGGCTGAAGGACAAGCAAAGATGGTTCGTGTGATCCCCTTGGTGTTGAGCACGGTCGCGGTGGCTTCAGCAATCCTTACGTTTCTTATGATGGATGCTCGAAATCCCTACCGCATTTTCGGGCTCTTAGTAGTTTTAAGCAGTCTACCCATTATTGTAATCGGGTTCTTAGTTGGGATATTTGGTTAGTGAGTTTTCCTTGTAATCAGAAAAATGTAAGACCCTTCAGTGTTGAGTTCATTAAATAAAAGTTACGTGTTTTTTTATGTTTTACATTCTGATTGTTTTAGAGAGAACTTTAAAAGCACAAAAAAAAGCCCAATTTTCATTTAAGAGGTTTGAAAACATCGGGGTGTTACATTATCTCCCCCTTCAAAGAATTGCGTCCCCGCAATTCTATCATAAAAAAAAAGAAACTGAAACTCCAAACGTAAAACTTTACCGAAACAGCGGGTCTGGATCGGTTAACAGGACACCAAAGTTGGCACACAGCTCTTCGGTTTCCCTAGTCCAGATGCACCTCGAACAGTGCTCCTTGAACTCCTGGTCGTGTGTACTACACACGGGCTTCCAAAGGGAGGCTCGTGCGATGCAAAGCTCGGATATGTCCGAGTAGATAAACTCCTTGACGACTCTTCTGGCCACATCCTGCTCAAGGTAGTCGAGAGGGACGGTGCGATCGAGGAGACTGATGTTCAAGACTTGGAACATATATGTTGCGCTGAGCTGGCCATCCTGGGCAGCCACGAGAAAGCACGCTCTGGCAGTAAAGTTTTGTGCCAGAGTGAAACATTGGAACAGGCCCTCAAAGTACATTCCCTTTCGCCTATAGCAGGGGAGTTGAGCAGCAGCGATGAGCTGAAAGACGCGATTATTCTCTCAACATAGCCGAAGAATCTCTGGACCATTTACTAAATTGAGCAAACGCTGGCAGGACCCTTGTAGGTGGAGAAACAATGGGTAATCCACCATGCATGCCTTGATCAAAATGACTTCTACTAGCTCATCGGGTAGGGATGAGAAGTTCGTTTGTCCAGCCATCTGAAAACAAACATCGAGGGGAAACTCTTAACAACATAGATACGGTGAAGACATGAAAATAAACAAGAAACTTCCATTTATGAAAAGGTTTACACGGCAAAGTCTGAGTTCACAAGACGTATGCCACAAAGAGTGGAAAAACTTCCTAACTCTTCAAACCACACACAAGATGAACATACAGGACTAAACTCATGGGAACATTTATAACGCCTCCTGAGTTTAGCGTGAGGGGTGTGGAGTTGGGAAACATCGGTGTGCACTTCTTGCCTAAGAGACACACGGGTGGACTCATTTTCCAACGCTCCAAAGTCCATTAACTGGCCCCAGAAGCCGTAGTGCAGGACTTGGCACAGATAAGCTGCTCGGAGGTCTCCAGCAGCAGAAGCTTCTTCAAAAGGGTTATCTAGCATTGTGCCAGATTCCTCTCCAGCTGTGAACACTCGGAAGAGTCCTTCATGATACCTTCCCCGACGTGCGTATGAGGGAAACTGGGTCATCATCATTAGGAGATAATCCATCCCCATTCCCCGGTGGAGACTAAGCACCCTAGATGAGTTTGACACATCGTACAAGTGCTTACACGTCATGCGAATTTGGGCATAATTCAGGAAGTTTTCACGGCTGGCTAGAGAGATAATGTTCTCTAGAGCCTCAGTGGGGAGTGACAAAAGGTCGGTAGGTACATCAGCCATCTGAAAGTTATAACATTCTTACTTAGTTAGTCTTAGCAATATATCTATATCACGTGGTTTTCCAGAGTTGCCTGAACCTATCCTCTGATACCAACTGTAGCGACCCCGTTACCCAGGGTGCCTCATGAGACATGATATGCTTAGCATTTCATTACAACATTAACAAAAAATATATCATGTCCCATGACTACAGAAGATCGCGAGGCTCAGGATTCTGGGAAACCAGCTGCTCTGATAAACTTCATCAGTACATTCTATGCCTGAAAAATTTTAAACAAAACGTAGGGTGAGCAAAAATGCCCAGTAAGGGGTTTTAAAAAACATTTTAAGAAAATCCTTTCTCAAAGAAGTACTTTTCGAAGAAAATAAAACACTTTGATAAAACTAAAACATTATCTTTTCTTAAAACATGAGATCCATTTTTCTTTGAAAACCACTTGCACAAAGAAGCACGTACTTGAAGTGAACTTAAATATAAACATGATCAGAGTGCGCAATATAAGAAGAATAAATAATGCATAAAGTTAAAACAAAGTTACTTTACTTCTAAAAGAATTATATGACTAAACAGGGAAGACATGCATGTCATGGATCAAAAATGCAGGTCATCTAATAGTTTACCATATGAAAACAGTTCTTGTTGCATAAAGTACATTTTCATGAATCTTGGGAACTTTCAACTAGGGGTTGTCCTGTTAGTTGAACTAACCCCCTGGTTAAACATTATCATTACATTCATAGGGGATGCATAATACTGGACTTGGTCAAGACCTCACGTCATGACCATAATTTTGGTACGGGTCAAGGCCAAATGCCAATCCCGTTCCCATGGTAGCACGAGCCAAGGCCATTTGCCAAGACCGTTGCACTTGATAGCACGAGCCAAGGATATTCTCCAAGACTGTTGCACTTGATAGCACGAGCCAAGGATATTCTCCAAGACTGTTGCAATTGATAGCACGAGCCAAGTATATTCTCCAAGACCGTTGCACTTGATAGCACGAGCCAAGGATATTCTCCAAGACCGTTGCACTTGATAGCACGAGCCAAGGATATTCTCCAAGACCGTTGCACTTGATAGCACGATCCAAGGATATTCTCCAAGACCGTTGCACTTGATAGCACGATCCAAGGATATTCTCCAAGACCGTTGCACTTGACGTCTCATGAGACTCTTGCTTTACCCAATGCATTGGAGAGCTGTATAATTCCGGGCGCACCCGTCCATAAACATTTAAGTCCTATACATCCCTCACATATCTTGACATGGTCATTCATTCACGGGGCTACATACATTCATAATCAAAACTCCTTTTTACATACGTATTCATGACTTGAGGGGGATCATATCATAGATGTAAAAAGAACTAGGCTTTTGGCTTCAGATTAAACATTGATGCAAATAAACTAAATCAACTTAATCTTGCACATGCAAAAATAACTGGAATACTGAACATAGCGGATTGTCATGTAAAATTTCATCATGTTAAATAAAACCATAAATTCATAGTTCATATCTTTAAACATGCAAAACACATTCTTTACAAGTATAAGTTTCATTGAGGGTACTTAAATTTTCAAGTTAAGCCGATCCACCGGTGCGATACACATGTTGGCTTAGTATCAATTAAAATTATTAGAAACTTATGTGTCTATAAATATATATATATATAACCAAGTCCTGATAAATAAATAAACAAAAAGGTTTTGGAAACTGAAATTTTGAAAACACATTCACTTGGAAACATATAAATTCTTAAGGGGGGGGGGGGGGTTCATGCCACACATTTTTACAAAAAGTGCACAAATTGTCAAAACGCTGATAAATGAATATTTTCAATTGGAGAAGTTATTTTGACACTAAACCATACTTAACCCTTACATGTTTTTCATACATTAAGAACATCATTTCATAAACAAATTATCATCAATTGAAAATAATAAAAACCCGAAATGGATTGTTTCATATATACATATATAAATATGTATATACATATATATAGTTTAAACAACACAAAAAGGGAGGTTAATCAAAACCCAAATAAAAATCAGATTCTTTGAAACCTTACTCCAGAATTTGGTTTTTCATGTTCAGACATAATAGAAAAGTATAGGTATTTTTATATATATATAATATATATATGTAAATACACATATACATAGTTACGTATATACCAAATCTTGACAAAACCAAACTAAAACTGAAACATGTTTCTTACCTTACTCGGAGAGGAGGAATTGGCGAGGCAAGAGGGACCGAAACATATGAATCTAGAAGATATACATATATATATATATATATGTATATCTTGTTCATACTTATATATTTTAACATATAAACCGAAGCTTAACCAAAAATAAAGAAGAAGAACATGACCCTTACCTATTCAGAGGGGAGGGGAGGTTTAAACGAGGCAAGAGGATCCGCAAGTGTAAACACAAGAGATATACCTATGTGTATATATAACCCGTATACATGTACATGTATATGAAAACTGAAGTTTAAAACTTAACAGCCAGAGTTCAACCCTTACCAGATGACGAGGAGGAGGAGAGCACGAGGCGACGACGAAGTCACGGAGGTCGGAGGGATCGTGAGAGCTGGGGTGCCAAGATGAAGCTTCGGTGCAACAGGGAGTAAAAAAAAGGGGAAGAAGATGACTCTGCAACCGGGGGGGAACGTTGAGGGAACCGAGGATGGGCATTAAAGTGGCGGTGCCGACTTCGTGGAAGAAAAAGAGAGGGAGGGTGACTGTTGTTGGCTCGGGCGGAGGAAACAAGGGCCTACTCTACACTGGTTCAGCGGCGCGCTGAGGAAGAAGAAAACAGCGCGAGGGAGATGCGGGAAAAAAAACAAACGGCCTGGATTAGATACGGCCGGATCGGACGGCTAAGACGCGACGCGGTGATAAAAAGAACGGACGGCCACAATTGGAGGGGTGCGATCGGACGGTTCTAGATTCGCCCGGGTATTTTAAACACGCGGCCCTCCCCTCCGATTCATTCTCTTTTTTTTATACCGTTCTTATAAAAAAAACTATTATCTTATTATTTTATTAAACCTACTATAAAATCATTAATATAACCTTATTAATAAACTATTATTATCCTAAGTCAAGGGTTATTAATACCCCTATATATTAGACTATTAAACCCTTATTTTAAACATAACTTGTATTTTCATTTTTCCCTATTTCTTTTTATCAAAACATATAAATACACATATATAAGTTTTATACATAAAATAAAAAGTGAACTCAAGTATAATAACATATATACTTATGATTTCTAAAAAAAATTACATTCGGATTATTTTGAAACAAAAAAGCAAGTGTTTAATATTAATAAGTTTATCTCTAAATAGGTAAAATGTCAAAGTTAAAGCAACAAAATTATTAGGTTTTAGTAAGAACATAATTGTGTAGTTTTATTTATTTAACATTATTATATAAAGAAATTCATAAATTAATTTTGTAAATGGGTAAATATACCTCATTAACACTTTTATGGGAAGCTAACCGTAAATATAATTTATAATCACGTACATATATACACATACATTTTTTAAAAGAGTACGAAACCCTCATAATATTTCATTCATTGGCATAATGTAAACCTCTAAATAATGCCGAATAATTATAATTTATAAAAGTATTAGTTTTATCGATAATTTTATGACAATTTAATCTTTAATCAAATTTTATGCTAATAAACCAAAACCATATATACATATATAAAAATTACAAATATATATATAGAATAAAATACAAATCACTTATTAATTATTTCAAAACCATACTTAATAAGTTTTAACACGTCGACAATACTGAATTTAAACATTATTTGGGTAACGGTTAAAAACAAAACATAGGATACTTTGGGCAAACAACGGTCGAAAATATAGTCGTTTGAGGTCCAACGGTCAACATAGGGGATAAGGAGACCCAACGGTCAGAAATATAGCCGTTTGGGGTGCAACGGCCATATTAGGGTGTTTATAAAAAGAAAGGTTTTGTCTCGGGTGTCCCTTACCCCAAGTGGATGAAGGACAAGCAAAGATGGTTCGTGTGATCCCCTTGGTGTTGAGCACGGTCGCGGTGGCTTCAGCAATCCTTACGTTTCTTATGATGGATGCTCGAAATCCCTACCGCATTTTTGGGCTCTTAGTAGTTTTAAGAAGTCTACCCATTATTGTAATCGGGTTCTTAGTTGGGATATTTGGTTAGTGAGTTTTCCTTGTAATCCGAAAAATGTAAGACCCTTCAGTGTTGAGTTCATTAAATAAAAGTTACGTGTTTTTTTATGTTTTACATTCTGATTGTTTTAGAGAGAACTTTAAAAGCACAAAAAAAAGAAAAAGCCCAATTTTCATTTAAGAGGTTTGAAAACATCGGGGTGTTACATCTTATATATTTAAACTAAATCATGAAAAGAATTGGTTTGTTGAGAAACATGAAAATCTAATGAATAAATGAAGATGAATGAGAGGATGTGATTTACATTATATGATAAATGTGTAATAACACAGAAATGTACATTCTTTTTGGTAATACATTTATGATTCATTACTAGAGAATGGGTCATGAGGTTATTGAATTCAATTAAAATATGGAAACCACTTCTATTTGGTTCTTCATATATAAATATATGGGACATTATTCAAACCAATTTCCTAAGCATCAAAGAAACATCTTGAAGAAGAGGCCAATTGTAGAAGTCCAAGACTATGTAATTTCTAAAATTAAGGTTTATGTACCCAAAATATTGTGAAATGTTCATTAATAATAACCTCAAGTTTATCTGTTACACTATTTGATATTAGATTATCACACTCTTTGAAATAATCTATGTTTTCTCAGAAAATTTGATAATTCACTATATACTTATGAGGGGATATATCAATCAAGACACATAGTGGAACACTTATTTCCACAATGATGTGTCAGTAAATTCCATTTATGAAACAAAAAATACCCCATTTTCAAGCATTAATAATATTCATATGGTTGAATACCATATAATCCTTTGTGTAGAATGAATTTTAGATTTTAATACAAATTTTCTTTCCAAGAGAATGATATTATATTTTTTGATATCAATGTTGAATCCATTTTCTTTATAGGTGAGACAAGATCATCATAATCATGTATGGGTTCACCTACAGTATCTCTCTTTAATTAAATTCTTGGATAATATAATTGAACCCAACATATAAAGGGGAAAGTTATCAATTAAATTAAGGGTGTAATTATTGTGCATGAATACATTGATGTGTTTCCTACAGAATTATGGGGTCTTCTATCTGAGCATGATGTCGATACTTTTTACTGATCTCACCACAAATAAAAAACTTATATCTAAGACTACATTTAGGATGTCCAGAAAATAATTAATTGAACATGTGAACAAATTATATGAGTTGTGTGATTAAAGATCTTTATGCCAATGTGGTTCACTATAGGACGTATTTTTTTCATTTTTTAATAATAAATATGGGTCTATAAATATATAAATATATTAATTATCTAATTTTAATATATTTTAATATTGTAAAATTATTTTTTAAAAAATATAGGATATGATAAAATGGGGATGATAGATGAAAATCCATTTTCCATATATTCATTGAAGTTCATCATGGTCGAGAATCCATACAGGCGGTGGTTTGGGTTCAGATACCACATAACCCTACCATTCCATAATCACTCCTTTTATGGAAGGATAGTGGACCCCTAATGGTGTTTCTCTATTTGGATTAATGTAATCTATCAATTCAAGAAACATTAGTCTTTCATATTTGTGTCATCATGGTTCTCGCTCAGGCACCCCCAACTCAGCTACTACATTAGGTTAACGATTTAGAAGAATGAAAGAAATACCTCTTCTATACCAATTCTCCCTAATACTACATATATTATTCCATCCATGATTATTCCATAACATAGAATTTTAGAAATAAGTTGAATATCACATATAAGTGGTCATTGGGTTCCTCATTCAGTAGTGGTTCATCATCCTAATCAATCATTCACTATTCCTCTATGGATAAGACAGATCTAATGAAAAAAATACACATCTGGAATCATCCCATCTTCCCCTATCCCTTAATATGATACCTACACCATTCATTGTTTTATTGACCATTATTTTGATGAAAATATTTCAGTGATGAACACATGCATGGAAATGGTCCCTTTCAATCCATGTAAGACTCTCACCTCCAGGTCAAAGAGATTCCGGTTAGGTCAAAACATAATGATAGTCTTTAGTTTCATGGTTAAGAGGTCATCCCTCTATACAATCTTCCTTATTATCTCCTCTTCAAAGGTTCTGGTCATTCAGTAAGGTCTTTAGAATCTTATTCGATATGTCTTACTTTCTTTACACACATCCTTTATGAAAGAATCCAGGGTACTCACTCACATGGTAGAATATTCAAATCTATTTTTCATGTATACATCATGCATTTTTACAGGGGAATATCCCATTTCTAAAAAATTGGTGAACATCCTTATCCCTCAATATCTTTATAAACTGGTGGAGTTTTTACCAAATTCCATTACAAGACGGTGACATCATCTCCCTCTCAATAATCTAAAATACATACAATTCTAGGGCCAAAATAAGAATACAATTTCTTAAGGATGTTATTCATTTTTTTTAATTCTTATTGCCTTGGTTAATAGGTGAAAATAGAATTCCTACCTAATGAACTTTCCAGTAGAAAATATGATCCTTTCATGGTGTTAGAAACTAAACATGTTCCTATAAAATTGCATGCTTCATTCATAGGATGTGTTGACACAACATTATACATGGAAAACCAAAATAATAGTATATCTTTTTTTTAATAATTACATATCAGTTGATCCTATAGATGTATCTGAGATGTATATCATAGTGAATTTTTATGATAGAAATGGTATGTGTTCCTTATTTTTTGTTTATGATAAATGTGATTCAAGAGCTATAGATTAATTGTGTAATGACCATTAGGGATTAAATCTGGGATACTAGGAATGGTTGATTGGAGGAGAATTCATCATTATCAGGGATCTATGTGTGAAAAAGTGTTAAGATATATATCCTTACTGGGAATGCATGATTTCACATCATTTTTGGAACCAAAAGGATTATTGGAATTGAGTTTTGTTTGAAAAAAGTTTACTTTTTTAATAATAAAAAGAGAGTTCATTGTACATAGTGTAGTCTTCATCACTAAATTCTCAATATACATGTCATTACTTCTTTCCATAATTCATGTGTCACTCACATAGTTCGGGAATTATTGGACCACTATCTGCATACATATTTTATGATGTCTATTGATGATACCAGTTTCAATTTCTTCTTCTCCAAATATTGGAATTTTGATTTGAAATATTATTTTTTGGGGATTATATGCCAGAGTAAACCAACGAATGAAAAATCATTGGTCATATTGGATACAAATAATAGGAATATTATATATGATCTTCAGGCATGGATCATAAAAAATCTTTTAAGAATCTGGTATGTATAGGTCACGAAACACAATATTGAATGAGTAGAATACAACCATGATTTCAGATGGAATGTTGAATTTTTTTTCAATTATATTTTTTGACAGAAAGAATCAATATTCATGTATTATTCTTGAATAGGAACACATTGATTAGGAGAAATCTAAAAAATAACTAATTTAAGTTTATATATTGAAACATTTCATTTTTTAGGCAAGAAACAATGAGTGGAAGTTGGCTGTTTATCCTAACATATTATTAGAGGATGGTTCCTTCAGTAATGATGATAATGTGGTCAGAAACCTTGTAGAATGTCACATTAAATCATTAATTTTATATATAAATATGACCATGTAAAAGGTATGTCCAAGTGATCAATCCATTTTATTTGATGTTATCCCTATTGCGGTGTTAGAGGCTGTAAACTAAGGGCTTGTGAGAATTCCATATGTAGTGGAGATCTAGGATACGATTACCTCTCCCAATAAAAAGTTATCTATATAACTAGATAGTTTTCTGGGATCCTTCTATGTGGCCACTTGGAACCTTGTTAATAATGATCTCATGGATGTTATCCATGATTTTGTTTTCATGGAGGTAGTTTACCCAGTTTTTTCTATGAAAAAACATTAACCCTTATTCAATATGTGAGGGAACTACCTTCTATTAAACATTATAGAGTAATTAGCATGTCTATATTTCTTTAAAAGGTTTTTACTAGTGTGGTCAATAAGAGTATCTTATTTAATCATCATAAATGGATTTTGAAAGAACAACATGGCTTTGTTAAAGGTTGGTCAACCCATGATGCATATAACAAACCAACCTGGGTCAACTAGAGAAGCAACCCAGACTGAGCCACCACTGAATATAGGTACACCAGGATAGAAAAACTAATCATGAATATTATAAAAAAGATATAAATGGGATTACAAAATTATTAATCTACAATGATAAATGTAAAAATTACATAAATATCATTAAACCAAATTTTTCATTTAGATTTGGAATTATATATTTTCCACTTATAATATGAACAGTTTTTTTAACAATTTCTAATAAAAGTTACATAAAATTATTGAAAAACATTGAATAATTATAGTCGGTCCACTAAACTAAATTATAAAAGGGAAAGAATTTCCCTCACATATTGTAAACTAAAAATAATTTTGTATAAAACACATCCATAATTTCTATCCAACAACATTATATACAATTTATCAGTTATGGCCTTCCCAAATCACCAACCCTATGGTCCTTAATAAGAGTAACATAGGATTTTTCCCTATGTGAAGGTAATTTTCTTCATCGAGATCTTTCTTTTTTACATATTTTTTAACACATTCAACTATGTGGTAAACATTAAAATATAATAACACTAGTATATCTCATAAAATTATTTTTATTATTTTTATTTCAAAATATTTATCCATGGAATTATCAATTAAATATAAGACAAAACCATAACCCATGTGTAACATCCCGTTATGTTTTCAGGTACTTTTGATGTCTCTAAGTGACTCTGTTTTGGAGTAGTGACTTGGGGATGCATTTTAGTGAAATTTTAAGTAAACCAAAAAGACAATGGCTTGTTCACGGTTTGCGCACGGTTTGATAAACCGTGCAATCAAATAGTGCCAACCTAGCAGCACTGGACAGTGGGGTATGCACAGTGTGCACACAGTTTTGTAAACCGTGCGACTAAACCATGCGGACCAACAACCCTGGATAGTGATATCCGCATGGTGTGCGCACAGTTTGAAAAACCGTGCAGACAAACCTTGCGGTCACTTAAAATTAGATCCTTAAATTTATGATCTCAGTCGTTTTGCCTCTAAAGGCTTCATTTTTTCTCCTAAGTGGCCCTAACTCGGGATTTGTCTTCTCCTGGGGTCAGAGAAGGTTCTCCATTTGTTCCGGAGGCGATGTAAAGGCTTCTCTTGGTGAATTGAAGCGTGATTCTCAAGGTATGTGATCGTTCTTCTTCTTTCTTGATCAGTTTCTTAGATCTACTTAGATCTACATCCCCTCTTCCCTTGATTTCTTATATCTACGCCCTTAATGGGTAGATCTAAGTGTGTAAATGCCAAAATTATGATTTTTGGTCTTGTTCTTTCTAGGGGAATGAATCTAGGACGAGTTTTTGGAGAATCTACCGAGATTCTTGAGTGTTCTTCAACCATTGTGGTTTTGGTCAAAACCTTCGAGGTAGGTGGTTCCGTGCTGACTTTTAAAATTGATTATCTTCAATTCTTGATTTATTTCACTTGTTGATTTTAATTCAATTCCTCTGAATTGAGATATTTGAATTGCTTTTATCATGAGAATTTGGAAAATCCCTAATTCCATTGAATTGGGGAGTGTGTGTGTTTATGGAAATTGGATAATTTAAATTATGGAATTTAAGTTATTTATTTGATGGAAACGGTTTCAATTGAACTATTGATTTAAATTGTGGAAATAAATTGTGAAATTATGGAATTGGTTTTTAATGGATTTCAAACTGGTGAAAATGGCTTAAAATGTTTTGATAGAAACCCATTGGTTTTATCTTGCGAAAAAGGCATGTTTTTTAATAAAACCTATTGTGGTTTTAAATGGAATGGAATTGGAACTTTGAAATGGAAGAATGGGATTGATCGTATTTTAAGCATTCTTAAAATAGTTCTCCCATCATGTAAGAGTGCATGAAAGCCTTAGGTAGTTAGTGAGTTATTTGGATACACTCTATGATATGAAAACATTCTAAAACATACTTACGGCGGGTAACATCCCCGATGGGTTGGTGATGAGTCTCCTTTGGCCAGTGTCATAGGGACTTGTGTATACACATTATTCAGAGTTCACATAGAAAGTTTCGAATCCCATAACTTATTAATACTATCGTACCTTTAGGCAGATGACCATGTTGCTTGTCTAAATATTTATATGTGATGTATAAATGATTTTCAATGCTTTTGAACTACTTTACATGCCTGCTGATTTTACATAAACTGTTTTATGTAACTGTTTTTATTTAAGACATTGTCTTAAATGTATTTCATCATTATAAAACCTTTATTTGGAACTTTCATTTACATGAAAATGTATAGCATGATTTGTTAAAAATATGATTTCCTATTGCCAAACCTGTTTACTTTAAAATTGAATGTTTTTCTTTGGATAATCTTTATTTTCCATCTGTTATGGAATCTCTGGTGGTATCCTACTGTGTTTAGGCTCATATCCTACTTTTGCCTTCAGTTGTTTGTAGACCTCCTTCTTCTAGGTTTGTTCAAGGGGAAAGGATCACTTGGAGGTGGATCCAGTTGTTGATATTTCAACATGGTGATTTGTGTCCCCAGGGACTTTGGGGTTGTTTTCTTGTTTTATGTACTTGGGTTGTAGTACTTTGGGATTTATGTGCCTCTTTGTTTTTTGGTACAATGCTCCCAGTGGAGTTTCTTTGTTATGCATACTGTTTGTTTTACTCTTTCTTCCGCGTCCTTGTGTCAAATTCGTTCCCACATGTTTGTTGCATGATGTCAGGTGCTAGTCGTCAACCCATGGGAATCGAGAATTCCCTTCAGGCTATGTCAGGGCCGGCTTGGTTATCGGGTTACCAGGGTACCCGGGCTGGTTCGTGACAGATTGGTATCAGAGGAGGTTTTTTCAACATCTTGCCTTGATGACAGTATGCATTTGAGTTTTCTTGTCGGGACTTAGGAGGTAGTTGTGATTGAGTGCCTGGACAGCTCTCACCACAATGAACCTTAAGTCACCAGGGGTAGTTAGGGGAATACGACATGTGGATTAGTTCTAGTATTTTCACTGTTTTGATTTTTATAGAGTGGAATCCAACTCTTGTTTATTCCTTCTTTTAAGTGTAGTTTTCCTTGTTACTCAGTTTGTGTCTTAATCTCTATCTTTTCTGGTGTTGTGGAGAATCATGCCTCCAAAAAGATGTGGGAATTAGATCCAAAAAGAGGAAGCTGCTGAACCTCAGCAAGTGAGACCTATTATGGATCCATGTCTGGTTGAGGTGATCATTCACACTGTCCAAGCTCTAGGACAGGCACCACCTCCAGTCCATGTTCATACTCCAGCTTTAGATCGTCAAATTGATATTCTCTGAAGATGTTCTCAAGAGTTCCTATGCTAGAAACCACTAGTTTTAAAAGGCTCCACTGACCCACAACATGTTGAGGAATTGTTGAGTAAGATTGAACATCTGTTTGGGTTCTTGGAGACACCTGAAGTGATCAAGGTGAAGTGTACCACCTTCGTGATAGAGGGACCAAGCAGGAGATGGTGGGACACAATGGTGACAGCATGGAAAAAAGGGTTTGGAGTGGAAAGACATTAGGGTTCTTTTGATGAATCAATTATATCCAGAATCAATGGTGTTGGCCAAGGATGTGGAGTTTTTCAAGATTGATCAAGACAACAAAACTGTGACTGAGTACTCAAATCTCTTTACTGAATTGGTATAGTTTTCTCCTGAAATTGTATCTAATGAGAGGGTGAATGCTCGATGATTTGAGTTGGGGCTTCGATCATATATTCTTTCTCAAGTTTTTTTATTGAAGTATCCCACTTATGCCAATGTGTTGGATATGGGTGATGATGGTTGAGATGGACCTTGCAGGAAAGTCAGGGTTGAAGGGAGTTTCTTTTCCTTCTTGTGACAGTGTTGGTCTATTTAAAGGGAAATGGAAACACGACATCTCATATGGTAGTTCTCAACATCACAGTCATTCTAGACCTCCGGTAGCACCAGGAGGGGCTTCTTTAACTTGCTATCAGTGTGGAAAGATGGGGAATTCTAAGAGGATTTTCACTGAGGCACCTATGAACTGTAGCTCCTGCGGACGTTTGGGTCACTTACAGTGATTCTGACATCACTTCTCTACTCCACGTAGTGGAACAGGATCATCAACACCTCCAAAAACTATGGGGAAATAAAATGCTTCACCTGATAAAAGGTTCCAGCCACAGGAACTAGGAACGAAGCTTCTTCACATAGTGGAAGATTCGCCAGAGGAAACTGAAGCAGGTCCTGTGACTGTGAGAGGTACCATCACCATAGCTTCATCCTTAGTGACATCACTTTTCGATACTGTTGCATCTCACTCTTTTATTTCAACTCATATTGTTAATCTACTTAATCAACCCATGGAACTTTTGTCTTGTGCGATGGATATTACTACAACTCTTGGTACGGTGAGAGATAAGGGTCTTCATAGTCCTGCTTGCGTCTTCCTTCTGTCATATGTTGAGCTTGTTTGGGAATTTTTGGTTCTCGAAATAAAATATTTTGATGTCATATTTGGGATGGATTATCTCATCGCCAATAAA
Source organism: Viscum album (assembly GCA_963277665.1). Taxonomy (NCBI): domain Eukaryota; kingdom Viridiplantae; phylum Streptophyta; class Magnoliopsida; order Santalales; family Viscaceae; genus Viscum; species Viscum album. Next base: position 969,883,078 of record OY728123.1, on the reverse strand, counting down.
TCCCAGATTGATTATCACCTCTGATGTGTCTACCTTACTACACCCAGTGGTGTGCCTCTTGTTTTTTAAGGAGAATGGGACCCCAGGTTAGGCAGAGCCAGACCTTCTTATCCAAAGATGGGGAAAACTATATCAGTTATTTCTTTTGATCTAGAGAAAGATCCAATGATTGGTGATCTTCCTCCAGTCATCACTGAGTTTCTAGATGTGTTTCCTTCTGACTTCTCTGGTATGCCACCAGTAAGGGAGATCGATTTTTCAATTGAGTTAATGCTTGGTACTCAATCGGTTTATATCCATTCTTACAAAATGACTCCAACCTAATTAAATGAACTGAAGTCTCAATTGGACGATCTTCTTGAGAAAGGTTTTATATGCCCGATTATGTCACCTTGGGCATCACCAGTTCTCTTTTCCAAGAAGGCCAATGGTCCTCTACGCTTATGTGTTGTTTATCGAAAGATAAATTGAGTTACGATAAATAACAAGTATATGTTACCATGAATTGATGATTTATTTGACCAATTTAACAGGGCAAAGTGGTTTTCAAAAATTGATCTTCGATCTGCTTACTATCAGTTGAGGATAAAGGAATCTGACATTCCGAAAATCACCTTTCGAAGTAGGTATGGCCATTATGAGTACCTGGTCATGCCCTTCAGCCTTACAAATGCTCATGCAGTTTTCTTGGCCTTGATGAATCAAGATTTCCATGAGTATCTGGATAATTTTGTGGTAGTCTTTGTGGATGAAATCCTTGTATACTCCAAGTCTGAGGAGGATCATGTGCTTCATCTGAGAACAGTTCTAGGTCTTTTAAGAAATCACTGTCTTTATGCCAAGCTTTCAAAGTGTGATTTCTGGATCCAGGAAGTGAAATTCATGGGACATGTTGTGTCAGAGCAAGGAATATCAGTTGATCCTGAGAATGTGAAGGCTCTTATGACTTGGTAACAACCATGAAATGTTTTCGAGACTCGGATCTTCTTGGGCTTAGCAGGATATTATCACCGTTTTGTCAAAGATTTTTCAAAGTTAGCTTCTCCAATGACTTCTCTGACTCGAAAGGGAGTGATGTTTTCCTGGAATGACAAATGTCAGAGTTCATTTGTTGATCGAAAGCATCTTTTTACTACTACGCCAGTGTTAACTCTTCCTGAGTCTAGGGCAGGTTATGTGGTCTTCTGTGATGCATCAGATTCAGGTTTGGGATGTGTCCTTATACAAGGTGATCATGTTGTTGCATATGGATCACATCAGCTTAAGCTTGATGAGAATAACTACCCTACCCATGACCTATAACTTGCAGCTGTAATGCAAGAACTCAAGTGTTGGCGACATTAACTTTATAGAGAAAGTTTTACTGTGTATTCAGACCACAAGAGCTTGAGTTATATCTTCTCTAAAAAATATTTGAATCTCCAACAAAGTCATTGGGTGGAGTACCTGCAATCTTTCGACATTGACATTGCCTACACCCCGGGGAAAGGGAATGTAGTTGCAGATGCGTTAAGTAGGAAATCTTCATCTCAGGCTTTGAAATAATCTTCAAAATAGTGGATTTTGATGGCTCTTTTTACTCAGTTGCATATTTTAGTTCAGTGGAAGGGGAATGAAGTTTCTTCAGCTAGTGTTTAGTTGACTTCTACTCTCCTCGAGTTAATTCTTCAGGAACAACAACTGGATGATGAATTCCATTGCAATAGGGACTCTCTTTATAGTGGGGAGACCGACACCTTATGGTCATTCTCTATAGAGGGTGTTCTGTGTTATCAAAACTGTTATGTTGTGCCGTTATCATCAAGGAAGGATGTGACGAGGGATTTACATAACTCTCAGTGGGTTGTGCACACAGGGACCATGAAGATGTTCTATCATATGCGGCGAAAGTTCTGGTGGCCAGGTATGAGATGAGACATTGATGAGTTTGTATCTCGTTTCTATACATGCCAGCAGGTGAAAGCTGAGAACCAAAAACCTTCGGGTTTGCTTTAACCACTTCCAGTCCCTACAAGGAAATAAGATGAAATCTCATTGGACTTTGTGGTTGGGTTACCTCAAACCCAGAGGAAAAAGAATCTGATATGGGTTGTGATCGAGAGACTGACCAAGTCTGCTCAATTTATACCTATTCGAGATACAACCAATGTTGAGGAGTTGGGAAATATCTATGTGAAAGAAATTGTTCGTTTGAACGGAGTTCCATCTGTAATAGTCTCTGATAGGGATCCTCTGTTTACTTCTCACTTTTGGAGAGGCCTTCAGGAGGCACTGGGATCTCAGGTCTGTTTGACCATGGCCTACCATCCAGAGTCAGATGGAAAAACAGAGAGAGTTATTCAGATCCTTGAAGACATTCTCCGCTCTTGTGTTATCAACTTTGGTGGATATTGGGATGATCATCTGGGGTTAGCTTTGCTTTCGTATAACAAAAGTTATCAATCTACGATTAAAATGGATCCTTTTGAGGCATTGTATGGTCGTCCATGTAAATCTCCCTTACGTTGGTCGTAGATTGGTGAAAGTTCTTTGGTAGGACCGAGTTTGGTCTAAGAGACGATAGCTAAGATCCAGTTGATTCGTCAGAGAATGTTGACAGCGCAAAGTCGGTGCAAGTCTTATGTTGACCGTCACCATAGACCGTTATTGTTCTTAGTTGGTGACCAGGTGTTCTTGAAAGTTTCACCCTGTTTAGGTCATCGACGACTTGGGAGGCTAAGGAAGCTTGCCCCTAATTTTTTGGGACCTTTTGAGGATGTTGGTCTTATGAAAAAAGTTGCATATCGTCTAGATCTACCACCATAGCTGACGTCGATACATAACGTGTTCTATGTATCACAGCTGCGGAAGTACCTCTCTGATCCATCTCATGCTGTGAGCTGGAGTGATCTTGAAATTAAACCAGATTTATCTGTGACTGAACGACCAGTTAGGATTGTTGATTCTGAGACCAAGGTACTTCGTGGGAGAACGATACCTGTGTTATGAATACTTTGGCAGCATGGTTCAGATTCTCATGAGACGTGGGAAAGGGAGGCACTAATGAGAGAGCATTGGCCTCATCTTTTTGACGTGGAGGTTTCTTCATAGGATTTCAGGGGACAGAAAGGTCTTATGGTGGGAAGGTTGTAACATCCCATTACATTTTCATGTACTTTTGATGTCTCTAAGTGCCTCTATTTTGGAGTAGTGACTTGGGGGTACGTTTGGGTGAAATTTTAAGTAAAACAAAAGGTAATGGCTTGTGCACGGTTTGATAAAATGTGGGATCAAAATGTGCCAACCTAGCAGCACTGGACAGTGGGGTACGCACGGTGTGCGCACGGTTTGGTAAACCGTACGGACTAGCAACCCTGGACAGTGAGATCTGCACGGTGAGCACCCGGTTTGACAAACCTTGCAGACAAACTGTGCGTTCACTTAAAATTAGATCCTTAAATTGTGGATCTCAGCTGTTTTGACTCTAAATGATACGTTTTTCCTCCTAAGTGGCCCTAACTCAGGATTTGTCTTCTCTTGGGGTCATAGAAGGTTCTCCCTTTGTTCCAGAGGCGATCCAAAGGCTCCTCTTGGTGAATCGAAGTAGTATTCTCAAGGTATGTGATCGCTCTTCTTATTTCTTGATCAGTTTCTTAGATATACTTATATCTACTTCCTCTCTTCCCTTGATCTCTTATATCTACGCCCGTTATGGGTAGATCTAAGTGTTTAAATTCCAAAATTATGAGTTTTGGTCTTGATCATGCTATGGGAAGGGATCTAGGATGGGTTTTTGGAGAATCAACCGGGATTCATGAGTGTTCTTCAACCGTTGTGGTTTTGTTCAAAAATTTCAAGGTAGGTGGTTCTGTCTCGACTTGACGAATTTATTATCTTCATTGCTTGATAAATTTCACCAGTTGATTTTAATTCAATTCCTTTTAATTGAGATATTGGAATTGGTTTTGGCATGAGAATTTGGAAAACCCCCAATTCCATTGAATTGGGGTGTGTGTGTGTTTATGGAAATTGGATAATTTAAATTGAGGAAATTAAGTTATGTATTTGATGGAAATGTTTTCAATTGAATTGATGATTTCAATTGTGGAAATAAATTTTGAAATGATGGAATTGATTTTGAATGGATTTCAAACTGGTGAAAATGGCTTAAAATGTATTGATAGAAACCCATTGGTTTTATCTTGTGAAAAAGGCATGTTTATTAATAAAACTTGTTGTGGTTTTAAATGGAATGGAATAGGAACATTGAAATGTAAGAATGGGATTGATTGTATTTTAAGCATTCTTAAAATAGTTCACCCATCATGTAAGAGCGCATGAAAGCCTTAGGTAGTTAGTGAGTTATTTGGATACACTCTATGATACGATAATGTTCTAAAACATACTTATTGTGGGTCACATCCCCTATGGGTTGGTGACGAGTCTCCTTTGGCCAGTGTCATAGGGACGTGTGTATACACATTTTTCTGAGTTCACATAAAGTGTGCAGAATCCCATAACTGATTAATATTATCGTACCTTTTGGCAGATGACCACGCTGCTCGCCTAAATATTTATATGTGATAAATAAATGTTTGCCAATGATTTTGAACTGCTTTACATGCCTACTGATTTTACATAAACTATTTTATGTAACTGTTTTTATTTAAGCCATTGCCTTAAAAGTATTTCATCATTGTAAAACCTTGCTTGGTGAACATTCTTTTACTTGAAAATGTATAACATGATTTGTTAAAAATATGATTTCATATTGCCAAACCTGTTTACTTTAAAATTGAATGTTTTTCTTTGGATAATCTTTATTTGGCATCTGTTATGGAATCTCTGGTGGTATCCTACTAGGATTAGGCTCACACCCTACTTTTTCCATTGGGTGTTTGTAGACCTCCTTCTTCTAGTTTCGTGCAAGGGGAAAGGATCACTTCGAGGTGGATCCAGCTATTGAGTTTTCAACGTGGTGAGTTGTGTCCTCATGGACTTTGGGGTGGTTTTCCTGTTTTATGTACTTGGGTTGTAGTACTTTGGGATTTCTATGCCTCTTTGTTTTCTGTTACAATGCTCCCAGTGGAGTTTCTTTGTTATGCATACTGTTTGTTTTACTCTTGCTTCCGCATCCTTGTGGAAAATTCATTCCCACTTGTATGTTGTTTGATTCCAGGTGCTAGTCGCCGACCCATGGGGATCAGGAATGCCCTTCAGTCTATGTCAGGGTCGGCTCGGTTATCGGGTTACCAGGGTACCCAGGCTGGTTCGTGACACCATGTGTACAACTGGACTACCACCTCGGGAAGAGATGTAATTTTTTCCCATCACAAACTACCACATATAGTAATAATGATGAAAATAATTAAAATATAAGATACCTATGATATTATATATATTATTAAATTAATTATATAATCCAATTCACCAACCATTCAACTAGTAAGAAAATTATAATGTTAGTCATGAATACGCATGACCTAATGTCTCCGCAAAGTGATGTGATTCATTTTCCACATGAGAAATTATCAAATTTTCCTAAAAATGTATATAGTAAATAAATATGATATTTATAAAATTATAGATATCATTTAACAAAATCATATACATAAAATATTAACTTCCACAATATAACATGCATGATAAAGTAATAGTATGAAGAGCTAAGACAATTGTAATAATGAAATATTATTAATGAATATGTGATAAGATGTTTTAAATAGATCATATATGATATGATAAAATTTAATTTTTCTATGATATAAATTAGAAACTTTTTTAAAAAATTATTCAAGAGGTTAAAGCATGTCCAACTAATGGGATGTGTGAGGTATGATATCTCACCTCATGTTATACTCAATTTAGAAAATATTTATAATCATGAACCTATTGAATCGAATATTGATTATGTTATTTCCCTAATATTTAATTAAATTAAATAATTATTTATTCACTTGAAATAATTTTTTTACTCAAATATTTTAAATCAAGGGTTTTCAATTTAAAATTCTCCCAAGTGGTAAGAATTATTTTTCTCATCACAATTTTTGAAATTTCTATTATTATCATTTATGAAACATATAACATATCATTATTAAATAACATATATTTTATAATACTATGGATATTTATAGATATTTAATAATTTAAAAAATATTTTCCTCTTGGAGATAATTTAATCAACAAATGAAACGTTTAAAAGGAAAACAGATCTTATTCCTATTTGAACCAGATATATTTTTCATACATGCCCATATTTAAAAAAATTAAATTTCAAATGAACTTTTTATTACTCAGTTGTATTACATATTACATTTTATATATTGAATTTTAAATTTTTAAAGGATTTGAATGAAATATTTATAAATATTTTCTATGTTGGATGTTTTTAAATTTCATACAATAATTTCAAAAGGGATGTTGTTAATTTTTACAATGATAATGGATTTCCATGTCAATTTAACCTTTTTAAGATATTTAGTTTATTTTACATGTTTTCAATGTTTTTAAAAAAAAACTTTTTTATGAATTTCTATATTTAAATATCATAAACTTTTTCTTTATTCTTATAAAGAAAATGATTTTCTTAAAAAACATGTATTACAGATTCACCAATGGTAATCTCTTTTCTCTTATTATTTTTGAGGTCATTATATTTCTATTAAAAATAATTTTATTTTTCTTACTATATATTCTTTTTCCCTTAAATATCCATAATATTTATCATGGAAAATGTTGTTACGTAAACTCTATATCATTTCTTCATATACTATTTTTCGTTGATTGTTTTATTGACTCAGGAAATATTGATATTCAATTTTCATTACCTAATATAGAAAATTTATGATCAGGAATATTTTTTTATGATTTCAATCAAAAATAAAATATATGAGGAATTATTTGGACATGCATTGATTGCTAGGGATTTTTTATCAATATTGTAAGAACATTGATCATCTTTTCAAGAGCGATCAAAGATGACAATTCTTCTCCAAGCCCCCGACCAGTCATCCAATCTCCAAATCAACTACTATCGATTGCATTGGAATCACCACGATCTATATTGTTCTAAGACAATTCAAGGTCCAACACCAAAGTATATCTATCATACAATGCTGAGGTCGGTGGTTTGTTCCTTTCCATATTTAGTCTTGGAATTATAAATTCAAAATTTCCAACACCCTAGTTTGGGGTATTGCGTATTTAGGGATTTTAACCCTGTTAATGCCTTATATGCTTTGTTTACTTGAGTAGGGATATTGGATTGTGAATAAGGTTTATTTTCCATTTTATGAATGTGTTTTCCCATGTTTGATTTGATATTAACAGTTTGGTCTAGTTTTTCCTATTATGTTGCTTTCTTTCCATGACTAGTGTTGTTTTGATGGAGTGATATTATTTGATGATGTGATATGTTGTGTAGTTGTTTAGACATGTATTAAATTTTGGTTTACTTTGGTAGATGAACATCATTTTTGCACGATTTATTTACACAGGGCTTTGGGAACATAGTGTACTGATACTATAGAGGGGAATGGACATTGACTGCTTCCTCAGAGTGCTGATTATTCTTTATCATGCTGTGATACTGTAGGGGGGATTAACGTAGAGTGCTCCCTGAGAGTGATTATAGTTACCATTACAAGGCCATAGGGGGATTGATGTTGAGTGATGCCTTAGAGTGTCTATAGTAACCGTTATGAACTACATGGGGAATTGACAGTGATTTCTTCCTCTAAGTGTCTGTAGGTTATCATTAAAAGACTATAGGGGGAATTTATAGTGGGTGATTTCTCAGAGAGTCTTTGTTTTCATGAGACCAAAGGAGTTAGATAATGTGATCTTACCTAGGAGGTTATTTTATCCTTGATTAAGTTGAACCATATGGGTTTGGCTGTGAGAACATACCCAGTGGGTTACTTGAGATTGATTGGTTGAACTAGAGGGGATAAGCTATGAGAATGTCCAAAAAGATTTCTTGTTTTGGATTAGTTGAATAATTGTCAAACGTAAATGAATGAAACTAAAACTGTATGGTTGTTAACTTTTGGGTACTTCCTTGATTATTGCTTCATTCTGCTTATTACCAGCCATATATATTCAATAACTATTATGCACAAATCTTTGGGTAGTTGCCTACTTGGATTCGTCTAACACCCTATTTTGGGTCATGCTTTTGGGTGAAAACATTTTATAATCCTATAGGTATAGATAAGGTCAAGCTCCCTTCTAATTCAGGTACTTGATTTTTATGAAGGTGGAGAGCATGGGACTAAGATGAAGCTTCTGATGTTGTTAGAGTTGTTTACTTGTTTTTCCTTTGTACTTTGGTTTAGTATAGTATTTCATCACTATGAATTGTTTTAATTCTTTCGTAGATATTGTGACATCCATAAATATTTATATGTTTGCTGCAATTTTTTATTTAGTATTAGTCCTTTGTTGGTCACAATTTTTTGGTAATTACTACTTCTACTACTATTATCTGTTTATTTCTACTGAGTTACTCTCCCAATGAGGGCATAGTATCCCCACTATCTCCCCAAACCACTTTCTGCTAGTTGTCATCCTCTGGCATTTAGGGAAATGCGCTTAATGCCATGTGACCAACTGGGTATGTGGAACCTCTGGGCGGCACCTAGATCTGGGATATTACAAAGTGGTTTTAGAAGAATTATTTTTCTTATTGAATTACTATTTTGATCCTATAGCCAGGAATATGACATAATAGGTAATTGGTAATATGTTGTTCTTGGGAGTAGCTATCCCGTGTACATGGAAAATCTTATTAACCTCAATTATTGAAATTTTCTAGTTTTCCAATTGTTGTAGTTGATTTGATTGCACTGTTGGGTGATTCACATGTTTTTTGTTGTTGTTATTGATATTATAGATGTTCTATTTCTTTTTCAACCTAATGATATGAGGGTATGGAATCTCATGCATCATATATTCACTTTTTACAGATCACATGTCATACATTTTTTCATTCTATTTAGGGTGCATTAGTGATTTCTTATTGTTGTGATATATGTTGTGCTAGATATGAATATTTTTGTGATATATGCCTTGATAGAATACCTATTATTTGATAGGTTGTTGGATTATGTAAGGTTTATTTTGAATGAACACCAAAATTTGGTTCTTGAGGTGTTATGGGCCCTCATGGTTCAGAATTTAGTGGATCATTGAACAATTATGCTTGTATATGACATGTATATGATTCCAAGACTTGATTCATAGGGAGTATGGGCCCCCATGGATCAAAAAGTTTTAAATTAATGTTTGTTTCAGTGTTTTCCTAGGTTCCGAAGTAATTTCTGAGTCTTACTATCTAGATAAAAAAATAATACACAACGTGTAATGATTAGTGCATTCCATATGTCCTTCTATTCGAGAAGGAACAACTTTTCTTAAGTACACGCCATGTATTGTTTATACATTCTGTGTAGACCATAACCATGTGACTGACTATGTGGGCAGAGATGTGGGGTTGGGAAATCATTGTTTGCACACACCGTGTATTAGACGCACATTCCGTGTTGTTTAGACCATGTGTCCTGATATGTAACTAAAAACATGGGTCGGTGAAATACTTCTAGTACACATTGTGTCTAGCATGCACACACCAAGTAGTTTTTTTCTATGTTAACTGGGTGGATTATCCGTGTAGAGGAACTCGGGTAGGGGGAAATATTCAAGTACATGGTTAATCTTTGGAAGTAAAACAATGTGTGTAGGGGTGTTACACAACCGGCTCTGGTATAATTACAAGGCCATGTAATGGAATAAAGGGAAATGTCGTGTAGGGTTAATACACATTGTGTATCCATGTTTTGGAAATCGTGAATGTCTTCTTTACCATGTTCCATTCCTGGACTTCCATGATTATGTCCTTGACAATATTGAACTGAGGTGTGCACTTGACCTTGTAGAGTCATTCCACCAAGACGTCCTCTGGTTGTTCTCCAGATACAGGGCAATGATCTAATGCCAGACATGGCTGGTTAGGGACTACCAGTAGATCCTCTTGTCGTGCCTGTCTTGGCACTTGTTGTCATTACAGATACAGGTGTCGATGCAGAGTTCTGAGAAGTCTTCATGAGGTTTATGCTGACCTACCAGGGATCACTCCATCCTGCCTCATCTATGGAAGTGTTGACACGGTTCCTTCTACAGCAGCATCCTCCCATTTTCTCAATAAATGGAGGACCGTAGGCTGTTGAGTCGTGGTTAGAATTCATGTTATCAATCTTCGAGCATCTGGAGATGCCTCTAAAGAGGAGGGTTAAGCTCTGTACGTAGATTCTTCATGATTCCTCAAAGTGATGGTGGGATGTGATCTCATAGGCAAGACACCATCATGTTATGGAAAGGCAAGAGTTCTAGCCTACCATATATGAATAATTTTACACCGAGTCATTGAGGACTGATCAGGCCTGAGAGTTCATGAGTCTGGAGTAGGGTACTCTTTCAGTCATGGGGTATTCTTCTTGCTTCACTAAGATACAATGCTTACCACCCATTCTACGGGGTGATGAGATTTTCTTAACAAGGAAGATTTAGGATGGTCTCAAGAATGACATATGATCATAGGTGAAAATCTTCATGTGGATGACCATATCTTCCATAGTCCACCAGGAGCTAAACACTAAGTGAAACCTGAGGGATTCTTGAGCTATAGGCCAGGGTGGTTTAGCATTAACAGTTGGTGTTTCTCCGGCAGATAGTAGGAAGTTCCATTGAGAGTCAATAAATGGATATCCAAGAAGGAAGGATTTACCTTCAGGTTGCCTGGTGGTATACTACTAGTGTGGGAAGGGCGGTCATATGGGGAAACAATGCCCGACAGACCTAGTTGAGTTCCGATCTTGTAGTAAGATGGGTCATATTCAACGTTTCTTTCAGTTCTTCTCACCAGCAGCTAGTGATAGGGGTGCTTCTATGACTCCTCATTCAGGAGAAGGACCACCAATTTATCATCAGTTTGGGAACTGGAGTTCTTCAGGGTTCTCAGGCTGAGGTGGAGGTCGTGGTCATGGTATCCCATCACCGTGCCTTCAGTGACGATATGTTGGATCAGCTCAGGGTGGTCAGGAATGGGTTACAAGGCCAAGGTAATTGTCAGACGTTTCCTATTGAGAAGACCCAGTATGAGCAGGATCAAAAACCCTCAATAGTTAGAGGGACGATTATAGTTGCCTCATTTTTATCTTCTTCACTTTTCGATACAGGGTATTCTCGTAGTTTTATATCTGTTGCTTTTGTGGATAGCCTTGGGCACTTTATCGTTAGTTATACTGATGTCTTGATTATGGACAAAATATTGGGGGCTAGAATGGCTAGTTTAAATTAGTTCAAGGAGTGCCCTCTGGAGGTTAGTGGATGTAACTTCTTATGGGACCTTTATGTTCTAGAGATGAAAGGCTATGACTTCATTCTCAAAATGGACTGGTTGGTTCAATTCTAGGATATTGTCAATTGCTATCTTCAAAAGGTGAGTTTCATGTTACCAGAGGACTGATCATTTCAACATAAGGGTGAATGGGATGTCTAGGCAAGTAGGTCGGGACCCGAGCATAATGTGTTGGGATTAGTTACATCACAAATTTCAGGTCTGTATCTGGATGACTAGGGGACTTCATAGATGGACTTTCCTCCAGTGGTCTATTATTTCAGGGATGTATTTCCAGATGACTTTTCTAGTTTTCCTCCAGAACAAGAGGAGGAATTTTCTATTGATCACGCGTCAGGTGTAGCACATGTGTTCATTACTCATTATAGGATTGCTGCAACAGAGTTATAGGATCTCAAGAAGCAGTTGAATAGTTACAAGTGAAAGGGTTTCATCCACCCAGCACTTCTCCTTGGGGTTCGACTGTCCTGTTTACAAAGAAAGTAGACAGTACCCTCAAACTTTGTGTGCATTATCTAAAGATGAATCAGTTGTCGATCAATAACCAATAACCCTTGCTGAGGATTAATGATCTATTTGATCATATATGTGGAACTCATGTGTTCGTGAAGATTACCTTGATATCTGGTTATAATCAGTTGCACGTTATACCATCAGATATATCTATTATAGCCTTTTGAAATAGGTATGATTTATATGAGTATGTGGTTATGCATTTCGGTCTGACGAATGCCCCGACCATTTTTATGCCACTGATGAACCGAGTGTTCTATCCATACTTATATTATTTCATGGTAGCCTTTTTGGACTATATCTTAGGGTACTCTCACACTTGAAACAACCATGCCACACACCTTGATACCATTTTGAGTATACTGAGAGAGCATCAGTTATATTCTGAACTCTAAAAATGCTACTTTTTGATGGACCAAATTCACTTCTTGGGTCATGTTATCTCAGAGATAGGAGTATAATTAGACCTAGAGAAAGTGAGAGTAGTATATTATTGGGAGATGTTGAAGAACGTCTTTGAGGTGTTGAGTTTTCTAGGGCTGGTTGGATACTACAAACATGTTATACATGACTTTTCAGGCTTAGAAGCTCCACTAAAGGGGATCGCTGAGAAGGTTGTGAAGTACTTATGGTTATATTGTTGTGAGTCTCCTTATCAAGATCTAAAAGAGATTTTGACTTCAAAACTGATACTAGTATTGATAGATCTTGTAAAGATATAAACTATATACATTGATTCATCAGGTATTGGGTTGGGAGAAGTTATTATGCAGGGAGAAGGTGTCGTTGCGTACGTGTCTCAGCAGTTGAGGCCATATGAGAGGAATTACCCAACACACAATATTAAGTTGGATGAATTTGTTCATCATATAATCTGTTGGAGAAATTATCTTTTAGAAGATCATTTTTTGGTTTTTACTGACCAAAAAAATCTCAAGTACATATTTACTCAGTGCTATCTAAATCTGAGACAATGAAGGTGGGTTGAATTCCTTCAGTTCTTTGACATTGAGCTTTCCTACATGACTGGGAAAGGAAATGTAGTGACTAATTCATTGTATAGGAGGACTCTGATATAGGTATTTTAGGAAGCCAGTAGTGAGTGTCAGCTTGTGGATATGTTCTCTAAGATGCATTTTGAGGTGCACGACAGACATGGGTAGACGTTTCCTTCTTTGGTAGTTGTTACCTATGCTCTTCTTGATCGAGTGTGCATGAGGCATCTATTAGAATCGGAAGGCCCAGTTCTATGAGAGAGTGTTTTAGGAGAGGACACTATTCATGGATGGACCATAGGCTAGGATGAGATCTTGTGTTTCCATGGGAACGAATGGGTCTCTTCAGACATACACGGGGAGCTGATGCGGGATTTTCAGTCTTCAGTTTGGGCAGTTCATCCCAATGTCACCAAGTTGTATCTAGATCTAAACCATCAGTATTGGTGGCCTTTTATGAAGAAAGATATTTCTATAATTGTGATGAGGTGTTTCACATGTCAACAGTTGAACATGGTGCATCAGTGACCAATAGGGTTTTTACAGTAGTTACCCATTCCTAAGTGGAAGTGGAATGATGTTGTGTTGGACATCGTGACTTTCTTACCGAGGTCTTCTCAAAGGAATGATGCAGTTTGGGTTGTCATTGAAAGACTCATGAAGGTTTCCCACTTCTTACAGATCAAGGGTACCCTTAGTGTTGATGAGCTGGGAAGGTTTTACATCCAAGTGATGGAACATTTACATGGGGTTCCACACTCCCTTATTTCAAACGGGGACGTTGTTGACATTCCATTCCATCAGAGAGTCTAAAAAGCATGATGAAGGGAATAAATTAGAAAGATAAGAGATAATTCATAAATAAAATTAAAAAAATTCAAAGGCATAAGTTTTTGGATGCCTTAGGTTAGCCAAAACTAATTTGGTGCGCTACCTACTTTCACACCCCTATATGTCTTGCATCCCACTTATGCACCACCATGCTGAAGACAAATGAAAGTGTAATTTTGGATAAGTCCTAAAGGTTTCTCCCTAGTCTATTCAAATAACTGGTGGCGCACAAGGTACCTGTGCATCCCAATTTGGTGTGAAAGTAACTTACACACCCAACTTATTTCGCCCAATGTCATTTTATGCCTATAAATAAGCCCAAAGGGCCCCCATTTGTATGGACGAAATTCCTTGAATCCTGATTACTGCTCTAGTCACCCTAGTACTTCACCCCAGTCTTCCGAAACATTCAAAGAAATTCTTAAATACCTTGAGTGGAGGATTTAATGGAGTATCATTGGACTTAATTCCATTTAGTGTTGGAAAACCATAACACTTGCACGCCTAAAGCGCCCAACCTCCCCAAGGTTGAAATAATTTCATGCCATCCATTTCTCTTATTGTAACTTGAGTGCCCCACATCACAGATCACCTGTAAATACTCTTGAAGTCTTTAGAAAGGTCTCACCCAAGTATTACCATACAGGTTGTTCATCACCTAAGTTTACATCAGGTATCCCAAGCTTACCTTCATGCCCATATGTGTGTTCCCTTTTCTATTTGGGAACCCCTCATTAGTTCACTTGCTTCTCATCACACTCTTCAGTTTGCAAGCTATCAAGCCTTCCTCAAATCCATTCTTGGCATTTAATCGTCATCATTGGCTCCCTTATCTAAAAGGGATTTTGTAGAGACCTCCTCCAAATCCACATGACTTATTAAAACTTTTGGGAAAGGCACATCAGTGTGTCTCCTATTTGGGTTTGTATTTCCATTGTCAAAGGTATCCCACATTTTTTCACAATGGGGTTTGGATTCCTGGAGTTTTTTGGGGTTTATATATCCACAGTCACATTGAAATTTCTCATAGAAATAGTGCTGGTAAGTTCATGATTTGGAGGAGGCTTGGGTCATAGCCTCTCCCTTCTCGAAGAGATGACCCAGAACCACGTGTCTCTGGTAGGGAAGGTATAGTTCATGCTTACTTTTCTTTTTAAAAAATAAAGGAGAAGTCTCCCTTCCACTACCGAGATCAATTTTAGGGAAACCATCTTTCCATAAGCCCCAAGATTTTCTTGCAGGAGGTGGCATCATTTCTCCTCCTCTCTTCTTCAGTGCCAAATAACAAAGGGGAGATGGGCACATGAACTCTTATTTCCATTTCCCTATCCCGTTGTGCTTTATCGCCATGGGTATCCATCCTGGTGTAAGCACCTAACCTTCATAACATCCTCCTTACATTAGACCCTTGTCCAATGTAAATAGATCAGAGGGAAGGCCAGTCACCTCACCCTCTTCCATGGTCGCATCAACCCTTTTCACCTTGGACATCATAGGTGTGTTGTCTTCCACCATAGGAGGAGGAACAATTTTAATGTGTGAATTCCTTTGTTGAATCTTTGACATCCTATGGTTTCTCACACCGATCGTGACTCATTTGGGCTTAGAGATTTTTCATGGTCACAACATTTTGACAATCGAATGAACTATGAGAACTCAGATTCATGTTCAAACTAGGATAAGTAGGAAGTCTTTTTCAGGGCTCGAGCTCACTGGACATCCTCTTCATGAACCAAATACTAATTCTTTTAATCTGGGCATCCTCCTTAGGAATAGGCCCCTAATTAAACCCCAAATCATCAAGGAATCCATTCCAAGAAGTAAGCCCAAACTCATCTCTCTCAAAGGACCATACTCTATTATGATACTTATCGAACTAATGGGATTTGATTCCAATCCATATGGGATACATAGGAAGCCTCCTTGATGTTCAAACCCAACACTTGAAATCAACCATGTTCTCCTTGGGCCATATTCTCAATAGGGTCTAATCCTACTAGGAAACCCATATTCATTACAAAGATCAATAGGCTGCTTCAACATAAGTCCCACACTAATTTTTGAACTAGAACCATTCACTTATAGGTCCTTATCACATGACCTTAAAAGGTATGAGATATCCTATTAAGAGACACCAAACTATGAGGGTTATGATTCCTTTCACAAGGATACGTAGGTAGCCCGTTTTATGGGCAGGATCCCAAAATCAAATCAAACCTTTGTCTCCATGGATGACAATATATTCTAGAGTGCCCCACTCGGTGGCTCGAAACTAGTATCATCACAAAAATGATTAAAATAATCTCTTAGGAGTATATTAGAGGATACCATTGATGAAAAACCTCACATGCATATGGATATTTCCATTAATGAAGAACATTGAATTCATACTAAGGATTCTATATTTTAAACAGGTTAATAAGTTATTGTAAATTCCAAGGGATACTGAAGATTTACATGGTTAATTAACAAGGATTCATAAAAATATCTTAAATTTACAAAGAGAGTCCTAGAGTAGTCAGTTATTCCCATCCAAAGGCAATGAGGAGTCTGACCTCCCATCCTATCGACCAATACATGTTCTTAATTATTGTAATGTTCAAAATAAACGAACAATTTACATTGGAAAGAATGTCCCCTTTGGATAAATAACTGTTGGATGTTTCCGATTCCAAAAATAAATCCAATGGAAACCTCCTAGAAACAGTGCTTTTTATAACTAGATCACATGTTTCAAGGAACTATAAAACAAAATGGTTAACCCGACGTGAATAAATAACCATGTTAATAATGTTAACCACCTGTTAGGCCCCTAACTATTGAAAATTGAAGTCCAAACAAAGGAATCAGTCATGCATGTAATGGAATATCTCCTGAACACTGCTCAAGTAGGATCTCCATCCACGGGAAGGACATCATCACCAACTAACGTCGTCAACGCTGGGTCACTAATGTGAAGGTAAAGGAATATCTCCAGCATGGTACAATCCCAACATTAGAGGCTGCTCAACAAGCCCTCTAGGTCAATAACATTCCCCGATCATCTGGCCAACGAAGACCAACGATCAAGAAGCAAATGATGAAAAACACTGTTTCCAACCATTTTGGGTACTTATCCCTGGAACGCAATAATCAATCCCTACCGTACTATAGGGAGGTGAATCAAGAGGTTACTCAAATCCACAATTCATGAATGAAGGTGTCCTTCCTAAGGACTCCCACCAGCAGTCGCCACTGGAATCATGTTATAGTGTACCCCCAACATGACAGAAGAGTTTCCTCTAGATATTTGGCCCAGATCTCTCAGACCTGGGCATGCAAGACGAACCACCAGGGACAATGTCTGTTCAATAGGGAGTAGGTTCTCACCTGTAACTCCTCTGGAGAATTCCATCAACTTAACTTTATGGAAAACAAAGTGCGATCACATACACCCGTCCGTCCTAATTTTGTTTCTCAGCAGACTCGTCTGACAGCAACCCACCAATCCCACTAGATAAACTAGGTGGAGTACCATGAACAGGAACATACACCTACTTACAATTTATCAACCAGTAATCAGGCTCGTCTGACTGCATTTAATGAGTCAATCCAATCTAATGTGGTGGAAACTGGTAAATCGGGACATACACCTGTTTAGGATCACTAATTCTATCAAGAGTCTCATCTACAAGTATTGAAGGATTTCATCAACCATACTAGATGGGAAATATCCAGCATGCACATACACCTGCCAATGTTCATTAAGTCTTCCAACAGTCTATTTTTGGTAGCACCCAGAAAAGTTAGTCAGAAATCTCTGATGACAAATTTGGGCCATACCCAACTCTCTACTCCTATGCTTGAGTACTATCAATATCCATTTATAGGAAAATGAGGACAAGAGTAGGCACATACACCTACTCCAGATAGGGAATGGATGTATATTCTCGTTCTGGCTGCTGAAGTCACTAAACACATCTTATCAAAGGTGAAAGGGCATATGCATATCCCAACCCATATTCTGGAAGCATGCCATGATATTTTGACAACTACTTCAGTAGTATCAGGGTAACAGACACATAAACTTGTCCCCACATATGGGATGACACATCATAATTCCATCTTGGAGCAGATACATACCTCTATTTCAGTTTATGAGGGACATGGGGCATATTCCCCCATAACATACAAAACAACTAGATCAGGAACATACACCCTGTACAATTGGAGGTAATCGTTTCATTCCAATAACCACTCCAAGGAATTCACATACTCATTCCCATCATAACAACTTTTCCTAGAAAGTGGCCCCATCAAATTATGTGAGAACATCCAAAAAGAAGTCTCGGAAAGCACTGTTGGAAAATCCAGAGTAAATCTGTGATTTGGCTCAACTTAATGTTGGAGTTCTTGAAGCCCTCTAGCGTTTATCTGTTGTAGATCAATATCCAACCCTATCATTACCAAATTATGGAAGCGGTAGTCATAATTCTGAGGATCCTCATCGGATACTTCATCATGAAGGCTTGCTTCATGAATATTCGGCCAATCCATAGTGCCTATCACCGGTCGAGAGCCATGGCAACCCTCCATGTGGCCAGAAGACCAAGGAGAAAGAAGATTTATCACTTGCTGTAATACATCATGGTGATCATCCCCATGATGGAAATTTTTGTGAATGTCCTCTCCAATGTAGTATTTCACATTGTTAAGAAAATTCCATAATTGACAATGTAGCGATGGGAAAGCCCTCCTATCTTGAGGCACTTGAAAACCGAAGCCCAGTCATGTCTGATACCTTTTCATTTACAGGTGAAACACTTTCTAAACCATAAGATATCTTATGGGAACAATCATTCTCTGATCCTCCCTTGGGAAATTTGTCTTCTAATACAGAACATCCACTTTTGTCCGACCAAGTGGAGAATCCTCTAGTGAATGATGATGAATATGTGTTAAATATGAGGAAACATTTATCTAAAAGAGCAATACCAGTCATGTTCTGGTCTTTGGAAAATTTTCAGTATAACATTCCAGAATTGATGAAATAATATAGCAATATTGATATCCACCTCAACTTATAGAAAACTCTACATCATTTGAAATCCAAATTATTAACATATGATGAAAATAAAAATCATGTAAAGGTAATAGAAGGGTTGAAATTCCAAATTTACTTGGCATCTCTCTCAGTTTCCCAACATCCAAAGGTTGAAAATAGAAGATAACACTTCAACGTGCATGTCTCAGTGCTCTAAAGAGTCTACACTGGTTAATTTTTGATTCCCCAAATAGTGTTCGTATCAGAGGATTGGGTGCACATGGAAAATTTAATTTCACTACACTCCATAATCAAAAATTCCTGCCAAAAGTGGTCTCATGTAATGTTATTGCCCATGGTCGGCCACAATCAATACAATTTTCATGTAATTCGATGTATGCTCAAGAACAGGCTTTAACAAGTTCTCATTAGAATCAGGCCCAATGAAAAGAAGTTGTTGAGTACCTTTTACATAATGAATATGAGAATCTAGAGATGGCATCCCGCTTAGAGGATGTCAGGCGTTAGAGAATGAAAATGTCAGAAATAGCCTAGCGATCTTCAGAAACAGGTGATTTAAATGAATGTCGGATTATGCACCCATATAATGTCCGAAACACAATCCATAAAATTAGAAGATCAGTTGCACAAATTTCATCCCTAGAAGTTCAATAATTACCCCATATTGCAAGGTTGGGGGCTCATTTAATTCAACCTTCATGTTCATTCAACAATGTTCAATGTTTTGAAGTAGAAGAATAGGAACAACCCCAGCCTGTAGGGCTAGGGGATTTTTCACATCTATAATCCCCTCCTAAACAGAAGTCATTTTTATCTCAATTAGAGAAGAAGCCACAAGAAAATCATACAATTAAACTATCCTAGTATTCCCTTCCTCTTACTTTCTGCCAAATAGTTCTAGGGAATTCATCATATAGGAGAACAAAGTCTCATGAAGGACACAAAGTAAGGTGATCTAGTAGAAATAATGACAGAATGCCATCGACGCATTACGCATCAGTAAACGTCATTAACAACATTGCAAAAGTTCCTCTGGAAAATAAGTCCGGTATGGCGGAATCATAAGATAAAGTTCTTGTCCATAATATGGTACACAACAAGGAAATTGAACTAGGTGTGTGCACCTGAAATCCAAGGCTAAAATTGATTCAAGGTATACCTTCAAATAACTAACTTCCCCTCTCTTAAAGGTATCTATCAAGGGGAAAGGAAAAAAGTCTGATTGTATCTCACTTTTTCATGGGATAAGGTCAATATATTTCACATGAAGAGGGATTTTCACTACAAAAAGAGGAAATGAAGGAGTTGAAATGACTCAATTTAGAGTTACTTCGAAATAACATTTCTGCTAGACATACTCCCCAGATAGGTCCTCAACATTCAAATCCTGTAGGAGCTCATCAGAAAAGAGGATTTGTAGTAACTACATATGCGGATAATAAATTCCCTCCACTGGATTCACAATCATGACAGGACCATATACATCCTAATTCGCATGTTCCCATGGGTTATTCAAGGAAGATATCGGCACAACCATTAGTGGATTTTCCAGTCATTCCACCAGCTCAAGCTCCATTTTCTATACAATCACAAGTTATAGCTCTTTCGGATGTTCCCCAAATTCTTATGAATACAATTGGGGCATTAACAACTCGATTGGAAGCTATGGAAGAATGATGTTCACTATTTCAGCCAAAAAAGTGAGCTTACCCTAAATGGTTGGATGTAATTCCTCCCCCACAAAATTCTGTGAATACCAGATTCCCAATCATTAATGGTTCGGGAGATCCAGAACAACACTTAACATATTTTCTTCCCATTATGATCCCATGATGAAAAATTCTCAACAATAAGAAGTAGTTAAGCATAGGTGTTTTGTGCAGTCATTAAAAGGACCTGCATTTATCTGTTATAATAGTTTACAATCTCGATCAATTACTGGATTAGAATATCTTCATCGGAAAATCTTTCTTCAATTTAGCTCAACACTACCAAAGATGACAATTTTTTATCATACCAATTTTAAATAAAGGGATAATTAAAGAGTTTCAGATTTCATTGCACGATGGAAAGGATTATAATATTTCTTAAGTATAGAACTCCCTCAAGAAGTGTTGCTACCAAATTTTGTGGAAAATATATGTGTTGATATGCGCACACCATTAATCTCTGTAAAATACATAGGATGGTTTCAAGAACATACTTATATCGCTCAATAGATAGAATAATATATTATAGAAACTATGGATAAAACACATGTAATTCCATTAGCTCTAGGGAGGAGCATAGAGAAAAAAGAAGATGCTACAGTCACACTCCAACAGGCACATGTACCTGCTTCTACTTCAAGACCCTCATTATACCTAAGGTTTCCACCTCCTAAGCATTAGCAGCAATGACTACCTCATCAATATGATCAAAGATATCAAAGCCAGAAACATTTTAAGGAATTAAAGGATAAAGTTTATTCTTTTTGGAATGAACAAGTTCCTTGTTACTACATATAAACCTTAGAAAACAATTTGGTTCAGATTCCAAGGCCAAAGAATCCAAATATAGATGAATATTAAGATATTCTGAATTATTGTACATTTCACTAGATGTTGGGACACCCAATTCAAGAGTGTTTTGTTTTCAAAGACCTTCTAAAAAAGACTATAGACTCTGGACAAGTGAAATTGAAATGTTCATTATCTCAAGTAGCATGTGTTACTGCTACTGATCAAGAAGAAGAAGGAAAATGGAAATATGTCAAATGTAAAAATGTTCAGAAATATGATGATTGGATGAATAGAAAAATGATCAACCAGCCTCATTCCATTTTATTAACACAGTTTAAACAACCGATTGTGTCTTCTTCCACGCCTTCCATAGAAAAACAACATTCACTAAAAGGCCATTCTTCAATAAAGAGAAGTTATTATAAGGATAAAGAGCAGTAAAAAAAAGATGAGCTCGTGTCAAGGGAAAAGTTTTCCTTGACCCTCGTAGATTTTATTCCATCTATTTCAAAAACATGTGCACTGCCCCACCAAATAGAACAACAAGAATTAACCTATCAACAAGAATCATTTTCAGATGAAGAATTGATCTTTGGTTCTGTTAACATTATCTATTTAATGGATCCTTGTGCCAATAGTGATTTTGATTATAATGATCCAAAATTTCATGTACCCAATTGGGTAACTAGAGGAAGAGTCCATGGAAGAGTATATAGGGGAAGATGTGGGAACTCTATAAACCACCATTTTAACTCTACCACTGCTCTACCCATATATGTGGAAAAAAATCATGGAAGAGACCTTCAGTGGGCTCAACAAGAACAAGGAGTTTCTTCGATAAAAGATAGGTTCGGTTTTGACAAAATTATTTTGGATGACTGATTAGAAGTCACACCATATTTTTATCAACAAATTAATAGACCTAGTTAGTCTAATGTACAAAATCTAGGAGTTTTTCTAGCTTCTGCTCCGATCCAGAGTATGTCTACATCATAAGCATCCACTCCCAAAGCACGAGAAAAACCACATCTCCTTGCTGGGAAACACAAACCATTGGATCAAAAGTATGATTTCTTAAAACAATTGTCCCAATTACCTAACAACTTATCAATTTTGGATTCTTTGAATCTATCAAAAGATCTTCGAGAAGCACTCATTGAGGCTTTGTCAAGTCCTCAAGAGTTTGAAACTGATATTTTTGTTGCTGAGGTTTAACTTATAGATAATGATCTTACAAAATTTCATGAAGTCATATCTTTTATAGATGAAGATGAAGATGATGTTTTACTTGGACATATCAGACCTTTTTTTTCTAGAAAGGTAAATTACGTAGACATCCGATGAGTCACCATTGATAATGGCTCCAGAGTCAACCTCATTCCTATTGGTACACTTCATCGATTGGGCCTAACTTAATCTAACTTATTTAATTATACTTTAATGTTGAAAGCTTGTGATAAGAATTAACAAGAACCTATGAGCTAGATTACACTCAGAACTCAATTTGGAGATCTTGTGTCTAATTATGATTTCATGGTTATTCGTCAGGACACAGCCTTCAATATTCTGCTTGGAAGGCCTTGGATGCATTAACATGCCACCAAACCTTCTTCATACCACCAATGTCTTAATTACTATTTCAATGGTCAAATAGGTACATTTAATGGTAACAAGGCTCCATTAAAAACATGTGAATCTCAATACATTGAGGCATAGTTTTATCACACAAAAGGACGAAGTCCATGAAAAATGAAATGACTAGAGGTAACTATCCAAAAGGAATAGAAAAGATCATAAAAAATCCATTTATCCATTTTATTAAATATTATGTGTTACCCATCAATAAAATTTAAAAGGTAAACCCAAATCCTGAAACTCGTCTAGTAACTTCCATAATGTCAATTATGGAAATTGAACTTGAAAACATGGAAGAAACTGTTGATCCATCAAGCTATGATGAAATCTTAAATGGATATGTTTTCATTTCAACCATTAAACTATAACATGCCTCTACTTCATCAACTAGAGTAAAAGAGATTATGGTAATTCTAGTGGAAGACAATGATGTTGATTCTCAATCCCTCAATCTCTCTTTATTACCACAGTAAGACCCATCGTCATCAGTAAGGTTGGATATGGTGGCCTCTTCTTTGGGATTTTCAAATGCTGATTTCCCCTCCAACTCTGGAAATTTTGCCACATCATATACTATGTAAATGGAAACAGAAGAAATAACACATAATGAAAAATAAGAGGAAGGTCTTTCGGATTCTCCTCTAGCATTTGAAAAAGGTTTCTCTAAAACTGTGGATAAGCTCATAGAAATAACTCTGGGTATAGAAGAAGAACCACGCCCCTCTCTAATTAGTGAAGCTATGACCTCTGAAGAGAAAGAGGTGTATACTTTGTTTTTAAAGAAACTTTGAGATATATTTTCATGGAATTATACAGAAATGCCTGGTCTTAATCCTGATGTAGCCACCCATCATTTGGGTTTCCTAGAAGAACTTCGTGAATCCAAGCAAGCATTAAGAAAAACACAGAAAACTAACGCATCCAAAATTGAATCTGAAGTTGATAAGCTTATAATGGATAATATTGTTAGTGATTTTCAGTATCCCAAATTGATTGCCAATATTGTCCCTATGAAAAAGAAGAATGGAAAAATTAGAGTCCACAATGATTTTAGAGATCTTAGCCGATATTGTCTTAAAGGTTGTTTTACAGTTCCAATTACGGAGCTTATAATTGATGAAACGGCTGGCTATGAGGCTATTTCCTTAATGGATGGATACTATTAGTATAATAAAATCCATATGGCCCTAGAGGATGGTGAATATACATCCATTAGAGCCCCTCAAGGTGTTTTTTTCTATTAGGTAATGCCATTCGGATTGAATAATGTTAGTGCAACATACCAACGTACCATGCACCATATCTTCAAATCCTTCTTAATAAAACTTGTTGTATGTGATGTGGATGATTTTGTGGTAAAATATAGAAAACATTCCAATCAATTGGATGATTTGGGAACTATATTCAATAAAATTTGGCAACATAATTTGAATATGAACCCCTTCAAATGTGCTTTCAGGGTAACCTCAGTAATGTTTTGTGGCTTCATTTTATGCCATCGTGGTATTGATGTTGATCCTATGAAAACAAAATCAATCCTTGGTATGTCACCTCCTCGAAATCTGAATGAATTAAGAGGAATCCAAGGAAACTTGGCCTATATTAGGTGCTTTATCGCCAATTTGGTATGCAAGTGTTTTCCCATCACTAGATTAATGAAGAAGGGAGTCACCTACTAATGGAACAAATAATTCTAAGAATCATTTGATACCCTCAATAAATATCTCTTGAGTCCACCAATAATAATTCCACCTATTGAAGGAAGACCACTTATTCTCTATGTGACAACTTTAGAGTGATCACTAGGTGCCTTCCTCGCCCAAAAGAATGATGATGTGAATCAAAACAGCCTTTACTATCTCATTCACACTATGCTTAATGTGGAAACTCGATATTCAAGTATTGAAATATTCTTCCTAGAATTAATCTTTGAAGTTCAAAAATTGAGGCACTACTTGCAACATCCTGAAGTCCAATTGGTATCCCGCAATAACCTGCTTAAATTTATTCTCATTCATCCTATTCTTACAGGCCGTCTAGCATGATGGGAGGTTATTTTGAAATAGTTTTATTTCCAGTTATTACCTCAAAAGAAAATAAAATTCTAAGCTCTAGATAAATTCCTTGTTGAGCATCCATCTGTGGAAGATACATCGTTTAATACTGAACTTCCTGATTAAGAGGTCTTCTCTGTCCAATATAATTCCCAAACATGAGAAATGTATTTTGTTGGTTATTTCAGAAGTCTAATAGAGAAAAGAATAGAAATCCCTAAACACAATAATGTTGGGTTAAGAATTGTCCTTATTTCCCCAGAAAAGGAAGTATTTCCTTATTCCTTCCTGTTATCAGAAGGTGGTACCAAAAATGGGGCAGAATATCAAGCTCTCATCATAGGTTTAGAATTATCCCTTCAGTTGCGAATGGATCATTTAAAGGTAAAAGGTGATTCAGAATGGGTAATCAAACAAATAAATGGGGAATATTCTATCAAAAAAAGAAGAGTTAATTCCTTTGGGTGATTATATCAGAGGGATAATGGCTGAATTTCCTTCAGATACAACATTTTCCTCTATCCTGCGATCACAAAATGCCAAAGAAGATGCACTGGATAATGTAGATACGGCCTTGGAAGATCAATATCGGGATGAGACAATCATTTGCATAGCTCATCGTCGTATGATATCACCTTTTTTTTGAACCAGAATGAATTAAATTAATGAAATTGGCTTTATTTATGATCCATATGGTCATACCACGTGATGGATAACAACTATCATGGAATATATTCAAAATTGGGTACTTCCACTAGATAGGGATGGAAAAGAACAGATCTGACGACTAGTAGCTAATTTCCCTCTTTATGTTAGTCCATATACCCAAACAATCCTCTATAAGTGAGGCTTTTATGGAATTCTCATTAGATATATTGATGAAGAAAAAATAGTAGTTGTCATGAAAGAAGTAAATTTAGGAGTTTTTGGTGCCCACCAATCTGGGTATAGAATCTCTAATCAGATCCAAAGGCTTGGATACTTTTGGCCTTAAATGATGTTGGATTATACATATTTCACTAAAAAATCCATCTCTTTTGAGTGCATTACAACTTTATTCATCAACCCACAAAGTTTCTACATACAGTTAAATACTACTGGCCATTTTCCATAAGGGGAATGGATGTAGTAAGGCCTTATCCTCCAGTAATGGCTAAGAAGTTCAATTATATTCTTACTGGTACTGAATTGTTCTCTAAATGGGATAAAGTAATACCTCTCAAGGAATTTGGAGCCAAAAGCATTGTTAGTTTTTTCAAAACTAATATCATCACTAGATTTGGTGTCCCTCATTCTATTTTGATGGAAAATGGCACCAATTTTTGTTCTGCTAAGGAAGAAAGTTTTATCAGGAACATAATATCAAATCCAACGATTCATCTCGCTATCATGTGGTGGTCAATGGACAGATAGAGGCCTTCAACAAAATACTATCAAATATACTCTATAAATGGTGTATAAATATAAGAAATCATGGCCAGATAAACATTTGAATGCTTTATTGGCTTAATGGACAACTACCTGTACTGCTACCCAAGAAACTCCTTATTCTTTGGTATATGGAACTAAATTAATTTTGACAATTGAAATGAAATTTACTTTATTTAGAGTTGAAATCTATGATCATTTGTCTATAGATGAGGGGACTCTAAAATGGTTCAATGTGTTAGAATGATTAGATGAGAAAATATTTCATACATTGCATCATTTAGAAGTCTATTAGAACAGAATAGCATGAGAATTTAACAAAAAACAATTTTACTACATTAATTTCTTCATGGAGAATGGGTATTGGTTCTTTGGACTCCAATGATACCAGGGAAGAAACCTCCAAAACCTGAGCCATAGTGGGAAAGACCTTATTCCATACATATGGTCTGTTCAAATGGATATTATGCCTTAATATCTATGGATGTGGAGCTTATTACAACTCCAACCAATGAGAGATTCTTGAAGAAATACTTTGTGTAGTGGTTCAAATTATCACTACAAGACTTTAAACTACACAGAACCATGTCCTTGATACGAGACATAAAAGATCACAGCCCCCATGTCCTAGTTGCAAGACATTAAACTGCAGGACAACTTTAAGCATCCATGCTGCATGACGGAAAAATGCATAGCATCTTCATCCCTGTCTCATGATGTTAAACTGGATGACATCATTTGTACAATTAATGTTCACTCTAATTGACAATAAGATCTTCCATAAGAAAACATCATTGACATCATCACTACTTCTTAGTAGTACATGAGTCCCTTTCTTTCCTATGTCTGAGTCAGATCTTCCTAGAGGCCTAATTTCAAGAACTACATATGGTTTGATTCTCATTTTTAATGAGATACGTAGAGATGCCTAAATCTCCAATTTTGGGCCCAACCACATTCACATAATCATCTTATTTTATTTTATCCTCTTTTATTTGAATCAGATCTATACAAAGTGTTTCCTTAAGATATATGATTTCGTCCTTATACCATTTTATGTCTTATGATTTACCGTTCTCTCAGAACATGTCCAAATCCCCCATTCGTTATGCCAAAATCCATTAGCATGAGGAATTATTGTTTAATGAACTACATAAGACATGATTTCCATCTATATTTAGATACGTTGAGATGCCTAGATTTCCAATATTGGGCCTAGCCATTATAAAATAATCATTATTTCTTGTATAAGAATCAAACCTTCATAAATAATGTTTTAAGAACTATGTATGACTTGATTCGTTCCCCAAAAATAAATATAGTGACACATGGGTTTTTATCCCATAATCTATTTACAATATTTCTTTCCTTTCACATAGGTTCATTGTCGTCCTTATCACATGAAGTTAAATTGTATGGAAATATGACACCCCCATTCTTCATCTGTGTCATATTTGTATTATAAAAGAGACCCTTACTACTCTTTGTTTCTCACACCAATCATAGCTCTTGTGATCTTAGTAATTGGATGAAGTGCTTATTTATATAATTAATGTGTTTTAATACCTTATGGGGGTGAAAATGTCCATATTTCATGACTTTAAACTGTACATAATAATATTAATTAAGAGGAAACAAAGAAGTATCCATTTTACCTTTTATTCATATCAACGTAAAGGATGTCAAACTCATATCCAATACTAGTTAAAATATTTTTCATATACATTAAACATAAACCCCTTCCATATTTCATAATCTTAATCATGAATATATTTTAGATCATTATAATCTTTCGTACGGTTTTTTTGTAACAAATGCTTCTAATATCTGAGAGCACTTTTGTTTGACTATGAAGAAAATGTCCTCAGGTGGCCTTGCATAAGTTACCTACATATTAGGCATGTCAGTCAAAATATGCCACTATTTGTCTATGCAGTATATGCCCTAGTTGGCCCTGCATAATACAGACCTCATAACGGGTTTTTCAAATAATGGTAACATCGTTCTTGGTTATAGTATCTTTGTCCCCTTTAATATTTGATGAAAATATACAATAATATGAATTTTAAAACAGTCATTCAAGTATACTTGTCCCATTATCTTTCTCAAAATCTAAAAGTCTTCAAGTACATGGTTTACACATTTCCCTCACCATGTGTTCGATGCACAATGAAATAACTCTGAAATAACATGGAAATATCTTATATATTGTTTCCGTTACTAGTCCTAGTTGTATGACCTAAAACTATAAACACCATATCTCTAACATTTGGGTCAGACCTTCATAAAAGTCATCTTCCACTGATTCACTAGACATATTGGTTGGAAATATCCTTTCCATATTTAGGTACCTTTCTCCATAAACCAAACTCTATGCTTCGGAAAATCTGAATCTCCATAAACTTTCTGCGAATTTTAGCGATTAAACGTCTAAATTTCTCAGAGCTCTTTTGTCTGACTATACAGCACGTGCCCTTAGGCGGCCTAGAATAAGTTGCCTACATAATAGGCCTGTCAGGCAAAAGATGCCACTATTTGGCTATGCAACATGTTCCATAGTTGGCCCAGCATAATACAGCCCCCATAACTAGTTTTTCAAGTGATGGTAACTTTGTCATTGGGAAAGTCTTCCTCTAATGCTTTTAACCCTTTTTCCCATATCATTCCTCGGTTCCATAAATTTCCAAATCATAGTTTACAATTTTCTTTTTCATACCTAAAAATGAAAGTATGTTTCCAAAAAAATGATTAAGAAATTGGGAGTGTTTTCTCATACCTTTTGTCAGAGCTAAAGACCTTAAATTAAAGCCACCAAATTTCCTCACTGCATGACTTAAAACTACACAATACCAATGTCCTCACTGTATGACTTAAAACTGTACAATACCAATGACCTCACTACATGAGTTAAAACTACACAGTATTATATCATAAATTCTCCTTTCTAATAAATTTTTACCATTACACATACACCAAATTTGTATAGAAATGGTTTTTTCCTATTCATGACTTTTATCTGTCTAATATAGACCCTTTTCATTCTTAAAATTCATTTCCATGGAAAAACCACCCACTGTGGTCTTGAGTCGCCCAAATCTTGTTTTTCCTTATCTATCAATAGTAAAATGTTAAACTTCAAAGAGCTGTTTTTCCTAACTGTGCAGCATATGCCCTTAGGTATCCTTGTATAAGTTTCCTTCATAATAGCCCTGTCAGTCAAAAGATTCCAATATTTGGCTATGTAGCATATTCCCCAATAGGCCCTATATAACACATCCTCTATAACAGGTTTTTCAAATAATGGTAATTATGTTCGTGGAAAAGACACCCCTTATGTGGACACAAGTTTTAAAATTGGTGACCATAAAAATCATGGATCCAAATTCCCCTTGGAAATATTTAAAGAATATTAAAGCAATTATTATCCACATATTTTTGATTGGAATCTAATTTCAAAATTTATGGTCAATGTTATTCGACCATGAATATTATCCCATTATAGTCCGACATGTATGAATCTAAACATCCAGACAACAAAAGACTTGGTACTCATTAGATTGAGAACCTGCAAATGACACTCTGAACAAAATTCGAGTCCCAACTCACTAAACTTTCATTTTGAATGGTTTAGGTAATATTGAGTAATAAATATACAAGAGATATAAAGTATTTATGGTTTTCCATATAACCCTAAGGAAAAATATCATAATATGCTTACTCGGCCCAATGGCCTTGGTAAAAAAATAAATTATTGAAAGTGAAAATATAAATGTTTAATGAAAAAATACTTTTCATTTATGAATTTTTTTACAGAGGATTATCCACAAATTGGAGTCTCTCTCTCTCAGAAGTTACAAAAGACTTTTTACATAATTCCTCATTTGTTTGACCTTATCTTGAACCCCATCAATTGCTTGTTGGAGTTTTTCTATTTGATCAGACTCGCTATCTTAAACATGATGAAGTGTTTATCTAGCTTCTACAATGAATTTTTTACCATCCTTCTGGACCTATCTTAATGATATATGAAGCTGTTCAAGCTCCACTATTATGATATCTATCTCCTGTTGAAGGAGCAGTTGATGAAGAGTCTTTTCTTTAGTTGTCATCATCAGTCCCTTCAACTTTTCAATATGATTATCCTCAACTTGGGACAGTGCTACTTGTAACTCATCAATACTGATGGATAGTTTGTCTTTTATCAAGTCGTGTTGATGTTTTTTCTCTTTCTCCCTCCTCCAGATAACCTCTTTCATTGTATTATGAATTTCATAGTATTCAAAACCACCAAATCCAAGAGTGATATACAGAGATGAAAGTCGTGGAAATTTTAAAGGATGTTCCTTAAGGGGCATCTCAAATATTATATTCCAGATGTTTTTTCAGGCTTTGCGATGAGCAAGACGAAGAGCCTTCTGCAGTTCTAGGTCCGATATAGAATCACTATCATAAATTGGGATATATTCTGGTACTAATTCACATAAAGAAGTTCCATAATCTATTCCTTCTGGGACAATTGTTATCCACCTTCCAATGTTTTTTGGGCTGATGTAGAGGCTTCACCTCCAGACCTAGCCATTTAAGTCGATAGCCCTATATGATAAATCAAGAATTATGGTTATATTCAGGAGATAACAATAGTTAATGTAATCACAATATCAGTATCTTTTACCTAGAAGTAGGTCAGCATATTGAGAATAATCCTCCCCAATGTTCTTAGTTTCATCAATTTTGTTTGATGACTCTAGATGAGGAGTGATATCTTTAGTATGCTCATGATTTTTAGAATGAATCTCAGGAAAACATGTTATCTCAAGATCCAGTTGAGAAAATGTCTCCACAACGGTAGGGTTGACATTAATATCACCACACCCTTCAAGTACCATTGCTCCATCAATTTCTTTAGATGGAACTGCATATTTCAATCAGCCATAGATAGTTGGTTATTCAAAAAAATATTAACAGGATGAATAATGATAACTCACATCCAGTTGATTCTATACAAGGAACTCCAAAATCTTCTAAATAATTTTATTTTTTAACATGTTCTAATAGTTCATCAAAATACATGCCAAGGTTCATCATTTCATCCATTGATATCTCATATCTGAGCTTAGTCTCACCCATGGAAGCACTTTTCATGTTTTCTCCACAACCTTCCTCTGACATCCTTTGACCCCGAATAGCTTCTTCAGCAAAACATTTTCGGTCAAAATCAGTTGGTGCCAGATTTTCGGGTGCATGTAATGAACCTAATATTATCACAGAGTGGAAGCTATATATTGTAGCATTTGATTATTTATGAATTATTATTAATTTACCAAAAGCTTATTATCCCCTGATAGTGGGAATCGTAGCAGTGTTGGGAACAGATGTTGGTTCCTTTGGCTTTAATTCCTCTTCAAGAACCACTGGATTTGGAATTTGTGTTTGCTCAGTAGAACCTTCTATGGATCCATGAATCTTATCAGTTGTTTATTTCTAAGAAGAAACATAATAATCCCCTATAATGATAAAAAATATAAACCCCTTTTGAAGAATAAATAATAAAATCCATGATTATCATGGTGGCTTACCCCTACTAAGAAAGTGCCTAACCATGGTCTTCATTCTTTGAGGATTTTTATTCGTTGTATTTTTAGGAGGGCTTGCATATTCTTTTGTAAGGGAAGGTATTAAAGATCCCAGTACCCTCCCTATTTCCTCCTCTATGGTCTGTTGGCCCAGATATATTTCTCATGATTCAAGGGGTGATCTGGTAGCTCCAAGAGTGGTGCCAATAGGGCTATATTTTGGTGAAGGAACATCAGTTGTATTTCCTTTACCCAACTATATGTTAAGAAAATTTTTCCTTTAAGTAACAATGTTTGTATTAGAATTCATGATGGAAAATGGAATAAGATTCAAAAGAAAGTGAACTTATATCCTCAAGATCTACAATTTCACGCCAATCATCATCTAATAAAAGATTAATCCCTTCAGTGGTACCAAAATATACTATTTCTATCACCCGCTTTGTTGTAGGAATTGATTCGTTAGTGTAATATATGAGCATTTACAGATCTCGAATGTTGGTCCTTACCTAATTTGGATTATCATTAAAAATAATTTCAGAATAAGACTACAAATCCCCTACTCCTAGAATATGCAATCCTTCCCACAAATCCATCCACATGGTCTCAACATCACAGTACATGCTCTTCCATGATCAAATAGCCTCCAGTCATATATATTTAGAATTTATGTCCAAGGTTTGTGAGAAGGATCCTATAACATTGGACATGATTTTCTTCCCAGTACCTGCATTCACAGATGAAGGATTACAAAATGGAACTCACTTCTCTTCAGAAAGTTGGTGACTAGATCAACATGATATGACTTCAGTAGGGATTGATTGAGTGGTACTCTTAATTCTTATCGGTGGGTTATATCTGGTGCAGGGTCTCTTCGGTGAATTTGGAGCATCATCACCACCACTCTAAAATTCTTGCAAATCGGCCCATGATGATGAAGAATTATGTTCCAGGTGACGGGGTTCCTTCCTGCTACTTTTCTTCATTCCCAATTGAGGGACAACATGAATTAATACCCCTTCATAGTAAGATGCAACTATGTTTTCAGCATACCAGATGGTCAATCTGCTTACTGCATTAGCTGTAGGTAAATTAAATATTTCCCCAGTATTCTTTGTGGATGGAAACAACCATAGTTGTCGGGAAACCATTGGGTGTTTCTCTAATTTGACATGCTCCGGAGGGGATACAATATTTTGTTGTAGAAATTTGATTTGACACGCAAATCTAAAAAGAGAATAGGCCTCACATATGATTTCTTTGTCAATTCTGGTGGACAACACGCCATCTCTGCAAGCTAGCATATATGCCCTCAGATCCAAACTCGCAGTGACGTCATCAAGAAATCACCCTATAGGCGGATTACCATTAGGAAAGAAATGGAATTCCTTATTCATGATCAATCTAGCCTTTTTGTCATAAGAATTCAAACACAAGGGTAAAATACCAGAAAAGTATTAAAAAGACTGTCAGAATGAACTTCCAAAAACCTGTAATCCACTTTATACAGCATAAGTTCTAATATGATTAGAAATCCATCCCCACAACACTTGGAATGGTCCCGATATTCTAAAATAAAAATTCCCTTTGTAAATATGCAGAAAACACCTATAAATCTTGGCCAAAATAGGAGAATCTAACCCTACCATCCTTTTCTCTACCAGCTTAGCAGTAATAACATTGGTTCCCATCCTCACACCTCCTTTGGAGTCTTAGACTTATAATAAATACATGTTGAGTCACATGGCTAAGAAACCTTCTGGATGTGTCTTTTCTAGTATTTTTGTGTTGATATCATATCCCCATTTTTCAAATTATTCCTTCACCAATGTTGGACAAAATGTGTTAGGAGTGCCTCTATTTTCTTCCCTTGGACAACTAGTTGGATGGGTGTAAGTGGGCCCCTTTTCCTTATTCTTTATCAAAAATTCTTCCATCCATTCCACCAGATGAATATCTCTCCTGGTGTGTGTTTTTTCGGTGATTTAATTCTTGTGTTTGGTAAATATTTTCATCAAATCATTTACCAAATTTTTTGTCTTCTCTGGGTCATTCCTTGTCACCTATGGAGGAATAATCTCATCATACATGTCTCCAAGGGTTGGAGCTCCATAAATCTTTTAAACATCCCAAAAGATGATACCTATCTCTCCATATGTTAAATTCAAGGAATTGGTATCTGGACTCTACTAACTTAATAACTCTAGCATGAAATCATCATTCCAATACACATAGGTTTTCCCAACCAAGACAGCTTCATAAATCCCGACAATTCTCAAATCATCTGAAAATTCTGCAAATGTATTTTCCACGCATTATTCCCACATCCATGTGGGTTTTACACCACCTCATTGGTGGAAATCCAAACTTTTTTCCAGCCCTCAGACTGATCTGTCTGAGAATCTCAAAAGATGGATGAATAGCCATGTGGCTGGAGCTCTAGTGTGTGTGCCTTCAAATCTTGAGCACACAGGCTATGATTCTTAATATGGTCTTTCTCTATTATACCAACAATAGAAAATGATCCCCCAATAGAAACATTGGTTGATGAGAAGTTGGTATAATCATAAAACCAAGAATGTGCGACATAGTTCATTAGATATGGAATGTTAGCATCCTGCAAATGGACATAGTTGTACAAAGGTAGATAGATGCTTCGAGGAAAGTTGAAAGGATACTTATTCAAATATTTTTCTATTTCTAGAAGGGTGGATTCACAAAAATCAAAGTAATCGTGACCAATGACCTTCATCTTGTCATCAATCCTCTTACTGTCGAGCTCATCGGCAGTTCCCATTCTCTTGGGATCCATTGAACCTGAAAAAAAGATAGAGATAATCTTTTTAAAGTATGTTCATTTTTTTGCGTTTTATAAAAAAATGACAAATGATTTTAGGCACACTAGTATAAGTCAGCGCGCAAGTATGGCACCCCACTTATGGAACACAGCTCAAAACATATAGAAGAAGAATGACAAAAAAGAAGTTTCTGAATAGAAGAAGACTTCCACACTGAGAGCAGGAAATTTGGATGTTTTGAGAATTTTCATGAAAGTGTAACCAGTATATATAAGCGACGCATGTCCCCCCACATGCCAGAAATCGTTCGTGTTGAAAACTTGTGTGCTCATGTCCACTGAAGTGCCAACACTTGTGCACACTAGTTCTCTTTTCATTCTCCTCTCTCCCTCTCCTTCATTTCATTACCTTAGTATAGGATCCTATTTTCATTTTTCGATCCAATTTTGAAGGGGGCCTTTGGTGACACTTCATTCTGTCAAGGAGTCTAAAAATCCTGATGAAGGGAATCCATTAGAAAAAAAGGAGGGAATGCATAAACAAAATTCAAAATATTTCAAAGGCATATGTTTTCGGCCAACTTAGGTTAGCAAAAATTCATTTGGTGTGCAGCCTAATTTTGTGCCCTTATATGTCGTGCAACCCACTTATACACCACCATGATAAGATGAATGAATGTCTGATTTTGGATAATTCCTAAAGGGGCCTCCCTACTCAAGGCAAAACACCAACGGTGCGCACGGTGCCTGCGCACCCCAATTTGGCATGCATGTTACTTAAGCACCAAACTTATATCACCCACGGTCAATTATTAGCCAATAAATAGACCCTTGGGTCCACCATTTGTTCGGAAGAATTTCCTTAAAGCCTGATTGCTTCTCTGGTCACTCTACTACATCTCCCCAGACTTCCAAAACATTCAAGGTAATTCTTCAACACATTGAGTTGAGGATTTAAGAGAGGATCATAGGTCTCAAGTCCTTTAAGTGTTTTAAAACCATAGCACTAGCACGCCCAAAGTTCCCAACATCCCCAAGTCATAAATACTTGCACGCTGCCCACTCCTCTTACCGGAACTTGAGTGCCCCACTTCTCGGATCACCCTCGAATACTCTTGGAGGCTAGAGCAACGTCTCACCCAAGTATTACAGTACAGGTTTTTCCTTGCCTATGTGAAAATCAGGTCTCCCAAGCTTACTTTCACGCCCATAATTGCACGCCCTTCTCTAATTGGGTGCCCCTCCTTGGTTCACATACTTCTCTTCACTCTCTTCAGTTTACAAGCTATCATGCCTTTGTCAAATCCATTCATGGCAAGGATTATTCATCATTGGATCCCTTTTCTAAATGGGATTTTGTTGAGACCTCCACCAAAAACTCATGACTTATCAAACTATTGGTAAAGGCACATCATCGTGTCTCCTATTTGGGTTTGTATTTCCACATTCATAGGTTTCCCACATTTGTTTCACAATGGGGTTAGTATTCATTGAGTGTTTTTGTGTTTGTATATCAATAGTCACACGGACCTTTCTCTCAGAAACAGTGTTGGAATGTTCTTGGTTTGGAGGAGGGTTTGGTCATGGCCTCTCACTTCTCGAATAGATGACCCAGAACCTTAGGTCTCTAGTATGGAAGGTACAATTCATTCCTAATTTTTCTTTTAAAAAATAAAGACGAAGTCTCCCTTCCCCTACTAGGATCAATTTTAGGGCAACCATCATGGAGTGAGCCCCTAGGGTTTTTTTGCAGGAGGTGGAATCATTGCTCCTCCTCTCTAATACAGTGCCAAGACCAAAGGGGAGATGGGCATTGGGACTCCTGTAACCCTTTATATATCTCGTTGTGCTTTTTCACCATGGGCAGCCATCCTGGTTTAAGCCTCTGACCTTCAACCCCTCCACTTTACATAGGACCCCTGTCCAATTTCCAATAAGCCTGTACCCTAGTAGTTCAGGCTCTTTCTTGGCATCCATAAGACCCAGGATCAAATACGGGCAGTGGAGAATTCCCGAGTCATGGTAGCAGCACTGTACCAGGTCACTGGAGCACTACCGTAGCAGCGGTAGCATTGTAACGGCGATGGACTGTAGCAGGCACTGTTACTGCACGGTTACTGTAGCAGTACTGTTCACTGAGGGGTCCTTTGGGGAAAAAAATGGGCTTTCTAGCCCTGTAAACAGGCCACTTGGCCTTGGGCCTTCAGGCTATGTAATGGGTCACCCTCTACCCAGTCTAAAGAGGTCTTTTCTTTAATAATAAATTGAGGCTTCGGCCCCAACTTTAAAAAAAAGGACCCTTGTCCAATTTAAATATAACAGAGGGAAGGATCATCACCTAGCCCTCTTCCACGGTCGCCTCAACCCACTTCACATTGGACACCATAGGTGTTCCACCAGTAGAAGAGGGAAAATTTTAATGTGTGATTGCCTTTGTGGAATATTTGACATCCTCTGGTTTCTCACACCGAGTAGGACTCACGTGGATTTAGAGAATTTTCATGGTCACAACATTTGCACAATTGAATAAACTATGAGAACTCTGATTCCTATTCAAACCAGGATATGTAGGAATCCTTTTTCCAGGATCGAGCTCAGTGGAAATCCTCTTCAGGAACCCAATCATAATTCTTTAAATCATGGCATCCTTCTTATGAATAAGAACCATATTAAACCACAAGTCATCAAGGAATCCCTTTCAGTAATTAAACCCAAACTCATCTCTCTAAAAAGTCTATACTCTTCTATGAGACTTATCAAAGTATGTGTCCTTTGATTCCCAACCATATGGGATACGTTGGAAGCCTCCTTGAGGATCAAACCCAACACATCAAATCATCCATGTTCTCCTTGGGCCATATTCCCAACATGGTCTAATCCTAATTGGAAACCCATATTCTTTCCAATGTTCATTGGGATGATTCAGCATAAGTCCCACGCAATTTTTTGACCAAGAACCTTTCACTTTGAGGCCCTTATCACATGACCTTAAAATGAATGATGTGTCCTATTAAGCGACACCGAACTACGTGGGTTATTATTCCTTTTACAAGGATATGTAGGTATCTTGTTTTATGGGAAAAATCCTAAAATCAAATCAATCCCTTGTCTCCATGGATGAAAATAAATTCTAGAGTGCCCCACTAAGTGTCTTGAAAACCAGTATCATCAAAACAATGATAAAAAGTATCTCTAAGCAGTATATTAGAGGATACCATTAATAGAAAACCTCGCATACATATAGATATTTCCATTAATGATGATCCTATAATGAATACTGATGATTTGGAATTTTAAACATGTTAATAAGTGATTGTAAATTCTTAGGGATACTTATGATATAATTTGTGAATTAATAAATATTCATGAAAATATATTAAATTTACAAAGAGATCATCAGAGTAGACAATTATTCCCCCCCAAAAGGGTGTGATGAGTCTAACCTCCCATCCTCTCGACCAATGAACATTGGTAAGTATCGTAAAGTTCAAACATAATGAATTCCTGCATTTCGAATTTAGGTCCCCTTTGGATAATGAACTGTTGGATGTTTCCGGTTCCATAAATAAATCCAATGGAAATTTCCTGGAAGCAATGATTCTTAAAACTAGAATAAAAGTTTCAAGGAACTATGAAATAGATTCCCATTTTACATCTCAGGTCTGGTAGGGACAACAGAGGGTGTTAGGTGCATATGTACTTTGGAGTACATCTTACCATCCCCAGACAGATGGTTAGAACGAGTGTATGATAAATGTGCTAGAGGACATTCTTCAAGAATTCATCCTAGATTTTTGAGGTTCCTGGTAGAAACACATACCTCTTGTGATATTTTCTTACCATAATAGTTTTCAAACAACTCCTCATATGGCACCTTATGAGGCATTGTATGGTATGAAATGTGAATCACCCCTATATTGGCTGGAGGCATGAGAGGAAACTTTTCTGGGACCTCATCCTCTCTAGTAGACCATGGAATAAATAGATTTGATTCAGAAGAAAATGGGTACTGCACAGTCAAAATAGAATTCTTACGCTAATCGATAGAGATGACCTCTGGAGTTCGAGGTCGAAGATCATGTTTTCATACATGTCACCCCGATTTTGGGGTATAAGAGGATTAGGAGACAAGGCATGATTTCACTGAGTTATGTTTCATAGTTTGAGGTTTTGGAGAGAGTCGGGCTGGTTGCCTATCAGTTATCGTTACCTAAAAGGTACCCGGATATGGACAATGTCTACAATGTTTCTCAGCTATGACATTACTTCTTAGACAAGTATCATGTTTTTCAACCCGATGATGTTGAGTTGAAGGTGGAATTATCATTCGAAGATCATCATATCTAGATTTTTGATCGCAGTGTAAATGTTCTATGTGGAAAGTCTGTTTCTCTGGTATGGGTGTTATGGCAGCACGAGTGAATACAGGATGAGACTTAGGAGAGGGAGGCTGATGTACGATCATAGTGGCCAGAGCTGTTTGAGAATTATTCTTTATCGCCACCTTGTTATGGAAATTAGGTGATGAATTTCTTTAAGGGGGGGTGTTTTTAAGAACCCAGATCTTCTTTTCAGGAGCGACCAAAGCCAGCGATTCTTCTCCAATCCCTCAACCTGTCGTCCGTTCTCCAAAACAACTACCATCAATTGTGCTAGAATTTCCATGATCGACATCATTCTAGTCCGATTCAAGGTCCAACACCAGAGTATATCGATCATAAAATGTCGAGGTAGGTGTTTTGTGCCTTTTCGTAGTTAGTCAATGAATTATATGTGAAAAATTTCCCAATACCCTAGTTCGGGGTATTTCACATTTAGGGATTTAACATTTTTAATGCCTGTTATGATTTTTTGCTTGAGTAGGGATATTGGATTGTGAATAGGGTTTATTTTTCAGGTTATGGATGTTTTTTCCCATGTTTGATTTGGTATTGACTGTTTCGACTAGTTTTTCATATTAGGCTTCTTGCATTCCTTGCCTAGTGTTTTTATGATAGAGTGACATTATTTTATAAGTGGATATTGTATTTAACTGTTTATAATTTTATAGTATATTTAGATTTACTTTGGCTGATGAATGTCATTTATGCACGATTTCTTAACACAGGGCTATGGGAACCTGGTGTAGTGAGACCATATGGGGAATTAACATTGAGTGTTTCCTCAGAGTTTCTATTATTCTGTATCACGCTGCATGACCCAAGGTGGGATTGACGTTTAGTGCTCCCATAGAGTGTCTATAGTTACCGTTATGAGAACATGGGGGGGTTGATGTTGAGTGCACCCTCAGAGTGTCTAATGTTATCGTTATGAGACCACATGAGGAATTGAAGTTGAGTTCTTCCTCAGAGTGTCTATATTTTATTGTTAAATGAATATAGGGGGAATTGATGATGGTTTCATCCTCATAGAGTCTTTGTTTTCATGATACCAAAGTGTTTAAACCATGTGAGCTTACCTAGGAGGTCGTTGTAAACTTGTTTAAGTTGAACCATAGGGTTTAGGATGTGAGAAAATACCCATATGATTAATTGAGATTGATTGGTTGAACTGGAGGGGACAAGTTGTGAGAACTTCTGAGAGGGTTTCTTTTTTCATTTGGATGACTCATTGACGAATGTAAATGAATGTAATTGAAACTATAGGAATGTTTACATTTGACTACATCCTTGTTTATTGATTCATTATGATTATTACATACCATATATATTCACAGACTGTTGGGAACAAATCATTGAGTGGTTGCCTACTGGTATTTGTCTCACACTCTGTTTGGATCATGATTTTGGGCCAAAACTAATTATTTTACTATAGGTATAGATAAGGAAATGAACCCTTCTACTTTAGGTACTTGATTTCTGATGAGAAAAAGAGCATGGAAACAAGGTGAGGCTAGCGACGCTGTTGGAGTTGTTTACTTGTTTCTCCTTTGTACTTTGGTTTTATACTGTATTTCATCATTATGACATGTTTGGATGATTCCCTAGATATTCTAAGATGAATCATTATATATATATCTTGTATTTTTTTTATTTACTATCGGTCTTCCAATGTTCACTGTTGTATGGTAATTACTTCTTCCACTACTATTATCTATTTATTTCAGCTGTGTTACTCTGCTAATGAGGGAATAGTTTCCTTACTATCACACCCAAGGACCTTGTTACTAGTCGAGAGACTATGGAATTTGTGGAAACATGCTTGAGGCCATGTGAGAAACTATGTACATGGAACCTCTGGATGGCACCCAAAACCTGGACGTTACAGATATCCCCTCAATGAATCGGTAGTATCTTGACTAAGATCTATTGGCCGAATAAATGTGTTTTTAGTGTATATATACCCATATAATAAAGTGTCTCACTGAAAGGTATTAAAGGTATAGATATCATGATTTCCAATACTAATCTTTTCTATCATTTAAATTTTACTTATTATTTTCCATGAAATTATTTTATTTATATTATCCGTGGATTTAATTTTTTGCTCAATATATCGATTAAATGGCACAAATTTTAACATTATTTATAATTATATATTAACTATCACTTATATATTAATGTAATATTCCAATAAAAATATCCCGAAATGATAATTTTATATCACCATTATTTTTTTCCTATCCCAATTATTTGAATATAAATTCATTGAGTGAGTTTTAAGGGTGAAAAGGATTTTCCTAAATTACGTTATAGATTCTAATCCAAATATAAAATTTGTATCATGTAAATATCATGTTATCATAGAAAACTTAATGGATTTGTAATTTGATATTATATCCCTTGTATTAATAAAAATTTAAAAAATAACAGTAGGCTATAGGTTTCTATAGTTGGGGTGTTTAGGACTTCTCTCATTTCACATTGATTCCTTATGTTTTTCCCACATAGATTCACAATTGTATTTATTTTTTGGATCAGCTTCTATTTAAGAAACACTTTAAGGACCCCCTTAAATTTAAAAAGGTTGATGTGAGGTTTTATAGAACAGTTGTGGTTTCAGGGTTTTCCAACTTTCCACTTTTGTGTTGGGATAATCAAAATGATTCTTAAAATTATGAGGTCATGATTATCTACGTATTTTATTTGAATAATTGTGGATTGGATTATTTTTTTCATTAATTTGGTGGATAGTAAGGTTTGTATTAATAAATAAAATTAATTATAAAATATAAAATTGATAGTGATGGGGAGTAATCAAATGTTTTTACAAATTTGTTGATATTTTTTCACATGATATATTTTTTTTCCAATATAGACATTCATGTATGTCTAGATAATTTGTTATGTTTCTAGATATGAATATTTGAACCCTGATTTCTAGATTTTTTATATCACCATTAATTAAAAAATCTAATAATGTATATATTTATTATTATTATTGCTAAATTGAAGTATTTCTTCATTGATAATAAACACGGTTAATAAGAATATGAAGTAATGTATGACCTAGAAAATAAATTGTAGAAGTTGGGATACGAAGCTATATGTGGATGTATTTAATGGGTTTTTTGTGTGACACAAGCTATAGTGTGGTGTTTTTGGTGACTAGATGAGATGAATAATATATGTGATAGTGATGTGATCGTTGGTTTTCATGGGATATGATGGGAAGGGGTACTTTTGGGGTGATGTGTTATGGTGTTGTGTAGTGTTCATGCATTTTTAAGGTTATGTTGTATACCGGTTATGATGTGTGCAGGATATGTTTTGAGATGTTCATGTTTCTTGAGAGTTCGGATATGTGGTGGATAATATTTTTTATTATTGCGATGATGTGGCATGGCTGATGTGGTGTTGTGGTGCTGGTTAGTGTGTAATGGGTGAGCTGTTTTTTTGGTTTGGTTATGTTATTTACTAGGTTACTGATGGAATAAATCGAAATTTTGAAATGAAATTTCACTTTTTATAAAATGAATAATATGGTATAAAACTATTATGAGGTAAATGGATTTATTAATAAAAAATTTAAATGAATGGTTTGTGTAAATGAAAATTTATGTTTATAGTAAATAGAAGTATATGGAGTCTAGTTAAATTTGGAAATGCTCAACCCCACAATTAAAATATAGAATGTGTGGATTATGTGGTAGATATTTGGTGTGTTGTTATTTTTTGTGGTATAATTTTTAATGGTTTACATGTGGTGTGGTGGTGGAATGTTTGTGTATGGTAGTGAAATTGTTTTGGAATAATAGGTTGGGTACTGCATATTATCTATATACCATGTATCTTCTTTTACTATTATATTAACCGAATCGATTCAGATA
Source organism: Viscum album (assembly GCA_963277665.1). Taxonomy (NCBI): domain Eukaryota; kingdom Viridiplantae; phylum Streptophyta; class Magnoliopsida; order Santalales; family Viscaceae; genus Viscum; species Viscum album. Next base: position 969,840,040 of record OY728123.1, on the reverse strand, counting down.
ACCATACCAATACCCAATGGTTTTGGTTTATAGGAGTTTTACCCACCATATTTGATGATGGTGACCCATATGGAAAGCTAAAACCTCTTCACCTCACTTCCTTCTGCTGTTATGATACTTTTCAGTGTTTGAGATTACCCAGAAGTGGTGTGACATAATGTGATGAGAATTGGATATCTCTTGGGGGGTATATTGTATAGGATAATGGAATACGGTATATATATTTTATGTGTAGGATACCCATCAAATGTATTTCTATGAATTAAGCCATTTTATAGGTTTTTTCAGGAAATATGTGGTGTGTTGTCCTCGATTTCATCGGGCGAGATGTGGCGTGGTGACCTAGGTTACATCAGGAATAATTTTTTGTGATAACCCATGTTTAATTGGAAGGTATTTGGAAATGATGGCCTTAATTTCATTAGGTGAGATATATTTGTCATGGACTAAGTGTCTTCAAGTTATTTGTGATGTGAAAACTCATCTTTCTTTAGAGGAAATGTGATTCAATTCCCCATGAATCATTACATAAAATGTGATATGTATGGAAGGTAAGGTAGAACATGATATTCAATGTTGGTGTGTGAGTGAGAAAAATGAATGGGTATGTTTCTGTGGAGTGCCTATATTAGATTTTTGAAACTATATTACTTTTTTGGATGTGGGATTTGTAATATATCCATAGTGAGGCGGATATTTTCATGTTGATAAATTAATGTTCTTGTTGGTTCTGTTATTTATTCACTACAACAATAATTTGTTTTTCCCCATGTTCACTAGATAAAATGGATATGATCCTACTAAATACTCTTATGATCACCATACATATGAATATTAGTTTATTAGGTTTCTATATGGACTTTCAGGACCAAGAAGGGCATTAATAGATTTGGGTGTCGAGAAACTATTGAGTCACTACTCTATGAATCATCTTTTGGAAATTACTTAGAGACATTAATTATATATGTTGAAATTGCTCATAAAATATGGATTGGATTTTTCTCTATTTATGTATTATATGATGGAGTTGTTTGGGGGGTTTGTTTATATCTCTTAGTCATATACTTTTTTATAGGGTAATGCCTTCTATATGTGAGTTTTTAATATCCTCAATCCTTGTCTCTAACCCTATGCATGTTGGGGGTCGAAATCATGGGGTCATAATCTATATTCCTTCATTTAAAACCAAGTATCGGTTCCTTTACTGTAAGGGTTAGTGAGTGTTATTTTTCGTTTATTAAAATTTTTGTTTACTTATAAAAATTACATCACATTTAACTTATATATGGGGAACTCACCGTCACCATTCCAATGGGTAATTATTAAATATTGTTATTATCTTGGACGATATGGGATGAGAGAAGCGAGTCTCTCTCTCTCTAACCCAGCGGAGGATTAGGGTCCAATGGCGCCGGGTGATTTCCCCCCTGGTCGATTCAACAGTCACTCTTTTTTCAGAGTAGGAATCTCCACAACGCCATCCGAGGTTGCTGGTGGTGCTGTCAACGGAGAGCTTGCGACGGCGAATGGTGGGGATTTGGCTCCGCTTTCTGTAGCCAAACGGCGTGTGTCGATTGTTGGGGCGCCTCCTCATATGTCCCCGATAAATATTTTTTATATCTGATATCTTAAAAAAAGATATTTTGATATCTTTGAAAAGATATATCTGATATCTTTGACAAGATATATTTGATATCTTTGAGAAGATATATTTTATATCTTTGGTGAGATATATTTAATATCTTTAATCAGATATGAGATATCTTTTAGGAGATATATGAGATTTCATCTTCTATTTATATGAGGTGTGCGGCTCCTCTCTTGGTAGTGGTTGGAGGCAGTGCAGTTGCGTTTTCAAGGAGCGGTTTTCAGATTTGCAACTGGTGGAACTACTCTGATTTGATCGGCTTTCATCTGCGGTGGGTTTTTGATCTGATCCCGGTGTTTTTCATCTACACTTTTGTTCGGACATCAATCTTCTGCTTTCACGGTCAGATCTATTTGGGTTTCTTTAGCATGCTGCTTTCTTCTTTTCAGGCTTCATCAAGACTACATCTATTCTCCGACTTTGATCCACTATTTTTCTAAGTATTGCTTTTGAGATCCCTTCTAATTTTGGGGAGTCTCTACCATGTACTTATCTATTTTTAGTGGATCCCTCTTTCTGGACTAGGTCCCGTGGTTTTTCCCTTTTTGGGTTTTCCACCTAAAAATTATGGTGTCAATTTTATTTTTCTACAGCTGTTTTTGTCGCTACGCATCCGCTGTTTGAGGGAAAGATTTCTCCGCTGCGCGTTCGTGTTTTTTGTTGTTTGCGCGTTCATCGCTTGCCATCTTTCCCAACATCTGGTTTCAGAGGGTTTGGTTTTTATTTCATATTCATTATGGAAGCTAATTACAGTCGGATTATTTTATTGAATGGTGCCAATTATCATATGTGGTGACTTAAAACGAAGGATCTGCTTTTTGTGAAGCGAATGCATATTCCAGTGTTTAGTACCCAGAAGCCAGAAAGGATGTCAGATGAAGAATGGGCATTCGAGCATGAGATGGTTTGTGGCTTCATTCTCCAATGGGTCGAAGACAATTTGATGAACCACATTGTCAACATCTCCCACGCCATAACATTGTGGGAGAATCTCGAGACTACCTATGCTTCTAAGACTGGAAAAAATAAATTGTTTCTTCTCAAACAAATGATGAATTTGAGGTACAGAGAAGGTACATCTATTTCTGATTATTTAAGTGAATATCAGGGATGTTTTGATCAGTTGTCTGGCATGGGTATTAATTTTGAAGATGAGGTTTTGGCACTTTTATTGCTTAACATGTTACCTGATTCTTGGGAGAATTTACGTGTTACTCTAACCGGTTCTGCTCCTAATGGTGCTGTGACATTCAGTTTTGTTAAGTCTGCGATTTTGAATGAAGAAGTCAGGAGACGTACTCAAGAGAAATCTTCCGAGCTTTTAGTCACAGAGAACAGGGGGACAAGCCAGGAAAAGAATCAGGGACAGAGCAGTCGAGGAAAGAGTAAAAGCAGAAGCAAATCTAGATCAAAGCAGAGAGATTTTGAATGTCATCATTGTGGTAAGAAGGGGCATGTTAAGAAGTTTTGTTATCAGCTGAAAAGAGAAAACAGAATGAAGGAAAATCAGCCAAAGAAGAATATCGATGGAGATGATCATGTCGCTTCCGCTACAGGGGGTGATCTTGTTATTGTTTATGATTCCATTAATATTGCTTCTGATCATTCTTGCTGGGTTGTTGACAGTGGTGCCTGTTTTCATGTGACATCAAAGATGGAGTTCTTTACATCTTACAACCCAGGTAATTTTGGGATTTTGAAGATGGGTAATGATGGTCATGTTGATGTCATAGGTATTGGGACTGTTTGTTTAGAGACTAGTACTGGAAGTAAGCTGATTTTGAAGAATGTTCGACATGCACCAGAGGTTCGCTTGAATCTTATTTCTACCAGCGTTCTTGATGATGAAGGGTTTATCAACACATTTGGTGATTGCCAATGGAAGCTTTCCAAGGGCTCTTTGATTGTGGCTCGAGGGAAGAAGCAATCAGGTTTGTACTGGACTAGAGCATCTATTTCATGTGATACTGCTTGTGTTGTTGAGTGCAGTGTTTCATCCAAGTTGTGGCATAAGAGGCTCAGTCACATAAGTGAGAAAGGTCTTGGTTGTTTGGCCAAGAGAAATCTTCTTCCAGATTTAAAGAGTGTCAAATTGGACACATGTGATCATTGCATGGCTGGAAAACAGAGCAGAGTGAGTTTCAACAGTCATCCTCCACACAGGAAGTCACAGGTACTTGAATTAGTAAATTCAGACGTTTGTGGTCCTTTGAAATCTAAGACCTTTAGTGGCAGACTTTATTTTGTGACTTTTATTGATGACTACTCACGAAAGCTCTGGGTTTATGTTTTGAATGCCAAAAGTCAGGTGCTCAGTGTTTTTAAGCAATTTCATGTTTCTGTTGAGAGGGAATCAGGAAAGAAATTGAAATGTATTCGCACTGACAATGGGGGAGAGTATTGTGGTCCATTTGATCAATATTGCAGGCAGGAAGGTATTCGTCATCAGAAGACACCTCCCAAGACACCTCAGCTAAATGGTGTAGCTGAGCGGATGAACAAGACTTTGTTGGAAAGAGTTCATTGTTTGCTTTCGGAAGCAAAGTTGCCTGGACACTTTTGGGGTGAGGCTTTAATTACTTCTGCTTATATTATCAATTTATCACCTTCAGTTGCTTTGCAGACAGACACTCCCGATAAGTTTTGGTATGGAAAAAGGATCAGGTACGATCACTTGAATGTTTTTGGTTGCAAGGCTTTTGTTCATGTTCCTAGAGATGAGAGATCCAAATTGGATGATAAGTCACGGCAGTGTATTTTTATTGGGTATGGACACGATGAGTTTGGGTACAGGTTTTATGATCCTGCATTAATGAAACTTGTCAGAAGCCGAGATGCAGTGTTTAAAGAGGACCAGACTATTGCAGATATTGATAAGGGAGAAAAGTCCACTTCTCCAACTTCTGATGGTTTTGTTAGTCTTGAGCCAGGTTCTGATTCACATTTACCTCATATTGTTGATTCGGATGATCACATTGATGTGCAGAATGATGCTCAGGGTGAACAGGTTGGAGTTGATATTTCTGATGCACCTTTTGTTTCTGATGATCCGGTTCCTGGGGTTATCAATGAACCCACAGTTCCACTCCGGAGGTCATCTCGGCATCGTACCATTTCTACTCGGTATTCACCTGATGAGTATGTGCTCCTCGCTGAAGGGGGAGAACCAGAATCTTTTGATGAGGCGATGGAAAGTGAACAGAAGGAAAAATGGGTTGTCGCAATGGATGAAGAGATGACATCATTGCACGACAACCACACTTTTGAGCTGGTGAAGTTACCGAAAGGTAAGAGAGCTTTGCAAAATCGGTGGATTTATCGAATTAAGAATGAATAATCCAGTTCTGTTCCCCGATACAAGGCAAGGTTAGTTGTTAAAGGCTTCCATCAGAAGAAAGGTATTGATTTTGATGAGATTTTTTCACCTGTTTTCAAAATGTCTTCTATTCGGGTTGTTCTTGGTTTGGCTGCTAGTTTGGATCAGCAGATTGAGCAGATGGATGTGAAGACAGCTTTCCTCCATGGATATTTAGAGGAGGAGATTTATATGGAGAAACCAGAGGGTTTTGTTGAAACAGGTAAAGAGAATCATGTCTGAAGATTGAAGAAGAGTTTGTATGGTTTGAAGCAAGCTCCCAGATAGTGGTATAAAAAGTTTGAATCTGTCATTTATCATCAGGGTTTCAGGAAGACATCTTCTGATCATTGTGTGTTTGTTCAGAGATTTACTGATGATGATTTTATTATACTGCTGCTTTATGTTGATGATATGCTCATTGTTGGCCATGATGCTTCTAGAATTGACAGATTGAAGAAGGATCTTTGTCAGTCTTTTGCGATGAAAGACTTGGGGCCAGCACGACATATTCTTGGCATGACGATCACCCGTGACAGGATGGCCAAGAAATTGTGGTTATCTCAGGAGAGATACATTGAGAAGGTTCTTCAATGATATTCTATGGATAGAGCTAAAGTGGTTAGTACTCCTATTGCTTTACATTTTAAGATCAGCACTAGTCAGTCACCTTCTACTGATGAAGAGAGATAGGAGATGCAACACATACCCTATTCATCTGCCGTTGGTTGTTTGATGTATGCTATGGTATGTACTAGACCTGATATAGCTCATGCAGTTGGTGTGGTCAGTCGTTTTCTATCGAATCCAGGCAGAGAGCATTGGAGGGCAGTGAAGTACATTTTTCGTTATCTTCGTGGCACTTCTAATATGAGATTGTGTTTTGGAAAAGGGGAACCTATGCTTTGTGGCTTTATAGATTCAGATATGGTAGGAGATATCAATTCTAGGAAGTCTACTTCAGGCTATTTGATCACTTTTGCAGGGGGAGCTGTATCTTGGCAGTCTAGGTTGCAAAGATGTGTTGCTTTATCTACCACAGAGTCAGAGATTATTGCAGCTACAGAGGCGTGCAAAGAATTGTTGTGGATGAAAAATTTTATTCGAGAGCTCAATTTTAATCAAGACAGATATATTTTATTTTGTGATAGTCAGAGTGCTATTTGTTTGGGAAAGAATCCCACTTTTCATGGCAGGTCGAAACATATCGATGTTCAGTATCATTGGATCCGCAATATTCTTGATTGGAGACAGTTAGAGCTTGAGAAGATCCACACTGATGACAATGGGTCAGACATGTTGACTAAGAGTTTACCCAGAGGAAAATTTGAGACTTGCCGACTGATTGCAGGGTTGGCGATGATCCCCAGTTGAGTCGGAGGGGGAGTTTGTTGGGGCGCCTCATCATCTGGCCCCAATAAATATTTTTTATATCTGATATCTTAAAAAAAGATATTTTGATATATTTGAAAAGATATATCTGATATCTTTGACAAGATATATTTGATATCTTTGAGAAGATATATTTTATATCTTTGATGAGATATATTTAATATCTTTAATCAGATATGAGATATCTTTTAGGAGATATATGAGATTTCATCTTCTATTTATATGAGGTGTGCGGCTCCTCTCTTGGTAGTGGTTGGAGGCAGTGCAGTTGCGTTTTCAAGGAGCGGTTTTGAGATTTGCAACCGGTGGAACTACTCTGATTTGATAGGCTTTCATCTGCGGTGGTTTTTTGATCCGATCCTGGTGTTTTTCATCTACACTTTTCTTCGGACATCAATCATCTGCTTTCACGGTCAGATCTATTTGGGTTTCTTTAGCAGGCCGCTTTCTTCTTTTCAGGCTTCATCAAGACTGCATCTATTCTCCGACTTTGATCCACTATTTTTCTAAGTATTGATTTTGAGATCCCTTTTAATTTTGGGGAGTCTCTACCGTGTACTTATCTATTTTTAGTGGATCCCTCTTTCTGGACTAGGTCCCGTGGTTTTTCCCTTTTTGGGTTTTCCACGTAAAAATTCTGGTGTCAATTTTATTTTTCTGCAGCTGTTTTTGTCGCTACGCATCCACTGTTTGAGGGAAAGATTTCTCCGCTGCGCGATCGTGTTTTTTGTTTTTTGCGCATTCATCACTTGCCATCTTTCCCAACAGCGATGACGTCCGAAGATTCGGGTCACGATGACGGAGATCTCAAGGAAAATAATGGCGGAATGACTCTTCTTCGATCTGCAGTTGAGAAAAATATTGTGGCGGCATCCGTTGATGCTTTTGCTGGAACAACGGACTCGAAGGCTATGTTTTCAACACCGCGTCATGCGTCTAATTGGCCGGCGGCTCTGAGCGAGCAATGTGCCGCTTCGAGGCTAGATGGGGCAGTTTCATTGGAAGCTGGAGCTATGTCCTCTTTACAGAATACTTTGACTACTGTTTGTATTGATGCAGGTCAAACGAAGACAGACATGGGTACAGAAGCAGGGAATGAGAACCAGAAGCAGTTGAGGCATGTCCCTTGTGAGGGGATTTCTATGAATCGCTCCTTTGCTTCCTTCAAATGTGTACCTGACTCTTCAATTCGAAGAAAGGGGAGCATTGCTCACATCAAAGAGGATCCTGACGCTATTTCTGAGCGGCTTAAAATGGGTGGGTTCTCGATTATTGATCGATTATTTCTACCCCAAGGCTCTCAGCCCTTAAAATTGATGAAATGAAGAAGCGTATTTCGTCGATTTGGGGATTTTCATCCTGGAAATGTGTCTCACTTGGATGAGGATATTTCCATATGCTCTTCCCCACTGAAGAAATGAAAGTCCCAGCTTGGAGTTTTGGTTCCATCGCTCTCAAACCAAGGATTGTTCACCTTCATGAATGAGATAAAAAATTCAATTCTTTTGAGGTTGGTAACACCACCGCACAAACTTGGGTAAGAGTGTATGGGTTGAATTGGATTCTTTGGCACCCCAAAATTTTATTTGACATTGGTCTATCAATTGGAATTCCCATCAAAATTGAAAAAGAAACGGAAGTGGCTCGATTTGGGCACTATTCCTGGTTTTTTGTTCAGGTCGAATTGGGATCAACCCTAGTTGATAAGGTTATGCTTCCAACTGATGATGACATTAGAGTTGAAGATCATTTATCAAAAAATACTGAAATTCTGCAAAGACTGTAACATTATAGTTTATGACTTGTCTACATGTAGGCGCTCAATAGTATTGACCTATTTCTCTTCATGTGGACATGACGTGAGAAAATCTCCTAAAAAGAATAATGGTACACAGGTTCAGAAGACTGATTGTAAAGGTGAGGATGGACCTGCCATTTCTGGTGATAAGAAAAAAGCACAAGGGGTTGTTCCTGAGGATCTTTTCAATCCTCCCGTTGATGAGAAGGGTGATCGATCAGGTACCACACCTAATATCTATGCCTCTACTTCTGAGAATAAGTCAACCTCTTGTGCTTCCATATTTTCTGAAGAGAGGAACTTGCAAAATGTTGATACTATCAATCAAGGAGAATGTACTGATCTGCAACAAATTCAAAGAGCTGACCAAGTGACTAAAGATAACATTCAGGAAGAAGTTGACCATCAACTTAATGATAGGATGGTTTCTACGAGTGTACAAAAGTGTAAGAAAATTTTAGAATATGACTCTCCAGTCATTTCTAAACCTCCTCATGCTTCTTTAAAACCCGTTGTGGATAATGAAGGCTTTTAGCTTGTTTCTTATACGAAGGCAAAGTCTGCGGCTGTGATTGTTACAGGTAAGCACAATCCTTCTGTTGGTCAACATATTGACGATGCCACTGAGTTGCAGGTTACCACACAGGGCTCTCCTGATGAGACTCAGGAGATCCTCGCCCCGGCTACTACAACAAAGGTATATGCTTCTCCTGGTAAAGGCAAAGGGAAAGATGAAAGCTCTGATTCTCACAGCACTGATGTTGAGACACATTTAGAATGACTTCAAGCCCTTCCTTCATACTGAGGAAGATCAAGAGGTCGGGGTCAGGGTCGCAGAAGAGCCGAATGGCAAGCAATTTAAGAAGAGAGAAAGCTAAGTGCTAGATTGATGAAAAAGATAGGTAAATAGTCTTCTACCATGGGTTTGGCCTTGTTTCCTGTTCTCTTTTTGTTACTCTCTTTTGATTTCTTTCTAATAAAAGAGGAACATCCTCCACCATCTTAAAAAAACCCATTCTAATGACACCACAACCTAGATATTTTGAAAAAAATATTCCCACACCCATTTTAAACGTTTATATAATCCTTTAATGGTTAAAATTCTTCTAGAAATTGAATAATTTATATTCTTAATCCCCTCTTTAATGGAGATAATCAAATTATTGTGGAATACATTTATTAAACAAACTTTCTCACATCTATTTCATCATGTTCACTTGTTCATTAATAAATACCATTTAAATAAATTAAAATGATAAAATATGCTTAATTAGAATATTATTATTATTTTATAACGATTGAAAGAGAATTAAACACACTAAATTTATTCTTTTATTGAAATAAAATACACGAATCCTTCATTTGGGCAGATTAATACCCATAGAAATGAACATGCTTTTCATCATTCACCACATATTGTGGCTTGAAAATGTGATAATTAAAATTTTATTTATTATAAATATAATTTTTTCATGTGATTAAGAAATATTCAGGCATATATGTCTCCACCATTCTATAAAATTAAAATCATCATCCATTCATACAAGTGGACTACCACCTCCATGGATTGATATTTTCTTATTTTAATTAATGCCATTTATGGATAGTCCTATTAGTTTGCTTATTGATAAATTTTATTTTCATGAAATCCATAATTTTATGGTATGATTAATTGGTGAATATATTAAGGATATGTTCAACGAACCACCATCATTAATTCAATGGTTTAAAATAATAGTACATAGAGGAAAATTATTTAATCTAATTATTTATTATTTTCAAATACGATAACAAATAAACTAAATCATTCAAAGTATGGTAATATAAAATTAATATTCACTAAATTTTATCAATAGGGTTATTTTGTAATGATATTAAAAATAATCTACTACATATTCAACCATTATTAATGGAATCCTAATTTTTTATTAGATTAACAACATGACTAATCCTTTGAATTTATATTTTGGAAGACTATGAGAACAACCTTATTGGTATAATATGATTTCAATATTAAATAATTATATTTTATTGGTTCTAAAATTCTGAAATTATTTTAAAAATCATTAATTTAGGAAAACCTTATTTTTTTCAATAATCCCCAAATTATTCAAACTATCCTTTTCATCAAGGACAAAGACTAATACCCTCATGAAATTAATTTAAAAATAATCAATATTTATTACTCCTCAATAAAAATAAACTAAATTACATTTTATATTTTAATTTTTTAAAAATAGTCAATACAGAACGCAAAATATTGAAATTTGTAAAAATGATCAAAACTATAAACACATGATGTGAGAATATAGATAAAAATTCCAAAAAGAATTCATATTTATGTTGAATATATATGGTGAGTATAAATGAAATGTGATATGTATAAGGTTATGAATTAACTAGATATGAATTTTATGTGGGGGGATAATGTATGTTTCTAGAATTCATGAGAAGAGTTAAGGGTTTCATAGTCTCATTTTCAAATTCGTGAGACATGTTGGTTATTGAACAAAATAATTAATTTTCTATCAGGTGAAAACAACCCAATGAATTTATTTCTTAATATTCATGAAATTCATATTGTTTATAGACCCAAATAATTTGATATATTTATATTATCATTAATGATAATGATTCCACTGTTTTGAAGGTTTTCGTGGCCTCAATTTTGTTTCATCGAGGATGAATACATTTTGTGAACAATGTTTTGATTGTATGGTATACTTACTACCAATGGATTTTTTTACAATATGTTTTATTGAATTTCCTTGGATATAAAATTATAAATCTTATTCCATTATTCACATTGATATTAATTTGATTATTAATCTAATTTTAATGGTATTTGGAAACATAACTTCTATTTATTATGTTACGATCATTATCATGAACATATTTTTTATAAGATGGATACGTATATACAATTTATTGAATTATGCATAATTATCTCATTATTTTATATTAAATTAAATTCTAACTACATAAATATTTCTAATATTAATCTAACCATATGGATTATGTTTCTTATAAGGACAATTGTCTGTTATAACCTCCTTTATTGGAGATATAATGTTTCATCCTGACCATTTTCCTTCAATGCTTTTGTTATATAACCATAATATGTTATTATATGGTATATAAAATTCCTATTAAAAGATTAAGTTCTAATTATGATTATGTTTTTATTACACTTTTTAAAATGTTGGTATTAAACATACATATTTCCAATTAATTAAAAGGGTATATTTATTTATATTATTTAATATTTTATCCTTGGATGTAAAATTCCTAGAGAAAAAAATATTTCATTTCTGAGGATATTTTTTAGATATTATTTTAATATTTTACTTTAAAAAAATCATCCACTTATTCATTAAAAATATTTCTTTTCTACTAACATATATTTTTTTTAAATCAATGATAAATGTGTTTTCTAAAGGAAATGTTATGCTTTCACCCCCATTTTCATTTCCACATTCAAAAGGTTTTAGTGTCATGGTATTTTTGTTTCATGATGTATCCAATGATATATATATATATATATATATATATATATAATTTGGGGGATTGAACTTTTGGAATCATACAATTCTATTCTTAACCTTGTGTGGTATCATTCGAAACAATATTTTTAAGGATGTTTTTCATCTATGTCAATATCTTACTAGGTTTCCATTATAACACTATGATATATTCTTTTTCGACCATTGACATTACTTCCCTGGATGTATTTTGTAATTTTATTTTCTATAAATTTCATTATAAACTACAACCTTTTTCATGGCACAACATCTACTATAAAGTGAAATATATTTTCTTCAAATTCATTATGATTATGAATACTATATTTTCCCTTCAATTGATTGATGGTTGTTCACCTATACTGAATAAATTTATTTATTGATGGAATTATTATTCATACCAAATACCCTTTATCTATATGGGGTATAAATTGTATTAATTATCTCAAGTGAATAGTATTTACCTAGAGATCTTAAAAATATATTTGGATACACATTTATTTTCAATGGGATAATCATTTTAATTATTTCCTAATTTAAATGGATTTGAAAATAATGTGAAACCCATTCTCATTACATGGGTTCATTATGACATTTTTAATGAATGTCAATTTTTTCATGGGTAAGTTGTGCTATAAAATGTGAATAATTTTCAATTTAAAAGATATGAGAATCCAATATAATTTTTGATGGTTTCTTTAGGACGTGATAAGTGAATTATTTTCAATTGGTACATGTATATATATTATGAATATGTGGGGTCCAATATTTCCCTCCACTTCATCACTTTAATGTTTATATTTTATTTTTGATGAGTTTTAATGATTGCATTTATGTAGATTATATGAGGTTGAACTAGTGATTTGGTTAATGAATGTAATTAATCAATTTTCTAAGGTTTCTACCTTATTTTAATGATATTAAATAGTATAGTTTTTTTATGAATTCTAAATTATATTATCATGGATCATTTTCACCCAAACATGTTTTCACTTACATAATATTCGTGTTTTATTTGATTATTTATGATCCATGTTTTATTGGGTATAAATATCTTATATATCATAATTATATACTTATTCTTATAATATTATCAAATATTATCACTAATTTTTATCTTTCATATTTACCATCAACTATTTTTTGACATCAACCATTCTTATATTTCCATTTCTATGGTTATGAAGAGTGTAAATATGTCAGATGTGTCTAATAGAGTATCAAATGAGGAGGATTTGAGGTATATATTGAATCCTTGTTATGGATCAAATTGATTTATATATAAAGGAACAAATACCTTAAGTTGAAAAACCATGAGTTTTTTAATTAAGGTTTTATCAAAATTCTATAAAACATTAAACCTAAAAGCTTATTATAATGTATTGTAATAAAATATTTTCACTATGTCATGTAATTTTGGAACTCGCATTTGTGGGATACTATTATTTTTGTATTTATTGGAAATATATAATTTACTATTACTATATAATAATTCAATTGGATCATGGTGAATTATTTATATAAGTTATGCAATAATAATGTTAGTTTAATAAGGATTTTTAATGAGATGAGAATTGGGGATACCTACCTCGATGCCATGTTTAACACTATAAATAATTACTCTAATGATTACCACTTATCATTCAATAATAATCTCATTAAAAATTAATTCATCCCCAAAAATGTACATACCCATCAATGGAGGTTTTTATTATAATCGAATAGTTAATAACTTGAATCTCTATGAAATTGATTTTGTGAAAATTGAATAACCTCAAAAATTTTCCACTAATTTCATAATAAATTCCACCATTAATGTTTTATTTAATTTATCATAACCCAACATCTAGTGAACTAATAATGGAAGCCAAAAGATAATGATATATACAGAAAAAAATCACGTAACATTTCCATATCAACCCCACAACGTTGAATATATCATATTCTAAATTATTTAATTACAAAATAATATATATATATATATATATATATGTATGTATATGTATGTATAAGAGTTGAATTACATAAATATAAAAAAATTCAATTAAATTTCCACCAAAACATTAAAAATTAAGTCCCATAAAATCAATTATTTACCAAAACACAGTTGATGTTTTAATAATACATCCCAAATCACAGAAAAATTCATAATTCAATTATAAGAAATATTTAAATACAATTTTTATTTTATTATTGAATCCCCCATTAAAATTTATAATCTCACAAAACAACTAAATTTAGCTCTCAATTAATTATCCAATGCTCCACCAGAGTCAAATATGTAATCCTTATTAATATCATTGAATTAGTTGATATTCATGTTAGATTGATCAACTTTTTGTGGGTGATATGTTATTCTTAACCACAGTTAAGTACCCTTGGAATTTTCGACCAATTTTATTAATTGAAATGTGTAATATGAGTTCCTATATGAAAGTGTACACTTTAGCATACCATTTATTCCTATAATAAGCTATACACATATTGTTTCTAGATCAACCACATATATTTTCCTTTATATATGAATTAGATGGGAGACCATTTTAAATCGGTCATCTACAATCTAAATATCATCACAACCCTTTAATGTCTTTTGAAACTATAAGAAAAAACATGTGATCTCCATTTCCCATATCCGTAAAGTATGGATGTGTTTGAAGTATTAATCCATTATATTTTTAGTCAATATTCACTCTATGGGATTTGAAATAATGATAACATTACTACTAAAATCCCAACATATAACATACAACAATAAGAGACAACTAATTTTTTAGTATATCATTATCTATTTAGGCTACACAAACTCTTTATGTTTATATAAGTCCCTTATCATCTCCTACATCATATAATACTGGTAAATCAACATTATCTATTCATAAATTATAATACACATATACCAGATTTCACCAAATCCACTTATAGAGAAAGGAATTCCATAGGAGTAAAAGTCATCACATTCATTATTATGTACAATTTTCATTCCATTAGAAGGTTCAAAAATTTACATTATTTAAAAGATACATAAACCATATACTATATATTTTTCAATGTAAGATAATTCACCAATATGTTCCCTTTCACAGGGTATAAGACATATCATAGTCAAATACGATTAGGTACTCAACACAATTCATTTATCATAGGTTCATGTCCCATAGTGATAAGATTCATTGTAAGACCTTTTGGTCTATCCAGGTTCTATATTTCTCCTAAAATAGATAGTTCCACCAATAGATTAGGACATTAAACATAGTGGCTAGACAAAGTTCATGTGTTAAGTAGAATATCTTGTGGGTCCATAGATAAGGAGCCTCTTAAATTAATAACCTATCCTCTTTCATTAACATATCACCCAAGAAAACAGAAAAAATTTATTAGTAAACTATATAATCATTTATTGGGTCTAGAAAAAATATATTATGTCGGATATTAGACTCTACTCCAACTCTTAAAGTAATTAATCACTTTTAATGATTTATTTGAACATCACATCTTAGTCATTCATTTCATATGTTTTTCAAGTAAGATAAATCCTAAATGAATCCTCTATAATACCCAATAAAACAGGGTAAAATCATGACCTTAAAAACATTCTTGGATTTATCCGAAGATATCGTTTCCTCCACCTTCTCTAAATCAACTTATATTACTTCTCTGGATTAAACATTCTTGATTAAATGTTCCACAACACTCTTTTAGAATAATTTTGATTGCATGGTGCATAGATTATGTGCTGAATGTATAAATTATACAGATTATAGATTCTCTATATTAAACTATTATTTAATCGAATATTATAAAAATAACTATCAAAAAAATTATCAGTAGATTCCCTGAGTGGTTGAATGATTTTTTATGAGAGACCTAAACAACTTTGATGAAACCATCAAATATGATTGTATCATGAAGAAATCACATATAGGATAACAACACAAAAACATCACCCTTAAAATATACACTATATTTAATTATAGTGTAACCTTGCCTAATCAAATACCATTAATGGAGAATCATTGGAATCCCCTCAATTAATAAAATAGATCATAAATTCATAGAAGTGAGTATCTTTTATTTATTATAAATTGAGACATTTTTGAGTAGTCCATTCATAATATCAACCATTTTCACCTTCCATACGTATAATACGAGATCAGGACAATGATTGGAACTCTAATTGATAAAACCATATACCTTTTGATCCTCATGTTATACATTCATCTCAATTGGTGTATCTGATTCTATATGATAATATTTTATTGATAAAATACCAACACATGACAAATGATTAATCTTAATCTATATCTCAATCCCTAAAGGAATTCATGAGATGGAATTAAGAAATATATCCTGAAATATAAACAAAACTAGGGGAAGAGTATTCTAGGCCATCACTTATTTATCCATGGTGACCATCTTAGCTATCCGTATAGTAATTCATCCTAACCTATTAATTCCAAGTCTATTATGATCTTTCAAGATATCATATTAACAAGAAAATTTCCAGCCCTCCCCTAAAATGTAATTTAATAAAACATGATTCTAATATAAACTAATTAGTGGCCACATGTGTATTAACATACTCATAATAATTATAATATCCTATCTATTTAGATCTAAAATTATGGAATATAATAATAATCCATTGGTTTCGACCACTATGTCATGCTAGTGGAATTTTATTATAGGATCCAACCATTTCAATAATAGTGCATCTACTATCAAGTGTCTATAAGAATAATATAATACATGACTCAAGTTGGGTACCATATAAAAATATATAAAATAATGAGTCACTCATGTGTCAAATAGAGTATCATAGAGAGTGTATGAAACAAGAATCATATATCCAAATATTAATAGATAATGAACCATATCATCCGAATCCTATTCTTGTATAAACATCCAACCTTCATTGGATTTATGACCATTAAATTATGATCCTAATCTAACATAAGAAATTGACCCCTAATGTACTCGTTAAAACATCCCATTAGGTTCCAAACCATATGGAAGGAATAATTATTGACTATTTTATTTTTCCCCACTATCTATGTGTTAGAATTAAATATATAACTTGACACTCTCCCAGGACCATATTGTTAAATCCTCCAAAAATAGACCTAACGATTATCAATCATACCATAAGTTTGAAACTCTTTTACATGTTTTGGAAAAGTTATAGAGAAATAACAAGGATAGACTAATAATGAATTATAACCATAAGAAAATATGATTGATTAACTGATGCAACTCATCTATACCATGATGTCCATTCATAACCTAGGTGTACATCATTATCTATTCACTTCCAACCAAATTAAATAGCATAACTGTATACAATATAATGGCCACCACTTAGAATACTAATGAATAGAAACTCCACTACTACACTTTCCTTCCCTATGATCTTCTCAATATTTACAACCTTAAAATATGATGTAAAACTGAGCATCTTTACTTATTTTCTCTGGTCATGTTGAAGAACGATATCAAAGCCATGACCAAAAACTCATTAATGAAAATTTCTCTTAGTCCATTAAAATGTATTCTTATTGTTATGTAAAATGTATGCACTTATTTGTTTTAGATTTTAAAATTCCATTAAGAATTGTGACCATTGTTAATATAGTTGTCGAATAGTATTGACATGATTAGTATAAATACAGGGCTTTAACAAATCCAATTTACTCAGACAAATGAAGTGATTGCCTCATCCTGTAGAATTTCCCCATACGAAGACAATTTTTCAGAGATCAAAAAGGAGGTGTTTTCATTGGTCATCTCTCTTGACTGAGACCAAGCTAAGCTTGAAGGCGTTATGCTAGAGTAGAACTAACTAATGGAGACATGGAAGTTAATATAGATTACCACCAGAGCCATGTTATCCGAGAAACCCCAAGAGTCTATCACCATCACACACCATACCCATCAGTCTTATGTGAGTGTTATAAGGGGTTATTTAACAAGACCCTAAAACTATGACTATGTAAATTATTATTGTATAAATAATGTGTATTCATTTTATTATTGTTACTTTGTAAATAGTTTTTAAAGAAAAAATAGTATTTCTAGATAATATTCGGATAAGAAATGTATTTTGATAAGTTAATGTATTTTTGAATTAAATAATAATTTAGTAAAATATTATTATTATTATTAAATTACTTTTTATTAAATATCAATTATCATAAAATTTTATGAAAGCAATTTTAATTTTTTTTATGGTTTGAAAGCAGTTTTTATCAAAACCCTTGAATTTTCGATAAATGTCATTTTTTATTTTAAAATTGAAAATTCACATATTTAGAAATTTATTTAGATAAAATTATTATTATTTTTTGAGTCAGGATATCAAAATTATCCAATAGTGAATTTTTCCTAATTTTCTGAGACAGAATTTTTGGGTAAAAATTAAATAACGTTTAAATATATAATGTGTTTTATGACATTCTAATGAACCAATAGTGAGGTAATAAAATAATATAAATGATTTTTTTGGCCAATATATGTTTTAACAATAACATAATGTTATTTTGGATTTTTTTGATTTATTTTACAAAGCATTAGTGGACACTTCAAGGTTTATAACACATTTTGACTTTTTAAATTGTTTTCCTTGAAAATGTGACTCACCTCCCTATAAGAAAACCAATTATTTTTAGAATTTAGTCCATTGGCCTTATAAAATATTTTTTTCCACTCTCACTTGTCAAAACCATGGCAACAAACCAGGGGCTGGTTTGTGGTATTGATTAGTTTAATGTGAGGTGTCCCAAACCTAAATAATAAGGAATTATCTCTCCTTTCCTATATAAACCCACCCAAGATCCCACTTCCCCTTCACTAAAATCCTTTGGATTTCATCCCACCATTTACCTCCTATCCCTAGAATCCTCTCAAGTCTCCCCAATCTCCGAAGAAGCCTCTCTGAAGCCACTCCCAAGCCTTTGGAAGCACACTTCCAAGTAAGGGATTTCATCTTTTCTCATTTTTTTCCAATTTTCATTAACATGTTATTACCTTTTATTTTCAATTAAAAATGTTGGGTTATGATTTATCACCCCCACCCCCATAATTACCTCTTTATTTTTGGATGATGGGATACCCCTTTCTCTCTCATTAATGCCTCCCATAGACACTCATTCCCATGCTGAAATTCTGTGACGGATTTCTCTCTCCTCTTTTACATACATGTAATTCATTTGTATTATGCATCTAAATTCCATTAATTTTTTTGGGACATATATATATATGACCCCCTTACATTCCATTTCATGTACATGTGATGATATTCCATTTCCCCCCTCATTATCCATTTTCAAGATTCTTTATGTCATGTCGTTATGCTGCCGAGATTGCACCGCATTTTTTCAAGCCAAGATCATTGTGTAGTGAATACAATACCCATGTCTCTATAAAGGGTATTCACCTTTATGCTGATATACATATTTAATGGTAATTTCATTTATTTTTTCCACATTACTTAATCATGGAATAACTTATGATGTTGATTGATTCCATGTTATATGATCCATGTGGCACACTTATGCCTAAAATGAAATGTTTAAGAAAGGTGTGACCTAATAGCACTAAAATGCATTTGGTGAAGTATAGTAACATGATACGTCATGTACAATTAGTGTTGAATCATTATAATTCTAGTTCAACAATGGTTTACTCATTCTTCTTGTGCAATGAGGGTTTAGTCATGCTCTATTTGCAATGATCCTTGGCTCATGCTAATTCCATGTTATGGTTTTTTGCCACATTTCCATGTTATGATTATCATGATTTATCATGAA
The DNA here is from genome assembly GCA_963277665.1 of Viscum album. Lineage (NCBI taxonomy): Eukaryota > Viridiplantae > Streptophyta > Magnoliopsida > Santalales > Viscaceae > Viscum > Viscum album. The sequence goes on along the minus strand of OY728123.1, from coordinate 969,820,521 downwards.
TTTATGTTAATGTTTCTCTTATGATCCATTTATATGCATATTGTCTAACATGTATTGTATTCCTCATGTAATTACATGTTTATTCCCTTACTGGGCTTTATAGCACACCCATTTCTTATTCATGTCCCCATTTTATCTTATGTAATGCTAATTACGAGGGAATGTAGTGGTCAAGTAAAGGATGTTTTAATAAAGATGTTGGTTGTTTTATGTTCTATGTTGTTATGTAATGATCCTAAGCCCCAATGACACTAGACCTCTTGATATTCTATGTTTTATCAACTGAATTTTTTGTAATAAATTATGTTTAAGTGTGTAATAAATATCATGGTGATTATAGTTGGTATCGGGGGATAGGTTTTGTTATTTTTTTTATTAGGATTAGATAACAATAGTGAAAGCATTAGGGATAAGAATAATTATAATAAAAATATCCTTATGTTTTGGTGAGTATTGAGAAAGTGGTTTATCAAGAAAATACATCCCTATCTGGATATGAGTTGGTAGAGGCGGCTCGGGCACAGATATACCTAGGGGTGAAAACCATGAAAAAGAGTTTCGTCCTTGACCCAGGGTATCCCAGTACACGACACCGGGCCTTGCTGAACTCTTGGTTACGACACTCCTGAGGGATATGCATTGGTAAATTGACAATCATAGTATGAACCATTATTAAGGGAATAAAAAAATTTCCCTTAGAATATATGTCTGAAAGTAGATCATGGATAACATAGATTAAAGCCTATATATCCAGGAGTTAAAGAAATAAAAGTTATTTATAAGTCATCTTTTTTTTTCCAAGGATTACCCATTATTTGTTTCCCCTAACATTCCGTTTATTCCAGCCAATGGCCAGTAATTGGAGGATGTGAGCTAAAAACCTATGTGATGACCATTCTAATGAGATGCCCAATCCAATGGGAGTGGGAATCACAAACATGTCATGATTATCTCTGAGTTAACTCATGAATTGAATTGAATCATGGGTCAAGAGGAACATTAAACCCCCCTCCCCCCAAATAAAGAACAAGTTGCTATCAAGAGCTTCATGAGGCAAAGAACTACTACTTTTAATAGATCATCTGATCCCTCAATCATCGAACAATGGATCAACTCCATTGAAAAGATATTATCCATCCTTCAGTGTTCTGAACAAGATAAGGTTGTTATGGCATCTTATAGTATGGAGGGTGAAGCAGATTAATGGTGGAAATTGATCAAAAATATGAAGCCTGGGGAGGAGACCAATTCTTTGGAATGGAGGGATTTCCGAAAGATGTTTTTTGATAAATATTTTTCATGCACCCTCTGGCTTATGATGGAAAAGGACTTCCTTGACCTCTAGAAAAAAGACGTTGAATCTTTTTGAGTGTACGAGTCAAACATCAAAAGGAATGAATGACATGCTTCTAGATTTTTTGTTACCCCTGAATGCAAGGTTTACCTCTTCCTTGGTGGGTTCAAGCCTAGCCTGGGAAAATACCTTTCGATCCACAACATCAAAAGCTAGGATGAAATTGTCTGATTTTCCCTCAAGGTTGAAATAGAGATCGACGAACCATAGGGATATCAATGGGATAAGAAGCATAAGGTGGACTTCAATTCTGGTGGTCTGATGGATAAATCAAATGGTGATAAGAAAATATTGTACCCCACTTGACATAGGTGTTGAAAGAATCACCCCAACAATTTCATAAAGGGGACGAGGAAATACTTTAGGTGTGGAATCTAAGGATACCAAGCTGTTAACTAACGATAAGAAAAACCCACAGTTGTGGCAGAGGATAGGAACAATCTATTCCACTCTTAACACATTATTCATTGCTTCAACTACAATGAACCAGAGCATCTTGGAAATTGGTGCCCTATGGTATGGGATTTTAGAGGAAACCAATAACCTCCAAGGCAGCAAGTGTGAGGTTTTTACATCACTACTGCTGAATTTAACCCTGAAAATGAAGTGGTGACAAGTATGCTAGTTTTTCATTGAAGAATAGTGAACATACTTTTTTATTAAGGTTCTACGCATTCTTTTATATCCATAATGTTTAGTAAAACAATCCCAACACCACCACAAATCATGGAAGTAAAGATGTCGGTGATTACAGCAAATGGGGAAATCATTGGATCCCATGATTGTAATTCCTCTTCTGTCTTAATCGGTGGATTGAAATTCCCGGTGAACCTCATCATACTCCCTCTGGTGAAATTTGATGTAATTCATGGCATGGATTGTCTTTCATTATATAGAGCCAACATAAATTGAAATGAGAGGGAAATCACTCTCCATATGGAGAATCAACTCCTGATTTTGTAAAAGTTCAAGGAGGAAGATGAATCGTCTTTAGATCCATCATCTCAATCGTGGATATTACTGCCCAATGAGAACATGTATCTAGATCATATGATTGAGTCTATGGAGGCTACTATCCTTGAAGAAATTCATATTGTGAGGGAATTAGCTGAAGTTTTTCCCATGGAATTTCCTGGTTTTCCTCTTAGAAGAGATGTTTAATTCTCAATTAATCTTATACCTAGGGAATTTCTAATATCCAAGACACAGTATAAAATGGCTATTGTGGATCTTGATGAGATGAAGAAAAAAATACAGGGGAATCTAGATAAGGGGTTTATATGCCCAAGTACTTCACCATAGGGTGAACCAGTCCTCCTCATCAAGAAAAAGGATGGGTCAATTAACCTTTTCATCGATTATCACGAGCTTAACAAAATCCCGATAAAGAACAAGTATCCTCTCCCATGAATTGATGACTTGTTAGATCAGCTGTGTGGATCAAAAAACTTCTCCAAGGTAGATTTGTGGTCAGTATATTATTAACTAAGGGTGAAGAAGGAAGATATACCCAAGACTGCTTTTCTAACAAGATACATGCACTATGAATTCTTTGTAACACCTTTCATACTCACTAATGCTACATCAATCATCATGAACATGATAAATAGAGTCATTAGAGATCACCTTGACAAATTTTTGGTAGTCCCTATAGATGATATTCTAATATACTCCAAAACCAAGTAGGATCATGAGAAGCATCTAAGAACTGTACTAGAGACCTTGTGAATGGAGAAGCTCTATGAAATGTAACGAAAGTGTGAGTTATGGTTGAAGGAGGTCTCATTATTGGGACATATCATCACAAGCAATGGGATATTTGTGGATCCCACCAAGACAACTGCAATAGAGGGATGGCCGAGGCCAACATCTGTAATAGATATCTATAGATTCTTGGGATAACATGATATTATTGATGATTTGAGAGAAATTTCTCACACTTTTCCAACCCCCTTACCAAGATAACTCTTAAGGGAGTAAAGTTTACATGGAGTGATGAATGTGAATAATTCTTGAAGGATTTGAAAAGGAGGCTTATCACTAAGCTCGTGATCAAATTACCCACAAGTGGATAACTTTTTATGGTATTTTGTGATGCTTAGATGAAGGGATTTGGCTATGTGTTGATGCAAAATGACAATGTCCTTGCCTATTCTTCAAGTAATTTGGAATTTCATGAGAGGAATTATCCAACACATTATCTAGATTTGGCTATGGTTATCTTCACTTTAAAAATTTGGCAGCATTATCTCTTTTGGGGGAAATGTTAAATATATACGGACCAAAAAATCATCAAGTATATATTCACACAGAAAGAGTTGAGCAAGCACCATCGAAGATGGTTAGAGTTTATCAAAGACTATGACTGGTCAATCCATTACCACCTTGGGAATGAGAACATGGTGATAGATTCTCTATGTATAAAGGACCCAACGATTCTGTCATTGATGAGAATTTATAAGGATCGAATCTTCTTAGATCTGATGATGATGTGAATGGGAATAATAAAGAAGAAAAAAATTTCAAAACATTCACAAATGATTGCTCAACTATCTCTTTTGTATAAGTTAAAGGATGATCAAAAGGATTATGTGAAAATTCAGACGAAAGTGGAAGCTGTCAGAAAAGGGATATCCTTGGAGTTAAATTATAACAATGAAGTAATTTTGAGATTTGGGAAAATACTATGCATTCCATCAAGTTCAGAGCTGAAGAAGGAACATTTTGGTTGATGAACATAGTTCAAATTTCTCTATTCACCCAGCAAACACAATGATGTATCAAGATATTAGAGGGCATTATTGGTGGGATAGTATGATAAAGGAGATCGCTGAATTTACATCAATGTTCCTTGTATGTCATCAATGGAATTCTGAGAGACAGATGTCTAATGGGATGATTCAACCCTTACCCATACTATCATGGAAATGGGATACCATCACCATGGACATTGTCACTGGACATCTGAAGAAATCCAAAGGCAACAATGAAATCTTGTTTGTTGTGTATCATCTTACAGAGTTTTCACACTTCATTTCAATTTGGGTGGATTTTTCATTGGATCAACTGACACTGATATATATCTGAGAAGAGGTAAGGCTGAATGAATTACAACTATCTATTGTATCAGATCGAGATCCAAGATTCACCTCTATGTTTTGGAAGAGTAATCAACATGCTCTGGATACTGAACTGAACTTCAGTACGACCTATCATCCTCAAACAGCTGGCCAATCTAAGAGAACTATTTAGACACTAGGATATTTTAAGATCATGTTCTTTGGACTTCAATGTATGGTGGGAACAGCATCTTCCACTGGTTGAATTCTCATACAGTAACAGTTTCCACTCAAGCAACCGAACGACACCTTATGAAGACTTGTATGGGAAGAGGTGTAGACACTAACATGTTGGGATAAAGACTTTGAGCATAATCTGCTAGGACCAGAAATGGTCGATGAAATGGGTGGAGAAGGTGAAAACCATTCAGCAACATATCAAGGTTTCCCACAGTCTATAGAAGAGTTATACAGATAACTATTGATGAGACCATGAGTTTAAAGATGGAGACATGGTATTTCTACACATATCTCTAAGGAATAAGGTCATGAGGTTTAGAATTAAAGGGATGTTATGTTCTAGGTACATCGGCCCCTTAGAGATTCTTGATCATTCTGGGGTTGTAGCCTATCGATAAGCACTTCCACCTACCATGGAAAAAGTACATGATGTCTTTTATGTATCCCTATTAAAGAAGTACATACCAGAACCTTCACATGAACTCTCTTTAGAGGCAGTACATCTATTATATGATCTTTCTTACGAGGAGAAACCATTGACGATATTATATCGTATAGAAAATGTTCTATAAAATAAGATAATTCCTCACGTCATGGTGTTGTGAAAAAACCACATCTTTAAAGAAGCGATGTGGGAATCATAGGAAGTGATGAAGCAGAGTTACCCGCATTGGTTTTAGTGTGGGAAAAGGAAATTTCAAGGGCGAAATTTCTTGGGGGGGAGATTGTAACGACCCAAAAATTCATTAATGAAAATTTCTTCGGGTCTATTTAAATGTATTCTTATGGTTATGTAAAATTTATGCACTTATTTGGTTTGGATTTTAAAATACCATTATGAATTGTGACCATTTCTAATATAGATGTTGAACAATGATAATGAGATGAATATAAATTTAGGGCTTTAACAAATCCAATTTACTCAGACCAAGGAAGTGATGGCCTCATCCAATAGACTTTCCATGTATGAATCCCATTTTTTAGAGCTCGGAAAGGAGGTGGAATCATTGGGCTTCTCTCTTGACCAAGACCAAGCTGATCTTGAATATGTTAAGCTTGAGCGGAACTGACTACGGGAGAAGTGGGAGTCAATAGAGATTACCACCCAAGAGATGTTATTTGAGCCACCCCAGGAGTCTGTTACCATTGAACACATTACCTATCCATCTTATAGGGGTGTTATAAGGGGTTATGTAACAAGACCCTAGCACTATGACTATGTACATTACTCTTGTATAAATAATGTTCATTAATTTTATTATTATTACTTTGTAAATGGTTTTTACAGCACAAATAGTTTTTTTAGTTAATATTCGACTAAGAAATCTATTTTAATGAATTAATGGATTTATGAAATAAATAATATTTTAATAAAATATTATTATTATTTTATTAATTTTTATTAAATATAAATTATCATATAATTTTATGAATGCAATTGTAATTTTTATTAAGGTTTGAAATTTGTTTTTGTTAATACCCATGAATTTTCAATAAATGTCAGTTTTAATTTTAAAATTTAAAATTATCATACTTAAAAATTTATTTAGATAATATGAATATTATTTTTTAAATCTGGATGTCAAAATTATCCAACAGTTAATTTTTCATAATTTTCCGAGATAGTTGAATCATTGGGTAAAAATTAAAAACTATTTAAATATATAATGTGTTTTATGACACCATAATGACCTAATAATGATGTAATAAAATACTATAAATGATGTGTTCGGCCAATATATGTTTTAATATTAAAATAATGTGATTTTTGGTTTGTTTGATTTATTTTACAATGTATTAGTGGACCCTTCAAAGCTTTTAAAACATTTTGCCTTTTTAAATTGTTTTCCTTGAGAGTGTGAATCACCTCCACATAAGAAAACCTATTATTTTAAGAATTTCCGAAATTTGACTTATAAAATATTTTTTTCCACTCCCCTTTGGAAAAAACCATGGGCAAAAACCATGGGATGTTTTGTTGTTCTTATTAGTTTAATGTGAGGTGTCCCAAACCTAAATAATAAAGAATTCCTTATCCTTTATAATATAACCCCACCCAACCCCACCCAACCTCCCACTTCCTCTTCACTCAAATACCTTTACGTTAGCCCAACCTCAAGCCACCGTTCTTTAAAAGACTCCTACGGTGCCCCAAGATCCCAATAAGCTTCTCTCAAGCCTCTCCCAAGCCATTGGAAGCACACTTCCAAGTAAGGGATATATTCCTTTCTCAATTTTGTCAAATTTTCTTTCAGTTTTTATACCCTTTTTTTTTAAATTAAAAATATTACGGTATGATTTCAAACCTCCCCATACATCCGTATTTATGTTTGGATGACGGAACACCCCTTTATCTCTCATTGATGCCTCCATGTATACTAGTTACCATGCCGAAATTCGGTGAGGGATTTATCTCCCCTCTTTTACATCCAAGTAATTCTTTGGTATTATGCATCTAAATTCCATTACGTTGTCTGGGACATGTATCTATATAACCCCCTTAAATTAAATTTCATGAACATATGATGAGACACCCTTTTATCTCTCATCAACCATTTCCATGAATCTTTATCTCACGCCGCTATGCTTCCGAAATTGCAGCGCGTTTTTCCAATCCAAAATCATTGTTTAGTGAATACCATACCCATGTCTCTATCAAGGGTATTCACCTTTATGCACATAAACACATTAGATGGTTTGTTCATTTTTTAATTCCATCTTTTTTAATCATGGAATAACTTATGATGTTGATTTATTCCATGTTATATGATCCATGTGGCATACTTATGCATGAAATGAAATATTTAAGAAGGGTGCACAATAATAGTGATGAAATGAATTGGGTGATGTAAATTAAGATGATATGTAATGTGAAATGACTGTTGACTCATGCTATTTCAAATGAAATAATGGTTTACTGGTGCTTCATGTGCAATGGAGGTTTACTCATACTCCATGTGCAATGAGACTTGGCTCATGCTAATTCCATGTTAAGTGTTGTTTCCACATTTCCATGTTTTGATTATCATGCTTTATCATGCCTTCATGTTCATGTTCAACTTATTCTCCATTGATATTCCAATTTTCTGACATGTATTGTATTCCTCATGTTATTCCATGTTTATTCCATTACAAGGCTTTATAGCTCACCCTTTTCTTATGCATGTCCTCAGGTAATCCTATGCAATGTTATGTACGAGGGAATGTAATGGTCATGTGAAGGATGTATTCAATAAAGATGTTGGGTGCTTTATATTCTATATTTTTATGTAATGTTCCTAATCCCAAAATACTCTAGACCTCTCTATCTTCTATATTGTATCAAGTGAAATTTATATAATAAATCATGTTTTATTGTGTAATAAAGACTAGGGTCATTATAATCAAACCTGTAGGACATTTATACACCATTTAAATAAAATAGAGTATTAAATCTTATAATTATAGAGATTTATTTAGTATAACATATCAATAATATAGATCCTCTTTTGGGATCAATAAATTGTCGTACTCAATCTATCATAAAAAATTTAGAAAATAAAGTCATCAATGTAGATGTAATTTATAGAGTCCAATGAGAATTTCTTGGGTCTAATTCCCTAAACCATTACACCCACACACTCATTCTTGTTACCAAAACCATAATGGTTATAATATTCACCAACTAATAATTACACAAATTCCCCAACTAGAATATACTCTCAATTAAATAAATCAATTTAATAACTTATATAGGAACACTAGTTCCATTAAATTTTTGAGGATGCAACATAAAATATTATTTTGTATGGTCTACTATATTGGAATCACCTATGATAATTCTTCCATCTCCCAATAGTACTATGATAAAAACCTAACCTAAAATGAAGTCTTTCAAAAGATATAATAATATCATTATTTTCATTCTCTACTCCTCCTTGTTTATTAGTTGAGGGGTATAAAATTGACCTTCCTAACATTGGGGGAATCCTTATCCTCATCCTTGTGTTGATCTATAGGATATTTCTAATATGGAATTAGTGAAATTCAAAAACATTGTTTTATATCATATAAGAACATCTCAATTATTTTCAATGCATAATAAAAAATTTAAATATATTTATGTTTTAACCATAAATTCTATACATACTATGTCACTCTAAGAGGAACCCCAAAAGGTTATACTCTAATTAAAATTAATGTAATGCAGCTTGGTATCTATATATGTTTTAATTATATCATCCAAAATAGCTATACGGATATATCATAGTTATATCAAAGAAATTATAACAAAAAATAACTTCAAATTAATTTGATGTTACTAATAATTTATTTCCCAAAAGATGAAATATATTATAATTAGAATATAAATAATTATAACAATATTTTAAACTATTTATAGTCACACATAGGCAATCTCATAACTTGTGGAAAAATAAAAATTATGAGGCTTGTCCTCATAAACTCTCACCAAATAAGGTATGAGTGAAATCAATAAACCATAACTGAAAATGATGAAACATTGAGAAACATTAACCATCTACATAAAAATTTTCAATCCCAACTGCCTGGAAACTTGTGCTTATACCACAATTGTGATGAATTGATAGAGGCATATATACAATGTAGAGTTGTATCTATCCCATCAACAAACACCATGAAAAAAATAATATGTTATGAATAAAGGTGATCATATTCCATTTATCAATTATTTGAGCCAGTTCACCATACAATATATAGAGTCTCACATGGAATCTTGAATTCCTACCCATTCATAAGTGTTTTAAAACTAGAGGAGAAGAGTAATAAAACACATTTAATATATTATTCTGTTACAGATCATTCTATGAAGAAATAATAATATATTAGAAACCTTAAATTAATAAAATCATATTAAAAAATGATAACTATATCCTAAACATATAAATAATATCACACGTATTACCAAAATAATACCACAGTGTTTTGTAAAATATCACTCAAAATTGATATCCCCTTACGAGGTAAATCAATAAACGTGGTATAAAAAAGTATAGAAAATAATTGTATGGGATCTTTGAAAATAATAATCACAGAGTATGACAGGGTATCAAATCCATTTTTAATCTAAGATCATTTTTCATAGTAAACTAACATTGGGGCCTTCACCTTACATGGAAGATATAAAAAATACTACTTGTATACCAATGTGTACATGTGAGATTTTTGTATGAAACCTATTATGACACTACCAAAAGGATCATAACAAAATACAATAATATATTAGATTTTTTATGATGACGAATAAAAAAATGCATCACACATGAACCTATGTTGTTATATCATCTTCTAAATAAGATTCCATAAATTGAAATAAAACATTATTTTTTATGAAAATTGATTGTGGGTCATATGATACCAATGAATTTCATTATAGTTATCATTGAAATAACATACCAATAAATTCATAAGATAGGAAGCCTCCAATATTGGAAATAAATTTTGTGGAGGGAATAACATAACCAACTTCCAATACAAAAAATAGATAATTATAAATGAATATTTTATACATAATTTTTTATAGGAAATAAATCACCAGGAAAGCATAACATAAAGATCCTTCCACGTAGTATTTACATAATGAGGAAGGTGTAACGTATCAAACTTCTCAAATAAGAAAGTTATCCAACATAGGTAATATTTTTATATGAGACCAAATAATATGAATATCATCATGGATTTATTTCATTGATTGCAATAAATTAATATCCAGATAGATTAACAATTCCCTATATACTCTTCTTACACATGGCCTAGCTACTCATTGATGGGCCATTCTTCTCAACAAAACAATTATATGATATGTGTGTTTATTATATAATTATAGCAATATAACTAATCTTAAGTAATAATTTACATGTGATTAACATTCATTAATGTATTTATACGTGATGAAGTTTACTACTCATACCCACAAACTAATAAAATCATAATGTATTACCATTAATTATCATTGAAAACTGATACAATACATAAATGACCATGGAAGAAATATTTAATTTAAATAAACATTAGTCGACTTGTGTTAGTCATTAAAATTGTTGAAATTTATAATATCACCTCTTTATAGTTAATTACACTATTTTTAACCTAAAGAAGTACAATAGAACATTTCTAAGACTAATAAAATGAATAAACACACACACACTCACATGTATAATAGTCCATGTAATCACATGTAAAAAACGAAACATGCTTAGTACCATCGTATATGAGTTTGTAGGATCCATCTAACCATGATGTATTCCGTAATTTAATCCTAATAAACTATAATATAAAAATATGATGAAATGTCTATAAATTATTTGTTTGAAATCGAGCAATGGAGATGGATTACATAAGAATATGTTTTAGGGTCCCATGGTGTTAGATAGAATCATATTGGGTAATTATAACGTACATCCCATCAATATTACAAGAATTAAGGCTTAATGAAATCATATATGAAAGGATGAACCATTTAGAGGTGCTCTAGTCATGGTTTGTTTAGTGGAGGGAGAGATATAACTCCCCCATCCACAGTTACCCAATATCTATAGGTTATTTATAACAAGGTAATTAGAATACATGAATTAAAATTCCAAAGAACATGGTTTTGTATCCCTTAATAAAATTTATTAATAAACATTACAATAAAACATTTCAAGTTACATCATTTATCTAAAAATCATAATTTATTAGTGTTTTCCATATATACTCTATCAAACCATACAAGGTTAACTAGACATGTTAACTGAGAGGGTCTACCATGTGGTGCGGTGCAACAATGAAATTGAATTCTCACATATAACTGAAGATATAATATTTATAAATATATTAGAAAAGAATAAATATCCATGGGACTTTTGAATACAATATAAATGGGATATATCAGAACTCTAAATACAATATTGGGCCGACATGTCTCCATGTGACTAGTCATCACCTTCAAACAACTAGCTACGAAGATAATGAAAACAAGAGGAACTAACATGCTACAAAATTCCTTTCCCTTTAAAAAAATCATATAGAAAAATATCTACAACCAACCAATGAAAAATATATGGTGTTGGAATAATACCTTGTAGGAATCCAAAAATCAATATATAACAAATCTAATAACTATAATGTTTTAGTTATAGTTTTTAAAAAAATCTTTTTCTAAAAATAATTTTCATAAGATGAAACCATTTTTTAAGTCATCCATTAGTTTTCAAAAATAATCCATTAATATTTAAAAATACGATTTTACATTAACATTTGATATAGAATGAAATAATAATGAAGAATATATGGATAGACTCTAGGCTAATCTTGTGATAAAATAACCATGAAAAAATCCATCATATTTTAAGACAATCATAAATGAAAAAAAGAAATTTGGGATCTATAGAATTTGTATAAATACTATGAATAAGAAAAATACTCAAATATATGACTATAGTGGATCCATCCAATATATCCTATTGTCTAATTGTTCACACTAATGATACAATAAATCCTATAGTGGTTTTACACAAACTATTTGTGAAATATTTATTTCATAATGCCTCTAATGTCTACCAAGGTGATATTTTTTAGAAATTCAATATAAAATAAATCATAAAAAATTCTAAAACATATTTAATTCCAAGTAAACCTCCAAATATTAATGAAGACCAAAGTTTAAATCCAAACCACCATTAATGGATTTCAACAATCACATTATGTGCAAAAAACTATTTTCAAGGAAAACGCCTTTTTAAAAAATATATATATTCTAAATAATACCAAAAAATGTAAATAAATAAATTAAATGGAAAAACAAAAAGTAATTCACAAGAACAAAAATCAATTTATGTGTGAGAACAATTATAGTGGGTCGCTTACATCAATAATTAATGGAAAACTAATGTTCTTTGAAAACAGAGCTACGGAATGAGTAGATTGGGTCCAAATGATCCTATATCTATAGAAAAAAAACAAGAATAGATCATAAGAGTCCAATGATATTAAATAAAAATCCAAAATTTCTTCCAATGAGACATGTGTAGGAGATATATAGCAAGGTTCTAATAAAATAATGGGAAACCACACCAAACACTAAAGATACCTCAAAGATATCCAGCATGAATGAAGAAATTCTACAAAGAAACCCAAAGAAGAGGCCTCTAGAGCACCAATGAATGATTAATTCAAGCCAAATGATGATTAGTGGGAGATTATACATAAAAAAAATAAAAAATATATATATTTCAATACATTATTGGAATGTATTTCCATACATGGTTTGTCCATAAATTTTGTATAACTATGTTCCCACCATGCATGGATACTCTATCTTTAGAATAGAAGCTTCTCAATATCTTCAGTCAAGTGAAACTGAATGGGAAAACCATTCTCAAAAACATTGTAAGCTTCATACAATCACCTAGACCCCACAT